>VZRN01004878.1:258141-275339 GCA_013397935.1 Dasyornis broadbenti | reverse complement strand
AAAAAAAAAAAACCCCCCCCCCCCCCCCAACTTTTAGCACCCCTTTGATTTAATATACACACTTTGCAAGATAGTGTTAACATAGTATTTATGTCATTCATAACAAAGTACACAGCCAGTATTATCCAACCCTCTTCATCAACCAAGGAACATATTCTGTAATGAAAGATGAGTAGTAAAGCACATCCAGGCTGGTATTCATACAACCTTTGTTAAGGTATCTATCTTCAACTACAGTTCCATGTGAATTTTTGATAGCATCCTGCAGAAATCTGCTCAGCTGTTCAAATGAACCCAAGATTTACACATCCTCAAGCGCCACTGGAACACCCACCTCTCACCACAAACCTGTGCTCTGAATTGCATGGAGTCACTGGCTGGAAGGCACCAATATGAAAAGTCTGCATAGGCTGTACCTCACTAAGTAGGCAGGAGGATGCACATTCACATCACATGACAAAATACCAGAAATAAAAAAAACCAAGATACAAATAGTGTGATGAAGGCCTTGGCTCCTAAACTGAACAATCTTATCTCAGTTCTGTAAGAAGTTCAGGTCAGCAGTGGCATGCTTTCTCCTGAACAATTTTTTGGGGTTTTTTTTCCCGAGTCAAAAGAGAAATAACATGCTTTTCATGATTGACTTATCTATAAACTCATCCCAACCCACTGTAACTTCCACTGACCCATAGTAACTGCTGCCATGCAAGTCCACACTGTACTTAGGCACCACCACCTGTATTACCCAAAGACTGAATTTTCCTTTTAGACAGACAGTAATGACAAGAGACTAAGCCAGATCCTTCTGTGTGGCAGGACAAGAGGCAATGGGCACAAACAGAAATACAGGATATTCCATGTAGAAGAAAGAAAAAAACCCACTTTTGTTTACCTTAAGGGTGCTCAAACACTGGAAGGGGTTGCCAAGAAAGGTTGTGGAGTCTCAGTTCCTGAAGATGTGCAAAACCCAGTTAGACACAGTCCTGGGAAACCTGCCCTAGTTCATCCTGCTTTGAGCAGGGGGTTTGGACCGACAATCTCCAGAGGTCATTTCCACACTCAAACACTCCATGATTCTATTACATTAGACCTTGCAAACCACACTGGTAGCAGGACCTAAAAATAACCCTTTCTTTATTATTATGGCTCCAAATAGTTCTGACAAAAGTAAGATACCCAGACAGAACTTATAATAGGAAAAGGACTACTTCTGAAATTTATGATTAATACTGCAATTTTTTTTAGTGCTTTGGATTAAAATTGTAGCACTAAAATAATATCAGATGTAAATATATTTAACTACATTTACTGCAATGTACAAAATGAACAAGAAAATCTTCCTTCTTCCTAGACTGTATAGATTTACTGTTAATTACACGAATTTAAACAGCAGACATTTTAACTTCACAACCCTGAATATTACCTGGTGAGGTATTATTCTTCCTTTTTAAAAGAATGGTTTAATTTGGCACTATCATTTAAGGAAAAGATTGAAATTTTTAGATAGGAAGACTCTTTATGAATTACAACCAAATGAATTATATCTTGTACATTTGTTATACAAAGTACTTTAGAGATCATGGCATGATATATCCCTATCATTTTGTTTTCAAACCAGAGCTGATAATCTCAAGACTCCTTGCACTGTTGAGGGAAACTAAACCACCATTTCAATAAACAGGTAATAACTGAAATCCCTGAATTCTTTTTGCCTTCTTTTGAGGATTCAGAACTCTAATTTAAATCAGACAGTCTCAGCTGGATTGCCATGAATCAAACACAGTCTGTATCCTCTCTTGGCATATGGCATTTACTTACAGTTTACTTTAACAGGAAGTGGTGATGATGGAAAACTACGCAGAGAACACAGGCCTTTGATTGAGACACCCAGCATCACCAACAGCTGATTAGTGAGAAAAACAAGGTCACATTCCAAGAACATACAAGGCCAAATTTGGATGCCCATTATTGCAAGTATTCTACTTGTAGACATTTACGAGGACTTTCAAGTTCAAAAGTAAAAACCAGCTCAGAGTGCCTTCATTCAACAAAGTCACTGCTACCAGGCTTGGCTCCAATTCATTATTGAAAGGACACACTTGTTAAGACCTAAGACCAGGAAAGGATGGTTAATTCTACTGTCATATTTCTGAAGGGTAAAATGTAGTAGAAATTATCACAGAAGAATGCCATTTTAATGCTTGTCTTACAATTTTTAAGTCCTTCTCTCTGCAATAAACCTTTTCTTGATACATGAGGGGTGTAAACAAAGCTTGCAAGACATGCATAAAACTCAGTTGACACAATCAGGTCTACTTAGATATTCATATTTTTCTACACTAATTTTTCTGATTAACTATACAGTTCCATAATGAATTCCTCTGCCTGTGGATGATGTGTTTATACATCTGTTAGCAGCACACTGTAGGCTTCGTAAAAACCAAAAACAAGTAATAAAACAAATAACAAAAATGCTTTGAAAATACCTGATTTTTTAAAAAATTTATTATTTGGGATTATCTTCTCCATGTTCTTTAAAATCAATTTGCTAATTATCATCTGAAAGGCACCATAGGGACAGTGAGTGGTGAACAGTAAACATCTCAGTGGCATTTTTCACAACTGGGAAATTTATCTGTCTCTGAGAGAACCCAAATGAAACGTGAACAGCAAGATATACAAATAGAAGTGAATTTGTAGCTGCATAGGCATGAAACCTCTAATTTCCATGCTATCGTGGCATCTTAGGCACATTCATGTCAGAAGTGTCTTCAACAAAATTAGCCTTTTTATGGGAAGGCTCAGCAAGGTCTTCTCCATGGCCTCTGTTAATCAAGTGCTCCTGGTCTTCCCTCTTGCGTTTGTTAATCAGGTGATTTTCTCCCTCACAGAGCTTTCCCTCTGGGACACCCAACGTTCTCAGGCAGACAATAGCTGCAGCCTGTTCTGCTAGTTTCTTGGACTTGTCCCTGAAGAGCAAGCAGACAGAGCACAGGTAAAAGTAGAAACTGAAGTCTCTACATTGCCAAGAGACAATTTCCTGTCTCTGATGCAATGTCATGAAACAAACAGCATTTGTAGTCATCTCACAGCAGAGGAACAAAACAGGCCAGTTCCAGAAATTATTTCAATCTTGCTAGGTGTCAAGTGTTGATGCATCACCCCTGATGCAATATTCCTAGAAAATCTGTCTCTATTAGGTCTTGTCTCTCAAACACTCTTCATTTCAAAGGGACAAAGCCAATCTGTGTTTGGCCCAAGCGGTTGCAATCCTCAGAAAGTAACTTTTACAACTCTGATCACTAAACAAAACTGACTTATGAAGAATCACTTTTCTTGAAAGAGACTCAGGCTTAAATACACTCTCTGGCAGGTGTACAAGTTCATTGATGCTGACAAAAGAAGGAACTGTTCCATAATAATAAAAGTTCTGTCATTTCTGAGAGAGACTGCACATTACATATTTGTGAAAGTCAGTATTTGAAAACATTTTCTTCTCAAAATTTCTTATCAGCTGAGCATAACCTCCTAAGGTCTCTGAACAGGAAGGCTGCAAAGCAGTTGTGTGCACTTGTCCTGTTTGAAATGTTCAATGATGAGCTCTAGCTTTGCATTTAAATCAAGATCAGCTTAGGTGCAAATGCCTCAAGTCAACTCCAGTATTAAGAGATGATTGTGTAAAATACCATTGTGAAACTTTAGAGCAGCCCTGGGTGTAGCTGCCAATTAACTGTGATCTCCAAGAAGTCACTGCAGTCTCCTGTGCTTCACTGTATATACACACTTAGTCCTGACTTCTTATTGGGACTGGATCTGCTGTAGTGGCTGAAGACATAACCTCCTCCAACAGTCCCCTCTGCCTCCCTTGGCTTCTTCCTGAACTCATCACACACACAGTGGAACTGGGTCACCTATTTGCTACCCTTCCAATACAACTTGTGGACTAACACAAAGTGAATTAAAATCTGTGGCCATTTACTTGATTATGCCAATGCTGACTTCCTCTTGTCACATCCAATTCTCAGTAATTTTTAATCCTTTCTCCCTCCAAGAGGTAGCTTTAGGAGTAAGCTTTTAGATGACCTTTATCAAAGTCAACTGGAATAAACTGGAGCACCAATTTACTGTAAGTTTTTAAGCTACATTTCAGAAACAAAAACGTAGCTAAATAACCCATTAAGAATGGCTTACCACAAAGTTGATTGGTATTTTTGCTCAGCTACTGTCACTACTGAACAGAATAATCTATCCAGTGGTCTTTGAACCTGTAGAATAAAAAGAATTACAGGGAGGGATCTGTCAAAAATCAATCACATAATTTACAGAATAAACAACATCATCAATATTCCTTGACAGGTGTAAAGATAACAACATAACCTTAAAAATACTGTATTTCACACACATGTGCATATGCTCACAAACGTAACCATATATATTAACATTAAAAAAAAAAAAAAGAATTGTCCAAGCTACAAATATTTTTGCTTCACAGAAGTAAATTAAAAAAAAAAAAGTCCCCATCTAACCAAACAGGTGCTCCTGTGCCATTCAATTCCTATCCACAACAGTGTGCAACAACAGAGAAAACATTCCAAGACTTAATTCTTTACTTCACAGAAGTAGTAAAAGAAAGTCAGTCATGGGCTCCTATATGACCAAGAAGTTAAAGCAACTTCTTTCACACATGAATCAAAAGCAGACTGAAGGCCTGGCTTTTAATTTTTTATTTTCTAATAAAATAAGCTACTTTCATACCTGTGTGTATTACCATTTCTGCAGCTGCTTTCTGAAAGAGCTACGCCAGAATGGGAAACAGAATTTCTCACTACCTTGAGTCCTAAAATACTTAATTTCATATACAAGGCAGAGGAAGAGGTTTGAAGGGGTTTTTCATTGACTCACAGTTTCATAAACAGGCTGAGGATGCTTTTCTTTCCTACACCATTCCAGAAGATACATTTTTGGAGTGATCTGTGGTGGATATTCTCGCCTAGACAGAAAAATTTGTGGTCAGCAACTGTGCAAAAGTTCTATTTTAGAACAGACAGTGCTGCTTGTTGTATTACTTCTACCAGTTATTTGAGGTTTAATTTTACAGCTCAAAATATGAGAAAGATGCTTGTTCCTTGTTAGATAACTCAAGTAATAGGTCTGATAAAACATTTTAAATAAGATCTAAACTTTTCTGTTAATTCTTCCCAAACATTCACATCCTGTAGTAATACAGCTAGAGAAAAGATACTTACCAAAAAGGAGATTCTAACTAAATATATGACACAGAAGAGAGATACAATTTGGTACTGCTTATTATAATCTACAGGTATCTACAGGTATCCTGTAAATATTAATGCATTACAACTGAATTTATGGAGCATTTTACACATCACATTCTTCTTAAGCTGTTTGATAGGCTTATTAGCAAAAACAGCAAACATGAGTTTAACGTTCAAAGTAACAGCAATTCTACAAGGTTCACAGATTATAATTAAACATTATATAAAATAATAATGTACACAACTCCATGAATTAATTTTTCAAGGAACAGCTTATGAGTGCAACACATTTAGAAGACTTCAGATGAGCATGTTATCTGCTTAGAAGAGTATTAGGAAATTTCTGGACTTTTTATATAAAAATTATGTTTTAGTCAAGTTTCACTGAAAATAACTCAAGTCTATATCTTGGTAATACATTTTTCTACATGCAGTCTCAGGAGGTCTGGAACTAAAGAATATCTTACAACATCCAAATGGCACAGGAAGAGTGGTGATTATGCAATGGTATTCACTTACTGCGTCATAAGAATTCACTCAGTAAGTGCTGTTTTGCAAATCATCATTTCCCAAAAACTGTTAGGACATTCTCAACCTTACAGTTATTATTCAGAGATGCAAGACAGTGAAAAACTTGATTTGCATGCTTACTTGTCAAATCTAACAGCCATTTTTATTACATCTGGATCTTCCATTTGGTCATCTTCACCCTGCGTCTTGGTTTCTAAAGATGTTTTCTTAGCTTCAAAATTAGCTGTTGTTTCTTCATAGAAGTCACCCATTTCAAAGACTTCACTACTCAAACAGAATTCCTTTGTGTTAGAGATCAGTTTATAAATTTTCGTATCACATTATGATGGAGAAAGTAAGTCTAGAAATCAATTGTGTTTAGAGCATAGGTTAGAGTACAGAAAATGAAGTGGAAGTGTGGCTGTATTCTGCACAGTGACATTATATCGTTTCGCTTTCAATTCTTACCGGACACGGTTGAGCTACAAGTAGAAAAAGAATGTTCTGATTCCCAGCACTAGATATGCAATTTGTAGCCTGGAAGTCCAGGCAGAATGAATTAGAAATACAGGTCGTGCAATGTTCTAGTTATTAGCTCATTTAATAACTTGCAGTTGGATGAATCAGAGACAAAACATCTCCAAGTGACTCCTGGTGCATCAGCTCCACAAGGGCAGAATGAGCCAAAAGTAGGAAATAGATTCTTCTAATTATAGTGATTAAAAATACTATAAACAATAAACACTATAGCATCCAAAAGCCTCAAAATCTCAGATTTTCTGACTTCAGAGTATTATTCACAAGCCCAAATAAAGGGAGGGAGCAACCAGAATTTTAGTCAAAGGCAAAAGCCTCAAATCCTTTTAAATTTCAGATCCATGGCAGGCTGGATCTACTTTGAAAAACTGAAACTATTGATTTTCTGTAGATGGTAATGGCAATCAAATGTGCAGCATAAGAGAATTTCTACTTTCTGTTATGAGGATGCTGGGTGATATGGGACTGTTCAAAGCCATCTCCAACGCTCCAAGCAAAAAAGCAATGAAGCTGAACTGTGCTAACTTATGCTTCTAAGGGAAGGCAATTTATTACATACTGCTATGTAAATGTTTTGTGGGAAGAGCAGCAGGCCAGCACTGAGGTTAAAGCTCAAATGGCTGTAACCTGTCCTCACCACCAGGAGACAGCAGAACTATGCACCATTTCTGTCTGAAGATAAACTGGTGCATCACGATATTTCCATATTTCAGGTATGGAAAGCAGCACAAAGAAATACATTTAAGTACCATATATACAATCCTGATACATGGTTTTGAATTTGTAAGTGATCATTTTAACACAAATGTGTTATAAATATTTAGGTAACATTAAAAACCCACATGCAAGAGGGAAAGCTAAATCAAATAAATATCCTTGGAAGAAGACAAGTTCCACAAAATTTCAGACAAGCTGAAATTTTTCTTAATCAGTTCATGCAAATACTGGATAAGTGCCTGTCACTCAGTAAAGCACCACTCAAATTAGTATGCTGAATACAGAGAGTTTTAGGGTTAAATATTTAACATCTGAGCATGGAGGAAACCTGGAAAAGATTTCTATGTTATTTCACATCTCCCTAACTAGGGGTTTTTTTGGGTTGTTTTTGGGTTTTTCGCAACTTCTTCTGACAGTGTGAAATGTCAGGCAGTGCAAGACAGAGAAGTGGTGTGCAAGTTTGCCAGAGTACAATTCATTTTTCTGAAGTTCATGCTTACCAGATCTCCTGTGTGGACTGTGCAGCGTGCAGCTTCTTACCCTGAGTAGTTTCCAACTGTTCTCTTAACATCTGACACAAACAGTATTTTGTGTTGGTGTAGTGATTATCATATCTCACTGCCTGATGGAAAGAGACAAAAGTAATTAAAAACACACCAAACAAATTTATCTTATATACTGCTCATGGTCTCTCGATCACTTTCAAAATCATTTTTGAAAGGCAAACCACAGTGAATTTCCTCAATAACATATTCAACACTACTCATGAATGTGACTATAATCTGATTCTTTTGGCATGACTTCATGAACTAAAGTTCAACTGACCCATACACTTCTGAAGAATGAGTTGACCAGTTTATATCATTAACTAGCAATGCACTGATATTTTAGTAAGTTACTGGTTAATAGCAAGGTCAAATTAAAAAAAAAAAATTTAAATTGATGACATGATCAAAGTTACAGATTTCTGACTAATTTCCTATGATGTCATTAAAATTGTGTATTTTGAATAATGGATAAAACCTTATATAAGAGATGACTCGACTAATGGAGCTACAGTACTACAATAGAACATTAATGACAAATAATTTCCTTTGCTTCCCTGCTGTGAATACTTCTTGACAGTATTTGTGAAAAGTAGTTAATTTCTAAAACTGAATCTAGGAGCAACTGAGTGTTTAATATTCCTTCACTTTTCTGTTCAATACAGTACATTCGATATTGTATACTGTATATAATACTCTGTTCAATTTGTACAACTGTGACTGCGAAAGAGATGGGCTACATATTTTTAAATTTCTGGACATTTTTAGATAGCCTTGTAAGCCTCATAAATGTTCCCAAGAAACTAGGGCTAAAAGGCATGAATACAGATTTCTGAACATTTTATTTTCTGAACAAAATCAAACAGAGGAAGCAGTCAGTGGTTGATTGCGAGACTCATGTCACATGCACTATGTTAAAATATCCCCAGAACCAAGCCTTTGAAATGAAGATGAGTTAAGATACTGCAGTAATATTTGGATTAACAATTTTAAACAATGTTAACTACAAATAAGAGCTTTAAAAAAACATACATATTTGATGTAATCTTGCATAACATCCTTCAAGGGGCAAAACCCCTCTTTTCTGAAGATAGAGGGGTTCCACATGGCAGCACGAGCAATCATGACTGATGAGGCAGCTGTTGCTTTCTGGAAGGTTTCAATGTCTGCATATTCTTTGATGAAGTCATGAGATCCTCCACTAAAAATTAACAACACTAATATAATTAGTCATGGTTCTTTTTCCTGCACTTGCAAATCTTAAATTAGGTACAGGCACCTGACCATAATGAGCTAATTAGTCCAACTTACTTTGCTATTACTGGAATGGAGACGGCTTCAGATATGGCCTTGATCACATCACAGTGGACAGGGTGCTGAGGCCTCTCCTCCTTCTTCCTTTCCAACAAACAAAAAAAAAAGACAAGACCAAAGATTTCCTGTGGAATTTATAGAGCTCTAAATCACAGCACACATGACACAAGGATTATTGGGATATACTTGTTTCCACTTATTTATTTTACATACTTGATTTTTTAGAGACAAAGTATGCAAGGTAATTTTTGTTCTGCTGAGTCTTTGAGAAAAAATATTTAGGAAAAGAGCAGTATGCAGTTTCATTCCCTAATCATTGGCTTGATTTCCTAGAACACCAATTTGGTTAACAGTTGAAATCAGAACCGTATATTACATTTAGACTATAGAGTAAACTTATATCAGTCATATCATACTGTGCTCCATTCATCAAAAAACTAAAAAAATCCAAGTCCTTCTTGCCTAAAATCAATTTACCTTCCATGGACTGCAACGGCAGCTATGCCAGTTTTTTCTATTCTCTTCACCAGATTCACAGTTTCCTCAACCTGAGGGATAAGACAGACTGACATGATTTTAATTCAAAGCAAAAGGAATAGCTGTCATGTGATCATGTGATTCCTGTGTTTCATCAACAAAGCCCAACATGTATAAGCATTTCATATATACTTCAATTAAAGAACTACACACTATGGCAAAAATAAGAATCCATTTTCAACGCTTTCTTGAAACTATTGACTGCAAACTTTGTCAACAGGAAACATAATACTCTGTAGCAGGAGAGTATTTTCCAACAGGTTTTCAGACTGTCAATTGAAAATGATTGAAACACTTGATTAGCAAGTCCTCTCTAATGACTACTCTGTAAATTATAATTAAAATGCTTTTCAGTAAGAAGATGCCTTCTGAAATCAACATAATATGCAATCACACAAGTATAAATATTCCTCTCAGATGTGTCTTAAAAGTGTTAACCAGCATATATAAAAATCTAAGGATATTCATACATGATCAGTGAATCAAAAGGCCCAGTAGAAAAAAGGGGAAGCTCCCAGTGTATCTTCAAAGAAGTAAGATGCTCTTAAAAGGCGGAAAGAAAATTGACACACCACTGCATTAGCCTGTCTTACGCAGCGTTAGGGAAAGGGAGAATCCAAAAAAAAGATAAAGGCAAAATTTCTTTTCAGAAGCTGGAGAAACATCTGTACCTCATCCCAAACATATTAGATTCAGTCTTTGTAAACTGCAACATGTCCCAGCTGGCAGGGACAGAGAGACAGAAACTCACCTGCTGTTCTGATGGACAACATTATGCAAAAACAGCTTGAAACATAAAGGAAGAGGCTCTAGGACAGTTGTAGAAAATAAAAAGGAGAGTTGCCAGTTCTCTGATTTAATACTCCAGTACTTCAGAACCAAAATGATCTTAGACTGGGTTACTGATTCTTTTCACACAAGCTCCATTTGTTTATCTGAACACATAAATGACTTCTGAAAAAAGCTGGCTCAGGTACAGTTCATTCATCTACTGAAATATCTATCTAGGTCACATGCAATCATAGTATCTAGGCAGATAATTAAACACAGAGTTGCAAAATAATCAATTTCAAAAGGAAAAGCCCATCATCTCTTGGAGGTTTAAAAACATGTAGAGAATTCATCTGCAAAAAAAGAGAAAGCTGTAAGGAAGCTACATCAGCTGTAAAAAAGGTCTGGAAAAAGATCCCGAAAAAGACAGAACTTATAACTTCACTGGCTGTTCTAACTGCAAGAACAGGAGAACTGTTTGGAAGAAAAATTAGTCTGAAAGAACAGAAAACAATCATCTATTGGCTGCCTCATGGGAAAAAAGGGAATTAACAGCATCAACTGGCTGCTCGAGGGGTGGTGTCCTGCATCCTTTGGTACCTCAGTGACATAAAAATTACTTAGTTGAGAAACGTAGAGGATAAAAGCCTCTGTGTCCTTGCATATCATGGAATCTGACAAGCCCACAATCACAATCTCTTGCACCTGCAGGTCAGATAACCCTTCAGGCTGGGACAGCATCCAAACAGAAATTGTAATTCCAAGTGCTATTTCACAGCAACAGGTATACAATGACAACATACTAGAACACCTTATATTCTAACTGATAGTAAATCAGAGAAGTAACAGCTGAGCACTTCAGCACAACAATTTATGTTCTTACTGAGGGCAAAATGCGGATTTTGCAGGTTACTGGTTTACAAATTCCTTTAACAAGGGTGGTCAATATCTGGAAAAAGAAAAAAAAAAAAGACAAAAACCTGATCACAACAGTGACATAACTAAAACTCTCCTCCTTTCTCTCTTGAAGATAAATTAGAATAATTCAACACTGTTAACTATTCCTCTGTAAAGAATTTTACATGCTAGACAGACACATGCAATCTGTAACTGAATATACAATTTTATCCAGTAGAAACACAAACCTGTTTCTAGTCTAAGACATTCTTACTTTCACTTCTTTTTCATTTCAACTGGATTTTTACAGAGCAATTAACTGCCGCTGGAGTTCCAACACTGCTTTTAATATGAGGTGACCAGTGAACTCTGATCATTTCAAATTACATGCAAAGACATGTAGAACTTGCAAATACTGCACCACACTGGAAGTTTCTAAACTGAAAAGAAAGAACGTAGCAATTTTATAGTCCAGATAATGGCAAGGAGAACTAAATCAGGAATATTTATCTATAACCTTAATTCCAGTGTTCTAAGCTGAGTATTCCACTCTAGCTATTACAAATTTGTCATTATGCACCTCATCCCCACTTCCAGTAGAGCACAGGGCACAATTCTTTCCAAGGCAGCTCAAACCCTGCCAGGTGATACTTACAGACTCTATTTTGTCAGGATCAGACAGCAGTGCTGCTCCCATACCTCCCTGGGAAAACAGACAGAAGCTGTTACGCACTAGGCAAACACATTTTTCTACTCAATTATTTTGCCTAATGGCAGGCCACAAAAAAGCACAATGTTATATTAAGGAAAAAATGGCAAAATTTAAAATACAGGAGCATTAGTGAACACTTTGGGGCAACATTTCCTAGAAAAGTATCAGAATAATTAAGCAGTAATTCAGGGCATCAACTTCTCTCTTTACTTTATGGAGCGGACAGGATTTCAAAAAGCTATTTTTAGCGAATATAATCATCCAGTTTCTCCTCGTTAAGTGACAGCTGAACAGATTTATTATTTTAACACTACACACCATGTTTGAGAGGTCTGTATGTCAGTAGTTTCTGTCTACACACTACATTTAAAAAAAGAGACTAAGACAAATTAAGAAATAATGAACATTAAACATAATTATGAACAATTTAATATTATAGCTGTTCTTCCTGTACTATTTCATCTGCATACATAGATGCACTGGCCAACAACATTTTTGTACAAACTTTTTTGACCCAGAACTACTGTTGGAGAATAACCATTCACCAGCAGTTGTGATCTTTCACCATAGTACAAGGTGGATATTTTGGTGTTTTGTTCTTAATTATGGTTCTGTGGAGCATTTGACATAAAAATGGAGTGCCATGGTCCAATTATTGATCTTTTATCTCTACAGTGAGTGGCTTAACAGTCCTAACAATCAGTTTGAATGCTTTGTTCTAGCCACAACACAGGACTAATTTAGAACTACATGTGTTTTACTACAAAAAAACAAAACAAAACAAAAAAAAAATCGAGTTTTAACTAATCCATTGTCCTCCCACTTAAAACTGACAAATAACTGAATTAAGCATTGCTAAGTTGTGACTGTTTACTTGCTCAGATGGCAAATTTTGATTTCAATTTTTATTAAAGCTAGCCAGAACATATTTCACTCAGCCATCAAATTAATGACTTTAGAGAAACATTAAAAATCCTAAACAAGTCACTTCATTTTATCCAGCCATATAGAATTTACTTTTCTAACAGCCTATGGCATTTTACTGTATTAGAGCCATGACACTTTTGAGACTCTTCTGTTTAATACAAAAAATTAAATTCAATTTTTCTCTGCATTAAAATTTTACTGCTTGAAGTTGAAAACCAGACCATGTATTCCACACTCCATACCTCCAAGAAAGAAAAGGCCCATTTAAGAGTAATCAAAATCCACTTGCCTTAGTAGAATATTCTTTTGGGCATCCCATGTTGATATCAATACCAGCCACATCATTCTCTCTGAAAGACAAGGAAAAAATTAAAATATTTTTAGCATATTAGAACAAGAATCAAGAAATTGATATCTTTCCAGGTAATTTGCTCCATCATCATTAAGGCTTAAATGAGAACTTAAGGTAAAGTTTATTTGAACTTCTGAATGTTTAGCTTCTCACTTATTTAAGTTAAATATATAAATCTTAATGGTGGCCTGAAGATCACTGAGTCCACAGGTTTCAATAACCAATGCTGTGCAAAAGCTGCAAATACTCATCTTAAATATCTTATATATACTTGATCCTCTGTAAAGTATATCCACGACTATATTCACCACTATCACTACAGCAAGTCCTATGCAAACTTCCATCTAGTTCAATAGAGGCTTAGAAACACCTTTTTGAGAGCCACTTTTAATTTCTGCACAATACATTATTGGAGGCTTTAAACCACAAACAGTAAGAGACATTTTCAGGTGTATTGGTCTTGCAGCTGTGCAACACCCAGGGAAATTCATACTAGAGAGATCAAGGATACACTTGCCCTAGCAAAAGGCATCAATCCCAGAATTTATGCAGCTGAACTCTTCCTGGTTGTATAAAGAGCTACCTTGATCCTCTCAATCATAAAAAACTGTCTTCAACAATAATTGCTCTGTAAAAAAAAATCCAAACAAATCTATGGTGCAAAAGGAGGTGAGAGAAGATGACTTACACAAGCTTAGCTACTGCCAGGGCTCTTTCAGCATCTGCTGAACCCTGTTGGTAAAAGAAGAGGATTTATAATTACAAAATATCAAATTATTAAAACCAGAGGTGCTTACTTGCACATGTGTACAACTTCATTTGCTCTGAACATTTAGTACAGACAGAGACGCACTGAGAGGCATAGGATAGTTAAAATATTTAGCTAAAGCATGTCAGCCATTGAATGAGAAAAGGTGATATAAAAAGGGATCCAAAGAAGTCTGTCTGCCCTCTTTACCTACACCAATATCAAATATTCTTAGCCCCTCAGCAACAGACATCTATTTTAATGTTCTAAGAAGCTCTACTAATAACAACTCTACAGCCTCTACAAGCAACCTAAGTCAGGACTACATTACCACTGAAAAAGGTCTTTTCAGTATCTAATGCAGTGCATTCATGCACTCCCTCCCTCCCAGCCCCATCGTCTCTTGTCCTACACAAAGTGTTCTCTAAGAGCAAGTCGCTATCTTCTTCTCCCCAGCAGCCTTTAATCCGTTTGTGCAATGCTAATGCACACATTAATTGTCTCTTATCTATACTAAACAATGCCATTTCTTTCAGTCTTTCCAGTGAGACCGTTTACAGGACAGTGCAAAACTTCAACATGAGATCAGACATGAGCACAATTTCTTTTTGGTATCTGTAAGTTCAGAAATATATCTAAGATACCTATTACAAAAACAAGCTGTTGTCAGAAGCACAGAATTCATCTTAATCACCTTTTCTGAAACAGCTGTAAGGAAAGCTTACAATGTAGCATCTTGATTTGTACCAACAGCTTCAAAATTCTGCAACACATTTGGTGTGAAACTTTACCTCCACCTGAAGCACCAAGAAACTGACAGTCTGCAATACAGAGAGCTGCTTTAGACTGGCATCAACGTTACCAGCACTACCTCTTTTAACTGCGTTGTTAGAAGAGTATCTGGTTTCTTACCATTTGGAAGACAACACGGTGCCTCTCCCTTTCACAAGTTCTGAAAACAACTCTTTCATTAGGTGCAACAAAGTCCACTGTTTCAAGTACTTCTGTATGAAATGAGAAACAGAACAGACAAAAATTCTATACAGATGTAAAAATTAAAAAAACATATGGCTATGTAATTTGTATATAAGTGAAATGCTATCAAAGTCTTCCACAAACAGCAGAGCAAATGGCTCTGTATCTCCTTCCAATACATTTCTTGCACATCGTTATTTCCTTCCCACACTGCTCCCTAATAACCCCACAGCATCCAGCACCAGAACAAGTCCAGTGACGACTCAGCCAGAATGAACAGTACTATTTTTGGGAAGGGGCAGGAGGAGAGAGGAGATTTGCAGTGAACTTCTGTTTCCCTGCAGGGATACTGCAAACAAGTGTTTCTGTGCCACTCAAGTAGGGCCAGGTCCCGAAGATACCTTTTTAAAAACTTGCAGAGACAATTCTGTTAGGCCAAGTCCAGCTCATGGACCTCAAACCAATAAATGAATGATAAACAGTGAGATCTTGTATGTGTTGCTTCCTTATTCCAGTAGACTAAAAGGTGTGTATATTATCATGTCACAAACAACTGACATTTAGAAAGACTCACGACTGGAAACTGTCTCTACTGCAGTCCAAACAAACTGAAAGTGTGACACTGTAGAGCAATAGACAGGTCTAGGGTAGCACTTCAAAAGCTTACTGTAAGTCCCTAGATACAATTTAGTGAGATTATATGTACTGATACCTCACTATAATCACTATAAAAATGTTTCGGAGAAATAGTTACCTTTTCTCTTAAGTAGGAAAGAGATTGCCTACAGGAATTATCAAAAGAAATGTCATACTTGCCATTTATAACCCTTTTACATTGCAGCATCTTTATGTCAATCAGCTCCTGAGAAGAAAGGATAAAAAATCTCAGTGAGTTGAATTGTTTCAGCCAGTCAGCTCTCAATAGTTGTCCATTTTATTAAATAATTATCTAGAGAGACCAACTTCTCTGAGCAATCTGTTCCAGTACCTCAGCACCCTCTGGGTAAAGAACTTCTTACTAACACCTAATCTAAAGCTCTTCTCTCTTTACTTTAAAACTCTTCCCCCTTGTCCTACCACTATCTGTCCTTGTAAAAAGTTGTGCTCCCTCTTTTTAAAAAGCCCCTTTAAGTACTGGAAGCGCTCAGCAAGGTCTCCTCAGAGCCTTTTCTTCTCCAGAGAGAACAATCCCAATTCTCTCAGCCTGTGTTTGTAAGAGAAGTGCTCCAGCACCCTGATCATCACTGCAGCCTCCTCTGGATCCACTCTAACAGGTCCACATCTTTCTTGTGCTGAGCACCCAGACTCCAATTTCTGCCAGCTTTAAAAAAAGTGTTTAAGAAACAAGGACAGCAGTGTTGTGAGTAGAAATATATGGATGCATAGCAGAACTAACCAAATGAGACATGAGGCCAGTCTTCAAAGTTCCTCCTCCACTAAAAAAAAGATACAAAAGAAAAATACCACCATCCCCCCATCACCTCTAAAAACGCAAATAAAAGTACAACTTGAGGAAATTGTTATGGTGTAAATTACTTGAAGCTACTGAATAGCCTTAAAATATGAATTTGCTGTAACTTGAGACCTGCTTGGAGAAATGCCTTAAACCATAGATTCTTCTTTCCTCATCTTTAATGGAAAACGATGTGTAAAAAGAACAAGTCATACAGTGAAAAAAGTACATTTGTGCCTTTCTTAATAATAATGGTATCAGATAAAACCGCCTCATCTGCTCATCCTCCATACCTCACAGTACACGATATCGGCACCATAGTCCAGAGCAAGCAGACGCATTGGGAGTGTTCCCACTCGCACCATTGGAGCCAAGATCTTCTTTCCTCTAAAACACAGCGGTGTGTTCACCGTCATTCCTGTTGCTGTACCACCTGAAAGAGAAAGCCCAGGGGGACTGCCACGGAGTGTCATTTCCTACCCGCAAACGCAGGTAATTGCCGGGAAGGGGCGGCGGGTGCCCCTCCGGGTGTGACAGGGCTCGCCCGGAGCGGGGTCTGGCTGACCCAGCCGTGAGGGAGCCCAGCGGCGCCGAGGGATGCTCCCCACCAGACGGGCTCCTTCCCTGAGAGAAGGGCGCCGGGCCGCCCCTGCCAGAGCCCCTCAGGGCCGTGTCTTTCCCGCGGGCACAGCTCTCAGCCGGCAGCGGAGAACGGCGAGCGAGGAGGGGCCGGCACCGCCCGCTGCACTTACCTACCTCGCGTGGCTCCGCCGCGGCTCCGCGGGGCGGGGAGAACGGGGCCAGCGCCTCTTTCAGGCGTCATCGGGCAGCGCCGCCGCCCCACGTGGGAGCCGCGATGGCGCTGGGCCGGGCCGGGCCCACGCTCGCCCTCCCGCTACTGCTGCCGCGGCGGCCGGCGGGCAGCGGGAC
>VZRN01004878.1:212649-257421 GCA_013397935.1 Dasyornis broadbenti | reverse complement strand
AGGCAGCTGCGGGCGCCGCCGCCGGGCCCCGCCGTGCTGCTGGGCACCCCCGGCGCGCTGCGAGAGGCGCTGCGGCGGCGCTTCCTGGCCCTGGAGAGGCTGCGCTGGATGGTGCTGGACGAGGCGGACTCGCTGATGGACGAGTCCTTCACGGAGCTGCTGGAGGAGATCCTGGCACACGCGCCCTTGGCCAGTGGCACTCCCGGGCCAGCCGGTCCTGACGAGGAGAGGACGCAGGTGGTGGTGGTCGGAGCCACCTTCCCCGCGGGGCTCAGCGAGACGCTGGCGAGGTTCACTGACGTGGGTCAGTTTGTCACTCTCAGCACCCAGTGCCTGCACCGCCTGCCGCCTCACGTCCAGCAGAAGTTTGTTCGCCTCAAAAGTCAGGACAAGCTGCCCGAGCTGTTGCAGCTGCTCAAGGAGCACCCATCATCTGGCGGGGCTGTTCTCATCTTCTGCAACAGTGCCAGCACTGTCAACTGGCTGGGCTATATCCTGGACGACCACAAAATCAAGCACCTGAGGCTGCAGGGACAGATGTCGGCAGCTGCTAGAGCTGGCATCTTTGCCTCTTTCCAGAAGGGTGATGTGTCTGTCCTGGTGTGCACTGACCTTGCCTCGCGGGGGCTGGACACCAGCAGTGTGCAGCTGGTGGTCAACTATGACTTCCCAGACACCCTACAGGACTACCTGCACCGTGCAGGGAGAGTTGGCCGGGTAGGGAGCAAGGTACCTGGAGCTGTGGTTAGTTTTGTCACCCATCGGTGGGATGTGGACCTGGTACGGAAAATAGAGACTGCAGCCCGGAAAAGGACAGGTCTCCCAGGAATGGACTCTTCTATTAATAAACCTTCACCTAAAGGAGGATGATTCGTGTTGCCAGGCAGTCCCTGGTAGGGGCTTACCTTGAAGTCATTAAGGCAGAGCGGATGAGTGTGTGTAAGGTGGAGTGAAAGAATAGAGAGTTGAGTTTCAGAACCAGATGATCAGGTTAACTTTGTGCACTGTTCTGGAAGCGGCAGTAGTTATTTCCATGGCCATCACAACACGTGGCTTTCCCAAAGGAAACTAGTAAGTGAGTAACAGAATGGTTTTGGAGAAGATTGAAGAATTACTTCATTGGTTGATTTGGTGTACTTATTTTGAAACTTAATAATGTAAATTCAAATCAAAATGAAAGTACAAACAAAATCACTGTATGATATACAGCTCTGTTGCATTTCATTGCTGCCCACCACCATCAGCTAACATTGGTTATTAAAACTTAGAAATTGCTGCTGTGGCAGAAAGAAATCCCTGATATACATTTGACCAGTTACAGATACAAGTCAAAAGACTAAGGGACTAATGATACTTGATTTTCTTGTGATGTAGCAGTTCATTCTAGAATTCTAGACCAGATACCTGTAAAGTTCAGTGGGAATGAGAAGGCACAATAATGCTTGACGCTCTTTCAGGGCCTTAATTTGTTATTTTATGCTTGCTCCTCACTGAGAAATGGGATCTTTCTCCCTCATGTTGTATTAAATAAAGCTTAAAAAGCACCACAGTGTTTTCTGCACATTTTTTTCTGCATACTTTAGTGGCATAATCCAGTTTCTGAGCTGACTAAAAAGCCCAAAAAACCCCAACCTCACCACACCAAAGGATGTCTTCTGTTAAATGTAAGAAATATGTTGACTCGTGGGTTCAAGTGACTCAGGTAACAGAGTGAGTGCAGAATTTCTTTTGAATGTTGTGCCATTGTCCCATTTTGCTTCAAACCAAGAGAACTGAAGTGAGGCTGAGGTTATTTCATATCCAGCTGCTAGTTTGTATCCATGGTAAATAATCACACAAAGAAGCATTTTAGCTCTGATGTCTGTTGCAGTGAATACCACAGCCTTTTCTTTTAGTGGCTATTTTTCCCCATGCTATCCACTTTAGGCTGTGCTATCACTTTGAATGTAGAAATAGTAGATTTCTACATTATGGTAAATGAGAAGATCACAGCATTGTATCTAAATCATTAATTCCTTAGGAAATAATTTACTGGAGCTACTCTTAGTACACTGAGTGTAAAAGCTAAAGAAAGAGAAAACTTGCACAGATAATCACCTAAAGATCAGGCAATGTGACCTTATCCTATTGCACACATCCTCTGTTCATATTGCACAGTTAAGGGGCTTTTAAAGGGAGTACAAACTGCAGTAAAATTATTTAATACAATGGCTTCCAAGTTTTAGAAAAACAAAGAGTGATCCATTTGGAGACTGGAAACCTGTTCATTGCATAGACGGTAGTTAATTTGTAATTTAAGTTCTGTAACTCATATTTTTACAGTCTATAAACAGATCAGTCTGGATTGTGGTACACAGAAATACTAAATTAGACAACACTGTGATATAATTTGCCATCTGCTTCCTACTTTTGAAGTAATGTGCACTTTATATAACTACAAGTAGTAACCTTGAACTTGGTACAAATGCCTTTAACTGTTTGTTGCTAGAGCACTGTTGATCACAACAGTTAGTCAAAAAACCCACAAACAAACAAAAACCCACCACAAAATTTCAGGTGTTTATGTAGTAAAGTGACTAATAAGAGGCCTTGGGTAGCTTGAGAACACTATATTTACCAACAAAGCCTTTTGTAGACTACTTTCAAACAAAATCACAGTTCTTTTAAGCTTATATTGAGAAATACCGCTTTCCTACTGTTGCTCACCAAGACACAATTGCCACAGCCAGTGATTAACGGCAGTAATTACACACAGGAGCACACAGACATTCAGACCTTGAGACATACAAGCTGATACAGAGCCACCAAATGCTGACAGCCACGTCACTGACACGTCATGTGAAAGCTGTAACTGCCCAATACGTAAATGCTACAGCAAAGTATTCGAGGAGATTTAGAGACCCTACCACAGGTAGTGAGCTATGTAGCTCACATACAGTAAAATTTGTCGAAGAAACAGGCATCCAACGACTTTAGTTTGGCTTCTCCCAAACTGCTCTCTGAATGTTGCATCACTCGTTCACATCTAAATTACTGTCTGTAGACTGTTAACTATTGTCTTGTCTGTACATGTTCTACCTTCTGTGTGAATCTTATTTTGTATCCTATGGGCACAACTACAACTTCATTTAGGCTCTCTCTTACGGGCATTCAGATACTTCTGTTGCACATAGCCCAGTGCCTAGCAAGGTACTCTAGGACAAGCTCTGTCCAGTGTCATCGTAGCCAGAGGGAAATGTCTCCTACCGCTCCAGTAATCTGGCAAAGTCCTCATTTTTGCAGACTCCACCGCTCCCTGGAATGCATTCGTATGCATGTTCTCCCCAGACAGAACCCTCTTCTTTTCCTCCTGAAACATATTTGTGAGCCTGATTTACATGTTCGTGGTGGAGTGTGTGGTGGAGAAGTTCTCCATGCGCACTCTGGCCAGTTTCTCAGCGGAAAGCGGCCGCAGGAAGAACTTGCAGGTGAAGACTTGCCGGCAAGCCTTGCGGAAATTCTCCGAGAGGAAAGCATAAAGGATGGGGTTGATGCAAGAGTTCCCGTAGGCCAAGCAGTGAGAAATGATGCGGAAGGTGAAGGAGATGTTGTTCAGGGGAAAATGCCCAAACTCTGCCCACATGGTGATGATGTGGTGTGGCAGCCAGGAGAGCAGGAACACAGCAACCACGAGAAGCACTGTCTGCGCTGTCTGGAAAAGACAAGATCATGTATTAAATGGTCACAGTGATCAAGTGAGTCTGTGGAATGAGTGAGTTTGCTTTCCGCTATCTGTAGTGAAGGCAGCATAACACTGGCAACACTGACGACTGCCAGGTGGGCAAATTATGACAATATGAAAAAGGATGCTAAAAACTCTGGTAAACTTGGATTGACTGGTTTTGGCTCAAGCAAATAACTACAGACAATAGAGATAGTGTCTGTAAAACTTCAAACTGGCTGCAACAATGCTAACTGTGTTACGAGGATGAGTGGAAATAATATTCCCTAATCTTTGGAGGCTGAGGAACATTAAGGCTATTGAAAATAACTTCAGGGGAAAACATCTTGCAAGGAAACATGCCACTGAAAGGAGAAATAAAGACTGGCCTGAGGAGAAAAGTTTTTCCAGTATCTTTGCTATTATGGGAGAAACCCAGAAAATCAATGCATAAAGGAGTTTTTTTTTAAATACGCAGTGCGCCTTGGTTAGAGGTATTCCTGGCTGGATGATGACCTGAGGGAGTCTCCCTGTGCCTGCAGGATCAGCCTGTGCTGTCTGGGTTAGAGGTGAGCCCCTGCAGTGCTTGCTCCCCAGTTAGCTGGCCAGTGTCTGACACACTCTGTCATTTGTAAGTCCCAAAGCTTGACCTGAGGTAAAACTTTCCTGAAAACAGTGTTCTTTGAAATCACCATACAAAATTAAGGTTAAGCGTGACAGTAAATACAATTAAGTTGTAACTCACTTCAGCTTTCTTTCTGTAAGACCCTGACGCTTGTGGGAGCAGGACCTCACTTTTCAAGTTTAACAAAGCTGATGGCGTTGCTTTTCTCTCTCTTCCTTCTTCAAGAACCCTCAGTGAATGCCTAGCAAAGCTAATTCCACCTGACTTAATGAATTTTCAAAAACACAAATTATAATGCAAGGTGAGCAATTTTTCTGTGTTTAATCCCTCCATTTTGGGGTTCTTTAGCAGTCTTGTGGGATCTAGCTTACCTGCTGTTGTATGATGGGTACCAAAGAAATGATTAATAAACAGGTCCCATCATTAGCTTTCACCAGCAATAATGGTGCTACTTCTTTACCCTCTAGCAATGTTAAGTAGCTTATGCTTGTTACCCTGGCAACCTTTCATAGCATCCATCTGCTTAAATTAGGGGGCTACAAGCACTGAAATACTCTTTTGAATAAGGCTTATATACCTAGCTTTTTTTCCCCTTTTATTGTGAAATAACGAACCGTGCATTTAATATAGGGCTGAGTATTAAAAAATGAGTTTGCAGTTGCTATGTAATAGCACAAAGCTGTTTCTGGGGTCCAGCTTTTTGGGGTTTTGCAGATGGAAAACACAGACAATACTAGAACAATAAAGTACATAATTCATGACTCAAGAAACAGGTTTTGGAAATGAAATTTGTGTCTGTTTTTTCAAGTTAGGGAACATGTGGTCAAGATAGAGAACACTGAAACAAAACACTGGCTTTTAACGTGGTAACTTTGTTGTAGCTGAAACTGCTGTTACTATAGACTGTGGCCAGCCATGGAAGACTCATCCAAAGAGCCTGTGCACTGTCTGAGCTTCTTCCACGGGCTGTGATTGTTTGCACAGTTACTGCATTGCTGTTTGTCAAGCTGGCCCCACTTAATGCAAACCTTCTGCTTCAACTCCGAAGTTTTGGTGGGTCCGTAATAGACTTGTACAACAGCCACTGCTGGGTTTCTTAAGTCTGTCTTAATACTCCTAGAATCTTTCAAGCTGCTCCAGAAAATAACTTGGTGTATTATTGGTTGAACAGGCAAGGTAAATGTGTTTAAGCTGTACAGTGAATCAATAGCAAGATGACAAACAAAGACAAGGAGATATCTTTGTTTGTCAGATAATTAGATAAACTTCTCTCTTATTCCCCCCTCCCCCCTTGTTTCTGTCGTGCAGATTGTCTCGAATTTACTTGCTTATTCTTTTGTTGTGTTTGTAGGTCATCTGCCTCTCATTTATGCTTTCCTGCTTTTCTTTGTCTGTTTTGCCCTTTGACTATTTTTTTCCCTGGCCCTGGGCAAGCTGTTTCTTGCTTTTAGCTCTCCCCCATCCTTCAAAAAGCAATGGGAAATGTGTTTTAAAAACATTTTGGAAGAGATCCCTCTTTCTGGAAGACGCTGAAGTGTTTAGCATTTAATTGTGTTTAGAGCTGTTGTCCTTGATAAGCTTTTAATGAAGTTGCCTCAACTTGTCAGGCATTTTGTCAAGGGCAAAATTAAGATTGTCCTGCAATGAGTCCAATGCTTCAAGTATTCCATGGATTTAACTGTTTTAGGAAGAACTACCTGCATGTCAGGTTAATAAACAGTTCTGACATTTAAATCTAGAGAGGACAGAACAGTCTAGAGGGGTAGAGGGCTTGTCGTTTTCCTAATTTAGTGCCAGTTGGAGACAGCTCAGCTGCACATCATTTTCCAGAGCTGATCAGACCATCCATTTCTGCTGTGTACCTCAGCCACACAGAAATGGGAAAGAACATTCAATTAGGTTTTTATTAAACAGTACTTGGTTGCAGAAAAACTGGGCTTCATTAGTGAGGCACCTGCTGTTTCCTGAATATGGTGAGATTATTTTTCCTCTTTTTTTTCTTCCATAATTCTAAATGAAGAAGCATAAAGGAGCCTATGCCTGTTCTTCCACACAGTCTTATCAGCACATAACAACTGACTCTTCCTTTATTACTGCTCTGTAGGAGGATGTCTGATAGCTGATTATGTGATTTACTAATAAATCTTTTCTCCTGTTATGCTCAAGCTAACTTGTATCTTTTTTCTTTAAAGTTTGAGAGACAATTGGCACATATTTTGATTGCCCCAGACCTGATTGTAGTAAGCTACAGAGTTATAGACTTCAGTATATGTTATAATTTACTGTAGTGAAGACTTGGAAAAAAGCTAGTGACCCATGGTGCCTTCAGCTTTTGTTTTAAATATTGCAGGTACCTGTGTCAGTGCCCAGGAAAGACATGTGGCTTAGTGCAATACACCATTGTGCTGCTGGAGGTGCTTACCAGCCTCTGAGGAAAACAATTTTGTGGCTTTAGATTCTGGGATACTCAATCAAGAACATCCCTTTTGCTCCAAGTCCATCTTTGAGCCAACAGGCAAAGCCAAAACTGCCAGTTTCTTCACTCCTGGTGCCATGTTCTTCTTTGCTTTATTTGCAAATCTGACTCCCTCTGATGCATTTGCAAATATTCTTTTCCTTTTTACCCATAAGGTTCTAACAGAAAGGTCCTAAGCACAATTTGATCTCCAGAAACATACTCATAGTGATAAATGCAGAATGTTTCAGCCAGCTGGTTCAAAAAGTGCCATACCTATTCTCAAGTAATTTAAATGTCGGATAGCAGCTTTCTCTGCTTCAGAGCACACACATCTCTTAATTACTTCTGAAGCACTTCTCACTGCCCTTTGGTCTTTTTTTTTTTTTTTGTTACACTTGAGTGTAATTTTTCAGTGGTCTGCAAACACTGAAATTATTCTTTTTCATTGTACTGTGTCTTCTTTCTTTGAGTCAGAGATGGCAGATGAAGAAGAGGAGGGATTGAAGTTAATATATTTTCAGATGTTAACAGTTAATTTTGATTTATGTGCTAAGAGGGACTCTTCATTTTCCAGCAGCTTGCTTGCACTGTTCAAACTGCTCATCTGCACATCTCATTCTGTGATCATGCCGCTAATCTCCTCCGTTGGTGCCCTTGAAACTTACTCACTTTGTATTCATAAATGCGTATGAGCATTGTGATATTTCTGTTATCCCCTAATTGGTAATGATGCTCGTAATTCCTGCTGCCCTAGGCTCCTGTTAACCAAACAACATGCAGGGTTTCACTTCTGAATTATATTCTTTTGCTCAGTGGGTCCCAAGATCTTCCATGCTCCTTTCTGCTTCCTACTGTTGTTGGAATGCCAAGGCCTTGAACATCACATTGATTGTCTACATGAAAACCTTCAATTTGCATGAACAATAGCCAAATTAGCTTAGCATATAGGAAAGCAGTTACAGTGCATCTTTTACCTGCCTCTTTTGGCCAAGATGTTCAGGAATACTGTCTACCTTGAAGGAATTCTGTGTGTTTTACCTCAAGCTGTTGTATGACCTTCAAAGTGCAACACTCCAGGGAGTGTCCAAAATAAACTCCGTATGACTTTGTGTTTGCTTAGCTCTGAAAGCAATGAACAGCTGATTTTCTTACCCACCAGGTGAGCACTGCTCACCTTTCTATTGGAGCTAACCAACAGAAAAGCATAGTACATATTTGTTATCCTTAAATGGCTCATTTGGTCTGTTAATTGAAGCTTTTGACCCCAAGGTCCCACAACTCCTGCTGTCCTTTCAAGGGAGCTTGAAAAACAGCTGTGAAATTCACACCCCCCAGAAATATTCTTAAACTTGAAAAAGCATTTCAGATTGTTCAGTTTGCAAGGCTTGTTATTTGTTCTTTAAAGATGTACAAGACAGAACTGAGTAAACACCGAGGAGCCCTGGTGTGCTCCAGAGGCCAGTGATACACCACAGAGCCATGATAGATCTTGGTTTGCATTAATTTCCATCATTAAATCGTCTTATTTAAGGCAGATGTACGATCAGAGTTCCTGGGGCTGGGGTCTTATGAAACACTTTGCAACACTGTCAGGCAGGGAGGGAATTGTTAACTTTCCTTGGAGCCGAATTACAGGCTTGCTGTACATTGTTCAGAAAAGAAGTCACAGAACTGAGATACACTTTATTTGCGATAAAGAGGTGCACAGAATTTTTTAGCATGTGGTCTTGCTGGCTGGCCTCAAAAAACAATTATCCAGAACTTCAAAGTGGAATGCTGCAGCATCACACCATCTGATTTTCAAGGCTGGCAAACTTGTGCAGTAGTATGGCATTAAATGGGGAAAGAACCAGGCACATATCTCTTCTGCAGGCACAGTCTTAGTTCATCATGCAGAATTTCAGCCTAAGCTTGCAAAAAGTTCTAAACATCTTCCTTGATCTAATGCACAGATGTTACATATATCCACAGATGTGGAAAAGCACATTAAATTGAGCATGTCCAGCTTTGGCATGTAGATGGCAAACTCATATAAAAATTTCAGACTGGGAACTTGAATTAAAGGTCAGACCCTTTTGATAATGGAATGCGAAGTCAGGATGCAGCAAACTTTGTGCAAGGGAAATTTTTGCAAAGTTTCATGTGTGCATAAATTGAAAAGGTTGCTGCAGTTTGAACATAATCATCCTGTAACTTAAAAGCTTACAGATCACAAACCAAGCACAAAACCTTCTTTTTCTTTTTTTTTGTTTTTCCTGGTGATATGTGCCTATCTGTCATTTGTAAGATTCCGCAAAAGACAAACTTATTCTTTTCAGCAGGTGTTTGAACACTGACTTGGAGGGGGTGACGGCTATCAGAGCTCTCTGGATTATTCATAAACTGGACCCATTCAAACAAAATGTAGTTGTAACCAACTTTACAACAGTGTATCTAAACATTGCCCATGAGTAGTTTGTCCTAAGAAAACAGGGCCCTCTTAAGCTGTCGTTCTAGCGCTTACATATCTTCAAATAACACAGGCTTTGAGTACAATGTTGTGGCAAATGGGACAATGACAGACAGCAGAAAGATCACCAGTAATGAAAGAAAAGGGGAAAGCGACTTTGCAAATATTGTGCAGGGAATAAAATCCACACTGAAACCCAGGGTATGTCTTGTGGCCCTGTGGTCTGGTAGACAACACCCGGGTCTTCAGATCCTGCTGAAGTGAAGCCTGGTGTTCGAGACTTTTATTTAGAGAAGATGCTTCATACACCAGTGGGAACTTTTTGACAAGATCCCCTTGAGAAGAAATCGGGTGGCAGTGCCACTCTGTAGGTGTATGTGTCAGAGCTCCTCTTAATTATGTGGATACCCAAAAACCTTACAATTGTTTTAACTTTTAGCTGGGTTGTGTTTCTGTGCTGGGATAACAGACAGTGTTGTCACACACTTGTCTGCATGCGCAGCTCTGCAGACCCTGGGCAGCACACACCAGGGAGGGAAGGGAGCACAGCTGGTGGGAGTGGGCACTGGGAACAATGCTGGGTCAGAAAAGGGCAGAAAGGGGTGGAGAAATAAGCAAGAGACTTCTTGGAATAATGAATTCCTAATACTGTAGTTCATTAAGCTTTGTTTCCATGTGTTTGATTTATTTAAAAAAAAAAAAAGTCTTTTAATTTTTTTTCTTCATTTTAAAGGCATAGAGACAAATTACTGACACAATACTATCTCTAAAAGGGGAGGTTGAACTACAGTACCAAGTACCTGGGCTCCACATTGCATTGCATGCTCAGAGTCAGGATTATTTTGCTTTCTTTGCTACAGCAATGCAGCTGGGAAAGTCAGGCACGTACTTGCACAACACTGGGACTGTTCATTTGGCCATGCTATCATCATCCCTTTAGAAATCACCCTAGTTCTGAATCCAGCAGTGTCCGACTTGTTCTGTAAATGTTTGTCTTATTGGGCTTCACATGCTATTTCCAGATTCCAGGATGTACTAAAAGCAGATAAAATACCAGCTCCTCTGTGACCTTTCAGGTGGCTTTAATTTGGATTTGTCCCAGTAATGCTTCCTAGTGTATTTCTGTGTTTTGTGGCTCTAACTATGTGAGTAAGACTGATGTCTCTCTGCCTGTTATCAGTGTTACAGGGTCTGGGGTTGGAGGGACTCCAGCAAAGTCAATGAAAGCTATAGATCCAGGAATAAATCTTGACATTTAAAAAATCTTACCTGATAATACTATTTTTTTCAGAAGCAGCCTATAATGGAGAATAATTGCAATGTGTTTCTGGCCAGCATGTAGAATGCTGCATATGGCTACACCATTCCCTGAGCTCCATGGCATTCGCTTTATTTCTTAACTATGTATTATCTTGAAGTGTTCAGATTTGAGGAGAGTTCTTGTAGCTTCTGACATGCTGAATGACAAAGCAAACTGCAGTGGTGATGCTGGCAACAGTTTCACTGGAAAATCTTGTTCAACAAGGACTCTGAGTCTGCAATTTGATTCTTTTGAGACCTTTACTCACTTATGTAGCCCAGATGAGCATAGTGAGAGCTGAACAAACAGCTGTTGCAAAGTTTGCTGCTTATCTGTTCAAAAACAAAACAACCCCACAAAACAAGCTGACCAAAAAAACCCCGAACGGGAAAACCAAAACAGAGCAAACCCAAACACCCTTCTCGTAGGGGTGGGAGGAGGATAACAGCTCAACTTTTCTTGAAATTATAGGAATGAAGCAGGAACCGAGTGGTCATAGTTCCAGACTATACTCTTTTATACCAATATGGCACTTTGTTTTCCACATCAGTATGGCAGAAACTGTAACAGCTCTAAATCAACTGGAATCAGCACAGACCAGGCTGATTACTTTATAAAACTGACATATCTATTGTATTACAGTCAATGTACAGATTAAACCAAAGATATTTACCTTCTTCTTTGATCTCTCTGACTTCTTGGAAATGTTCTTTACTTTCGTATGGAGATGGTATAAAACCTTGAGGGGAAAAAAGGAGCAATATATTGAATGGGAAATTGCATTTTGTGTATTAGTACTTGAACTACCCATACGAGCACCAAAAATTTAAAATAATTGTTTTAACATGACTTCAAAGATGAATTTAATGCTTTCAGACTTTTAATTCTAAACTCTCCACTTTCTCTTTCAAGAAACAAGGTTTGGAAAGAGCATAAACCTGCTAAGCTTCCAGTAGTTCAGCATGTATTAAGGGCTCAGCTGGCACTGCGCTGAAATCTATAGTTTTCACATGGGCTTTGAATTTTATATTGTGCCTCAGGTTGTCTTCATTTATTCCCTAGGCCGATGATGTACATGGGCAGAGAACAGGCTGCCAGTCCTGTACCCTGGTGGAACTGTCCTGAAGTCAGCACAAACAAATGTGGCACTAGGGGAGGGCTCACCCTTCAGAGGGAGAATCACAAGGAGTGTTGGAGCACTAAAGGCAATTCTCAATTAACAACATCTAGATCTAGCTTTTGAAATCTGATTACAACACAGCAATAACCTGGAAATGTTTATCCCTCCATAGGTTTTTCCTCTGGCCAGGAGCAAAGGTTTGTTATTCAGAAAGAACAAAACAAAAAAGATTAAAACCAGCAAGAGTCTTTAGCGAGTTTGAGTGTCAGGCTGGGTGGCATCTTAGTAGTTGCAATCCTTTTTGTGAGCTGGTGTAATCTCATTCTCTGTTTTCTTTCCCTCCCCCTGCCTCAAAAAGGTATTCTGTACCAGGAGAGAATATGGAAAGGGTTGGATCAGTTATTTGGCTGTGTAGCCCTGTATACACACAAGCCAACAAGTGTCTGGGATTTTTCCCTCCATTTAAATATTATTCCCATCCCTTGCACCCACCTTGGCATAGCAGCAGGTGATGAGCAGCAGGGGCAGGAGGTATCCCACCAGCAGGATTGTAATCTTGTACATCTGCTTGGCTGTGGAACCGTTTGCCCAGTGCTCCCAGCAGAAAGAGCTGTTGGGTGCCTGCTGATGGCCGCTCATGAGGGCCTGGTGCTGGGCCACAGGGACAGCGATGAGCAGAGACAGCAGCCAAATGACAGCCACGCCCAGGGCAGCATTGCGCTTGCTGCGGATGCAGGGCGAACGTTTGGCGTGGACCACAGCAATGTATCTGTCCACAGACATGGCCACCAGGGTGAAGATGCTGACCAGCATGGTTGCCATGGCCAGGTAGTGAACCCACTTGCAAAAGAAGGCACCGAAGATCCACTCTGGCAGGGAGTAGATGGTGGCCTGGAAGGGAACGCAGAAGAGCAGAAAGGAGAAGTCTGCAATGCTTAAGTTCAGGATGAAGATGTTGGTGGCACTGCGCGATGGGCGGCCCCCAGGCCGGAGACGCCCCAAAACAACCAACACCAATGTGTTTCCCACCATTCCCAGGAGAAAAATCAACCCAAAAAGCACTGGTACAATTACCACCTCCGGGCCGCCCCTGGTTACTCCTGCCCAGCATGTTGGGGCCTCTGTTTCGTTGGTCTCAAGGCTGCACTTGCTGGTGTTGGCTCCAAGGAAAAGCACAAAATTGTCTTCCTGCTCCTCCATGGAGGCAGGCAAGGAGCAGTCACTGCAGCCCTGACTGCTGGCAGGCACGTCTATGTTTGTTAGGGGTGGCCAGAGGTGAACTTCTGCCTTTTCCAATGCTGTGTCTTTCCTTTGAGGAGCAATTTTCTTCAGGTGATTCTTTCAAGTTCCCTCTGTCTCTGGCTCAGATTATTCCAGGGACCGGCAAAAAAGGGGGTTGAGGAATTTGAGTCATCCAGGAGGTGACATCCAGGTTTGGCAGCTGATGCTGGTGTGGCAGAGAAAAAGTCTGTGCCAGAAGAGCAGCGGATGAGGCTGCCCTGGGAGCTCGGAGCAGCGGCAGAGCAGCAGCAGCTCTGCTTCCTCATGCCCCTCCTCTTCTGCTTCCCTCCCACACTCCCTGGATCTGTGGCTGTCATACCTGCTTTCCCAGCTCCACGCCAAGCTGTGGCAAAGAGAACAAATGCTGTCTGTGACCTGAGCCCTTCAGAAAATAACCACTGGCCAGCTTTGTCCCCATGCATTACTGTTCATGAGGGGGAAGAGCAAAGCAACAGTTCCAGTCCAAAGGGATGGATAAGCAGCAGCTGCTGAACAACAGTGTGTGCAGTTCTGTGAGGGGCAGCACGGTTACTGGCTGCCTAAGAAGGAAATAAAGCTAAAATACCTTTTTTTTTTTTTTTAATCAACAGAGAAGTACTTTATTTGTTTATTTGTTTTATAGTCTTCAGTGCTCCCATTAGAGCATAAAGCCATCTGAATAGCTGTGTTTCTAACACAAAAAGCTGGGATAGCTTTAGACTCAGCACTGGGTCCTGCCACTTCTGAGATATCTGCCCAAATTCCTCAATGCCTGAATATTCATGGACCTTGCTGATCCAGCTTCAAAGACGTTTTGGGTTCAGCCCAGCAGTGCCAACAGTGTCTGCACTGGAAAAGGAAATGTTCAGTCTTAGAACAGAAATACGCTTTTTAAACAGAAGTTTTATTAAAGATTAATGGCTTATTTACTGTGGTTTTAATGCTTACTTATAGAAATGGTACATATGTTTTAGAAGGTACTAGGCAGGTTAGTTTTAATGGTTTGTTTCCTCACATTTCTTAAGGGATTCAGTGAACTCTGCAGGCAGTGAGGAGGGAACAAAGTTTAGGTGAACATTAAGAGTACCTGCACAGAGTGATTTATGGATGCACGACAACTGCCTGCAGAGAAGAGTATCCACCTCTATTCTCAGAGCTTACAACTCCAGGCAGATCAGAGTGAGGCACCACTGGCTCTTGTGAATGGGAGGCTTGGACTGGGGGCTGTCCCTTAATTTTAGGAACTAAGTCAGAACTGAGAGTTGCCCTGCCTTGCGATTTTTTTCTAAGCTCTTCTTGAGAGGTGACAGTACTGCCTTCCTTAGCCAGCTCTGGTTATACCTTTGCTTAAAAACGGAGCAAGGGTATTATTCCCCCCTTATTCCCCCCACCATGGCTTCGGGATAGTTATGGGGTGAGGCGGGAAGTGACCAGGGAGGCAAAAATGCCAAAGTTGCAATGGGAAAAATGACCTCGCCTTGTTGTGAGCAGATCACCGTGGCTGGACCTGATGCCATCTGCAGCTCTCTTGGTCTTCCATGGCCTGGCTGCCTCACTTGCTGTGGCACAGGGCCTCAAACACTTTTAATCCTTCCACTTCCCGAATGCTTTTTCTGTTTGCTGGGATCTCTGTGGGACCGTGGCAGCTGTGGGGCTGTGCTGCAGCCTGAGTGCCATCTACTGACATTTCGCCTCCTTCGCTGCCTTCAGGCAGCTCCTGAGACGTCCTCAGCCTTTCTGTCCCTCAAACACACACTCGGTTCTGTACTTAACTCCACCTGCTGTGGTTCTCTCTCATTCTTATGCACACACACCCTTAAGTCATGAAACTTAAGTATGTTTCCCTTTTTCCTTTTGTGATAATATATGACCATTATAAGGTTACTCCTTGTAATATTATTCATATAATACGTGTAACATTTTAGAGAAAGCTAATGATGCTACAAATCTGATTTCAAATGGAGCTTGGCTGGTGTGGGAGTATTCCCGGCTGGTCTTACTTATGAGGAAATAATTTCCAGTGTTAATTTACATGCTTTGCTGAAAACGTATCCTGAAAGTGTGTGTACCATGGCATTCAAAAGTTTCAAAAAATTAAAAATTCCTTCTTCTGTTTCCTTCATTGTGCCACTTCTCAACAGCTCTAAATCATGTGGTTTTGACAGGGAGAAATTCCCTGTCCTTGAGAATTCCCAATCCAAATGCAGTCAAAAGAAAACTGACCATGCCAAGACAAAGTACTTGCTCTAAGACCTATTCATTAGTCCAATAAGGAGACGCTCTAGTCACTTTATTAAGTACAGGAGCATAAATAGCAAGCAAACCTATAATGTCTGATTTGCTGGGAGCACCCACATTATGTGTGGTACTTTAAAATACACAGTGTTTCACCCAGAAACCAGAAACAATTAATGCCTTGTGGATTGTGCTGTGTGAAATATCTCAGCTGTACAAATTCTGCTGTTGTTTAGAAACTGTTGTTTCTTAGATGAAGCAACAAATATTTAAAAATGAGTGGAAGGATGTAGGAAAAGGACACTGAATACTTTCTGTGGCAGGGGAAAAAATGTAGAAGTCTGACAGACACCACTGATGATCAAGATCAAGACTGAACTGGAAGCCAGATGCTGTTGTCTTTGAGTTGATTTGGGCTAGAAGCATTGCACTTTGACTAAACAGGCATCAGAGGTGTCTTGTCGAGAGAGGATAGTCCTGGACCTCTATGAACAAATTTTCAATCCCATTATAAGGAGATGAGTGGGGGAATGTCAAATCTAAGAATAAGGATAGGGGAAAAAGTCCCAAAATATTAGATAGTAGTATTTAAGTGGTAACATTTTTAGCTTGTGTAGGTACAAACTAATTTGTCCATGTTCTGATTGCTAATGGGTGCTTCAGCTCCTAATTGCACTGAATATCAGGTGTGTTGTAAACCACTCTTACTGTTTTGATAGTCATGGTTCAGCTTTTTGATATCTGTGCATTAATTCTCTAAGCCTCTTGACTTTTGAGTGGAAGGAGGGCACTTAAGCATAAAGCAAGCAAGAACCTTACTGTCACACTTTTCTCTCTGTCTGGAGAATGTGGGTTACATCTCAGATTCAGATCCATTTAAAGAAAAAACCACCCACATCAAAAAGCCCATTTGTGGCTTTGGGTTCAGCAGCTCTTAGTGCACTTTGAAAGGCTGATTCGGTCTGAAAAGCTCTTTAGGCTGATTAATGAGCTACCTAGATGCAACCAGGAAACAGGGTCAGAAATCTTTGCACTTGGCTAGTACCAGCCCTTTACAGTTATGATCCCAAGTGGAAAGAGAAGGTGCAGTGTTCATTCCTCTTGAAGTATGACCCCAAGAGAGGCAGGATGTCCTGTTGACTGCCCTGCATATTTGTCCCAAAAATGAGAGTGCAGATTCAGTTCCTTTCCAACATCACATAATCCCTTTCCTGAGTTGCATCTGGATAGCTCCTAAAAGAACTGAAACCTTCATACCCCTAGAAGTTACTTGGCCACCAGGCCCCAAGATGAGCTGTACAGGTTGCTCATCCTCTTGCTCATGGAGGAGCTATGATGAAGTGCTGCAGCAAGTACAAAACTCCCAGGGCCAGAATAAACAAATCCTTTCACCTTTTGTGAGCTGTAACCTTTGAGTCTCTTGGGTGAATGATAAGAATTGAACTTATATATCCCACTCTGGCCATGAAGTCCTCACACAACTTTTTCATGTTGTCCTCCTGGACAGGTAGCTGGTTATAAATACCCTACAAATTCTTTTTGCCTTACCTAGAATTTATAATAAAAATAAAACAGCATCATTTAAACAGCCAAAAGCATTATATCCACACTGTTGGCAAACTTTCTTCTGCAGTTTAATTTTTCATAAAGCAGATAAAGTTGTTTAACAAAGTTTGTTATTCATTTATGACCAACCAACTGAGTAAAAAATCATGATTTTAGGTCTAACAGAAATTATGTTGGAATAAATCTGCAGAAAGAGAAAACTCTTCAGCATACAGTGTTGGCAGATATGTATAAAACAAGGACAAGAATATGTCAAAACCATAATAAACTTCAAAACAGGATGCTTTTTGACATTTGTTCAGTATTCTGTAGAGAATAAGGAACATGTTCTAGTTTATGTCATCAGATTCAAGACAATGTATCTCTTCCTGTGTGCTCCTGTGGTTTTGTGCACAGCTCTTCTGAGAAGGGAGAGGAGACAGTGATGTGAGTGATCTGTCACAGTTTGGCCTTAACACAGAAGAACAAGATATCTTTATCTGGGCCCTAATGTATACATTTGTAGATATAGATGCGACTCTACGCAAAGGACAATCAGGGTACAGAGTCTGAGACATACCTGTGAAAGCCAGAAGCACAGTCTCACCCTGGAGAGGTGCTGCTCCCCTGTTAAATACCAGAGCTGGTGTCTACATGAAGGAAGGTAGGAAGATACTACAGCTTCAGTAGAGTGTATGAGCTTGATCTACCCTGATTTGAAAACCAGATCATTCTATGACAACATGAGAACACTTAGTTAGCTTCTCATGGTGAGAATCTAGTTTAAGGCCAGTTCACAAATCTACTTTTCCCGTGTGTGTATAAACTTGACTTTACCAAACTGTTTGGGGAAGATCACTTATCCGTTCATCTCATAACTTTTCTATCTGTAACAAGATGTACTGTCAGCTGGCCAGCTCTGGAGCATGACAAAATTCTGCAACAGTTCTGAGAAAGTCCTGGTCTCTTGTTGTGCAAATAACCCTTTAACTCAGTCACTCCAGACCGTACCACAAAATGCTGCTTATTACAAAAGGAGAGATATAAGTGTACATGCTGCGCTTTAATACCATCTTAGCAAAAAGTTTCCATGGTGATTTGATCTCATTGCTGCAAGGGAGCTCTCTTTCCAATAGAACCATGGCAAGTTTCTGTCTACTGCGTCATTCAAATTACTGCCAAATTCCTCAGTTAAAGAAACCTCTTCTTAAGCATCACAATATGTTGTGTAAAGTACCTCAGAAATAATGGATCCTAGGGTGATAAATTTTATGGTCTAACAAAAATATCCCAGGACAAAACTACTTGGAAATTTCTTAATACTTATGTAAAAAAATAAATTTATATTTAGGATTTCTTATTTGCACACAGCTCTGGATGTTCAAGAGCACGTGACTGTGCTTTGTGTCAGATTCTGAGGCAGCTAAGTTAAAATAATTGCAGCAAATTTTAGATTTTGACAGATTGAAAGAGCAACTTTACTTAGTTTCCAGTTTGTTCAATGTGGTCTGCACAAGAGACAAAAGCAGTCAATCTATTTCCATGCTGCATTCAGGTTCATAATGCTTCTGAGGCAGGAAAATGAACAGTACATTTCTGTGTGCCCAGTACAGCTCTTTGCAGATACACAGTGAAGAGACGTAATTACTTAAGCCTTTCAGAATTGCTAATGAAGAGACACAACAACACACAAGTGATTATTTAGAAAGCTGGTATAAGAACTTAGACTCTTCCAATATCCAAGCCCATGCTGACAAGCTTGCAGTTAAAGGTGGTTGGGATCTTCTCATAAGCATGGGAATGAATAAAAAATCAGGCCTTGCTCAAAGATTACCCGGCTACTATCTGCTGATCAGGCATTGATGACAATTTTTAGGCATCCCCCCAAAACTCAAAGCAAAGTCTTTGAAACATAAAGAAAAAAAAAATCAACGCATTATTAGGTAGCAAAAATGAAGCTGACTAAGTACACTTCTTCTAAATTGAATTTCTCATTGATACCAAAATGGTTGACTCTTCTCAGAAACCTGTGCAAAACAGAAACATGGCATTCAGTAGAGCTTGCTGCCCTGCATGGCTGGGGGTGCCTAAAACCACAAGGGCAGCAGCTGCTTTAAATAGATATGAATGGCTTTGGTCTTCCTGAAAAATTGGAGTGGGAAGTGGCAGAAATAGAGCTTTGAGTATTCTACTTTTAAACAGGAAAGAGTGTTTATATAGAAGTCAATCCACAGTGGGGATTTTCCCCCCTTTTCTTTTTGTAACTGTTTCTGGAACCCTTTTAGGATGAAATTTTTAAACTGAGTAGGCAACAACTTCTGTTGTCCTCAACGCCTTTGTGACCTCTTCAACTGCTTTTCAAAAAAGATTTTTCTTTTTATTTCTTTGGGTGGGGGAACAACCTCCAAATAAAAAACCTGACCCCTCTGAAGTAAGCTGGTTTACATCCTGGTTCTCAGAATTGGCCTCTAGTCCTGCCAATTAGCAATCTACCCTCAGATCACAGATTACATACTGTTTTAATGGGGAAGCTCCTGCCACCTCGTGGCGAGAACTTTCACCATGTTTGAATCAAGAGAGATAAACTGGACATCTGATACCTTTGTACAACAAATGCATAGCTAAACAAACAGAGGCCTTGCTTGGTTTCCTTCACTATTTGGGCATTATCAATTGTAAATATTAATACTATTTTAAAATGAACATAATTTAAATTATTAGATAAGCTTATTGCAGCTTCTTTTTTTCCTGCTGCTTCTTTCTCCATCTTTCTTTCCAAGAAAGTACAGAAATTAATTCTCTCAGATTATTGAGCCAGGAGAACCCACAGCAACTTTGGTATTTTTATAAAAGCTTGTTGACAAGAGACGTTGATTGGTGTCAAAATAGTACTAATTTGTGCTCATCCTGAAAGGGATCTGCATTCATTATGAACTATTTGCTTTCAGCCATAGGAAATGTTCAGCTCTAACTTCCTTCTTAGGAGCTTTGGTGATATCTTGATGTGCTTCATTAAATCTTTACTCTGTGAAGAGAAAAACTTGTCTCTGTACTTCCTGTTTCTTTTGTGTTTGGTGATGGGTGCCAGTTGATGTGGTTCTGTGTGCTCACATCCTGAGAGACGATGGCACCCTCTGACCTGACTTTGGGGTGCTGCTCAAACCAGTCGAGAAACTGGGGCAGCTTCAGGCATCCACAAAGCAGAGCAACACGGGGAAAAGAAGTTTTTTACTGACTTGGTTCTTAACCTCTTTGATCTCCCAAATTTAGATTAACATTTCTCATAAGGTCTTATCTGAGAAATATGTCGCAACCATGCTGATTTAAACAGATTAAAATTACCAAAGAACCTCCCATCACTACCCCCTCCAAGTGTGAACTCACTTCATTTTAGGGCCTGAAATTAATGCTGAGGTGAGTAGAAGAAACAGATGGAACTCAATTTGCAAAAGTGAAGTCTGCTTGTATTGCTTTTTAAAATGCAGACAGAAATCCTGGTACATAGGATTTCCTCTTCCTAACATGTTGTAACAGTTTCTAATTAAAACACGGATATGTGCACTCAAGAAATGCCAAATTGACAGCCCTGGAGATTGCAATCTTCACACAGAAGTAAGACAGTAGGTTTGAATACTTGATAAGCAGGGCTTATAATACTATGTTAATGTGGCTTGTCTCTAAGCAATTGCAATGTTGCTTTAAAACTGATTCACACACAAAACTATATCCAGGACAAATGCTGAAGTGCTATTATGTAGTGTAGTTGATGCCAGGAGCTGGTAGAATGGAAGAATTTTATTGAAAACTAAATTATACTATTTTTAAATGCCTATTGCAGTTAAAAATGACTGCTGCAATAGACATCTGCATGTACAAAGTCCTATTTTCCCACCTGTAGTCATCTGTAGTTTAATCTGTGTTGGTAGTAAGAACACAAGTGGTTTGGATGTGTAAGTACTGAAATTATTGAAGATGCTCTGGGCTGGAACAAGCCTTCCTAGCATGAAAACTAGTTCCAACACAATGTTATTGCTCTGTCTCCTGACAGCAGCTGATTTGAGTGTAAGTGGTGCAGTTATTTTATAGCTCCTCAGCTTGCTCCAAAATACATGTGAGGTGAATATAACGTGATATAAACATAGGGATAGCTATTATCAGGGAGAGACAGCTGTGTAACAGCATTCTGGACAACAAAGATAGCTCTTGGGACGTTTATTAAGAGACCAGTCCTGCCACATGAACTCTGCAGGAAGGACGTACATCACAAATGTCACATTGTAGGAATTACACAGACAGCTGCTCACACTAACCCAGGGCTATTGGAATAAAATTATAGAAGAAATCTCGCTGTGAGCCAAAAGAACCGTTTGGCCTTTAGCAGCTTTAAAAATCAGTTATGTCCTGAATCTGCAAAGAGGTGAGCTGTCAAAAGCTCAACAAGGTGCTTAGCAGCTCAGCAAAAACTGTGGTTGAACAAGGAGTTGGTGAGCTTAGTTTTTCTGGAGGCATGCAGAAATAGAATTTTAGGTAGAAATCAGATCAGAGATTAAACTTGACTTTGTAAGGAGAGAAAAATCATAGAATGGGAAAAATAAATTGGAAGCAAAGATGACTATATAATTACTGCTTTAAATTCAATATGAAATATAGTTTCCTGTCATAGGCATAATAATGGCTCTGCCTGGATCAAACTTCAGATTAGAAAGAGAAAATATTTGTCTTTTCTCTTGTTACTTCATTTGTATTGTTTAGGGTTCTCTAGTCCACAGAAGTGGATAGTAAATGTTTATAAGTGAAGTTCACCAAATTTGCAATGCGCAGCAGAATTCCCAGGGCTTTGGGGGTTTCTGTCCAAGTTTTCCAGTTAGTGGGAACTAGAGGATTGATGACAAATGTGTGTTCCACTTAAGACTAGACTTGCACAACAGGTCTGTGGGAAATTTGATCATGAGACTTGGTAATTTCTCTGCAATGGAATCATAAACAAAAACATGATGTCCTTTTGGCTTCCAGTATAAAATATGAAGTGAAATAAAAATTATGATAAGTAAAGCTTACTTCTAGTAAAACTCTAGCATCATAGTTTTGCATATATTTCTTTGCTTCAAAACTTTCATGTCCCAGAAAGGGAGTGAAAAGACACAGTGGGTTCAGAGATGTAATCATCCTTGGAGCGGTCACCTGTACCTTGTGACTATTTTGACTTTCACAAATATTATACAATGGCACTATAAGTCCTGAATAAATACAGCAGGTATAGTAACAAGAGGTAGATAATTTTTGGCCTAAGTGCACTCAATGTGAATAAGCAAGCGCTGGAACAGACGACTGGAAAGTTTGTATAATCTCTTTCATTGAAGATATCAAAACTTCCACTGGATGAGGACCTGAGCAACCTGATATAACTTTAGGGTTACCTTACCTAGGATCAGGTGGCTGGACTAGATGACATCCCACCAGAAATCCTTTCCAACCTAAATTATTCTGGGGTGAGAGGCACCTATTTCTGAATGATACAAACAGAGTGATTTTAACACATCATCTGCTAGTGAAGGCATGCACTGTGGACTGCGCAACCAGGCTGCCACGAGAGGGAGGAAACGCTGGGTTTTCAATAAGGCACAGCAAAAGGCTTGTGGGGCTGCCACGTGGGTGCAGCTGAGCTGAAAGCTCACTCACAGACCTTGCATCTCGCAAAGTGGCAATTTCCAAATGCCTGTTGTGTGTGCAGCCTGTGACATGAGCTAAAGAAATAGGGGATGTTTCTTGGTTGCTGCTGTGATGCCAAGCAGGTCTGGTGCCAAGCTTTAGCTGTTCCGTCCAACACAGAGGAATGTGGATTTCGACTCGGCTGCAATATCTGAAGAAGGTAACTGCTCCAAGGAGCCTTTAGATAAACCAAAGAAAAGCTGTAAATCTCATGTCAGCTTCCACTTCTCAACTCTGCTCAGTCAGCATGGGGAAAAGCTGTGAGGGTTTTGTATTTTAAATGTTGTTGAAACAGGGATGCTAATATGCCATGTTCTTAATTTTGTGTAGTGCTTGCAATACTCCTTCAATTTTCAAGAACTGCTCTCTGAATGATGATAAAATTATGTGTCCTTTTTTTAACCTAAACAGTTTCAAAGGCAAGTGAGTCTCACTGTCAAAGTAAAAAGAATATTTTGCATGAGACTGAGAAGATGCGTTGATATAGCAAATCTATAGAAAATTCTTATAGCTACAAGGTATTGCATTTTTGTACACATACAAATGGAGAATAGAGACTTTATAATGCATAGATAAGAACAATTTATTGTAGCAGTCAAACCACTTGAGGAACACATAAGTACAGTTCCTGCTTAAAAATCTTCCTGAAAAATGTTGACTTCAAGAAAAATAGTAAATATTTGTACCAAAATCTACAATGTGTATCAGTTTTTTAGCATCAGAACAGTTTTATTGTGTGAACAAGGTTTGCTACTTTCTCTTTAAGCATTTTGAGCCAACAAATTATATGGACTTCTACATGTATATGAGGACAGAGCAGAAAATAAGCTATAAAACCCTAGTTTTTCCTTTAGAGACCTTTTGTCAGGATCTGGCAGAGTTCTAGAACTGCGGATCTGTCCTGTATTTTGGCTTGAGGAATTTTCAATAAAAACATGCCTACAGAAGCTAATTTGTCTTTGTGATACTAACTTGTCAGAATTCTGCTGCTTGGGCAGTTTTTTAACCTTTTCTCTTTAACATTTTGCATGCTGAGCTGCCACAAACAAATTTAACATCTTCTAGATTAGAGATACAAGCATTTTTTTCCCCGGTGGTGACAAAGGCTGCATGTGTAGTAAAAGGATAAGTCTGTATTTGTGCTTTGACATTTGAGGGAAATCTTTATGGTAACCAGAGTAGAAAACAAACAACTTCTGATTGCTCTCTAATCTTTACAGTTCTGTAGAAGTGCTGTTACACTAAAGTTTTTGGGTCTCACAATGCATACGTATTTCTGATGCATATTTATGGAAGAAAAGCTTCTATTCTGAGACTGTACTGCTATTGGAGGGAGAATTTTGAGGATGGTGGTGTTTCTACGAATCACTGTTCCTCGAAACCTTTCGTTCGCATGCCATGACCAGAATAATACAAAGTGCTTCTCTTTAGATTGGAAAAATATGGGCAGCACCCCTTCTGTGTGTATGGAAGCATTGTAATTGCCTCTCCTCTGGTGGATTCCTTTCTCCCAGGAGGTTTGGGACAAGCTGTCCTGAAATGCCTTCCAAACATCACTGTATTCGTTCTCTTTCATCCCTGTTTTAAGGGCAAGCACCGTGTTTTCTCACTGTGGCGGAACTTGATGGAACTTCATTGCATCTTTGCATAGGCAGTGAAGGAACAGCAGGTTGGAAATTATGAATCGTAACACAGCACTAAGGGGGTTTCCAGCTGAAGAAGAGGTAAATCTGAAATGTCAGGAATCATGATTTAGAGCTGGTGATGGCAGAAGAAATTTCAAGGAAAACTGAGAACGATTTGAAAGACCATGCTGATGACAAAGTGAATTTCAGAGAGATCAGTCTTCTCTTAAAAACATGCTTAGTATGACATGTGTTCTGCTCCTACAAGTATGTTTAAGATTAAAGTTTTACTAATTATGGTCAATTATTATTTAAAGAATAGAGAGAATCCAGGCTTTTGCCAGTGGTCAGCAAGGAAGTTGTTACCTGAGCTTCTGGTCACCTTGTGTTGTCTGTGGCAACTAAGCTGCTGCCATGATCTGAAGCAGGTCATTCAGAGCTACACTAGGATTATCTATATGAGATCTCAGCATAACTGGACTATGGAGGGAATGAACCTACTTCATTTTCCAGGATATGTTACTATTTGGAGCAACAGGATCTATTTTAATGCACTTTGTATATTTGATTTGGCACAGTAATTCAACAAATTTGAGGATTAATGTAATGTCTGTTAAGTGTCTTAATAAAAAATAAAATGCAAAATAAGGACTCCAGATGGGATGCAAGGAATGCCATTCCTAACGGAGATTTACTCCACTTAAATAGCAGCTGTTTACTGAACCTTCTGCACTGAGGCCTGGTCTGCCTGCTGGAAAGGAGAGGAGGGGCCAGGCAGCTTGCCCAAATTTCCGAAGATGGTAAATGACAGAAGCATCCAGAAAAACTTCCCTTTTCTACTGTGAAATTTCCTTTTAAATCTATCTGTTTTAAAAGAGCAAAGCCGCCTTGTTGCATCCTTATATGGCTGCTGCGGCCATCCTGCTGCACTACGGCTCTGTCGCCCTGAGGGCACATGCCTCCAATCAGGATGTCACTCCCAGGGATGAGGGCAGCAAGTGCTTCTCAGCTTGATAGGTAGTGCTGCCGATAACTCTGGTGGGGTGTCGGTGAACCAAATCTTTTATCTGTAAAGGTATTTTTACCTGCTGGTAGATCTTACATTTACTTTACACAGAGCAGGAGTTATTTCTAATCTGTTTGTAAAAATGTTTTTTGACTGACACGTGAAAGACTTGTCTAAGTGTTCGAGTACTGCATTTTAAAGAGTGCATGAGGTGCTCTGATTACTCTTGAAGTTGTTGTCATACACATTTCCTCATGAAGAGGCCCTTTCAAGCTTGGCACATACTGTGCTTGCTAAGGTTTGGAAAATTGTGGGATTTCAGTAGCTTTTCTCTGGAAATAATCTGGTGTTCTGTGAGTTTTAATAAGGCAATGTCCTCAGAAGAAGTTCATTTCTGGACTTTCTCAGAAAACAGTGTCAGTGTTCATTTGAGGTTTCTCACATAAAGAGAACAAACCAGTTAACACAATGAAAAAACTGTCATCTTAAGCAGTTTTGGAAGCTGCCTTTTGGGAGGTGAGAGTCCAGGGTGTGGCAGGCTCAGCCTGCCAGCTCTGACTGAGCAGTTGGTTCTCTTCAGCAGTGAGCTGGTGGCAGCAGCAGCGTTTAAGGAGCAGTCAGACGTGCAAGAGCCCAATAGCCAGAGACCTAAAAATCTTTGGGAGAATGTAGCAGTTTTAGAGTTTCCAATGCTACCTTCCCTTCTGTTTAATGTTATTTCTTTGGTTTTTCCTTTTCTCCTGCAGAATTCATGCCAGCCTTATCAGGATAGGCATTCAGCTTCCTGTACTGTTAGCCCTACAACCTCTGCAGACTGGAAATGTTGCTGTTTCATTGTCGTCAGCGAACAATTGTGGCATCTCTTTGCTTTAGCAAACTGGAAAACAGAAATGAAGAGAAATACAGCAAAGTTGTTGTGGCTGTTGATGTTCTTTTCTGGCATTGTGCCATTCAGCTGTGAGAAATCAATGAGAGAAAGAGCTATTGAGCTGATGCAAGATGCACGTTTAATCGATGGGTATATAAAATCTGTCCAACTACACCCTCTTTGTGACTCCTGGCAAGTGAGGAGGAAATGCTGAACTGTGTTTAGATTAGCAGAGACACAGGCTGTTGAGAGCACATAGCACTAAGCTCCTGCTGCAGTGATGTATCGGAGAGGAATGTTGGTTCAGAGGGTACTTAATACAGGATTTTGTTACTCTGAACACCACTGCGATTTTCTGGCCAGGTGTCATGGTTTAACCACAACTGGCAACTGGGCTGCACTTGTCTCTCGGGTGGGATGAGGGAGAGAATCAGAAAAAGGGGAAAACTCAACAGTTGAGGTAAAGACAATTTAATAAGGAAAGCAAAAGCCACGCACAAACAAAGCAAAATAAGGATTTAATTCACTACTTTCCATGACTAAGGTGTTCAGCCATTCCCAGGAATTAGGGCTTCATCACACCTAAAGTTTTCTTGGAAAGGCAATCATCATGACTCTGAATGCCCCACACCTTCCTTTTTCTCCCCAACTTTACATGCTGAGCATGACCCATACAGTCTGGAATATGCTAGGGTCAGCTGTCTCAGCTGTGTCCACTCCCAACTTATTGCACACCCCCAGCCTGCTCGCTGGTGGGATGGGGTGAGAAGCAGAAAAGGCAGAAAAGAAGGGAGACTTTTAGGCATCTGTTGGTGCAAGGATTATTGGCAATTAATAGTCTAAGGGACTATGAACAGTGGAAGAAATTACATTTGGGTTGGAAAGGGAATAACTTATTTCTGTCCCAAGTCCTATTTGTTTTCCATTCTAGCCACAATGACTTTGTACTGCAGCTGAGAATACTTTATCAAAATAAACTCAGTAGAGTCAACTTAAGAGAACTCAACCAGACCCACACAAACCTTGCAAAACTTCAGGCTGGTTACGTGGGAGCTCAGGTATGTACTGCTATGGTGGTGAGTCTGAGACCACATTTTTACATTTGCTTCCTTCCCAACCACAAAAGTGTTCCTAGCCCTGATTTTGGCTCTTTATGTTTAAAAAGAAAAAATAGTAAAACTGAAAAGCCACAGATACTCTTTCATAATATTTGTGTTTCAAAAGTTTGGGTTTTATAATTCAGGTACCCTTAGTCAGAACAGAAGCATTTGTTTTGTGATATACAAATTAAAGGAAGATTACATCTGCTTTCCTGCACGTACTGTGCAGTAGCTGAGTGGGTCAGGAGGCTTTAACCATGTCTGGAGTGGGTGCCCTTGCCTTGCATCATATCTTTCTTTGGGGGAAAAACTATAGTGGCAACTCCCTTGTAAACTGCAGGAAGTTATTTTGATCTGTGATCCTGAACTATGAGCAAATGAAAATTTCCAAGCCAAAAGTTATCTGGTTTACTTGTCAATGTCTCTTTCAGTTTTGGTCAGTGTATGTTCTTTGCAGCGCTCAGAACAAGGATGCTGTGCGCCTGACTTTAGAGCAAATCGATGTTGTCAAGAGGATGTGTAACAGTTATGAAGAGCTGGAACTTGTGGTGACTTCCCAAGGTGATGCTCCTTCATGTAAAAGAATTTTTAAAAATGTGATTGTAGGAGAGAGATGCAAGCAGGCAGGTTATCCTGCTTTAAAGAGTAACTTCAACATTTTTCTCTGAACCGCAGCCACTGACTCTGTGCAGAGTACTGGCCCAGTGCAGTCGTAAGAAAAATTGCCATAGAAACATGTACTCTGTAAGCTCCTGTTCTATGAAAATGACTGCATTATTGCTTGCAATTTACACAAACAATTGCTGCTCATTAGTGCTGGCTTCTGATCTGTCATGGAATTACTTTGGAATTACCTTCCTGTGTATTTCCCAGGTATGTCTGACAGTCGAAAGATTGCATGTTTGATTGGAATAGAAGGGGGCCACTCCATTGACAGCAGTTTAGCAACGCTGCGGATGTACTATGACCTGGGAGCTCGTTACATGACTTTAACACACTCCTGCAACACTCCTTGGTAAGTAATGTGCATATTTTTGTGTGACTGTCTAATGCCATGGAGTGGCAGCTGCATGATGGGAGAAATATGGATTCAGACAAAAACTTAAACTGTGAAAGGCTTTGAACCAAGTCAAGCTGATAGGTTTTGGGGGTAAATAGTTTGCCATGTGTACAGTAGGAGACTACATCTGTTTTGTAGTGCTTATTTATGCTCACAATCTGGACACTTTAAAACCCTTCAACAACACAAAAATGGTAAAATTGCTATCTCCTTTGCTGTATTAGGAAAGTTACATAGGGCAAAACAGACAAAAAGTACTGAAGATGCATATGATGTAGATAAAAGAGGGTAAATGCTATGCCAGGACTCAGCAGTCAGCAGCCTTCAGCACTGTCCTCTCTGGCCAGCTCAAAAGTGCAGGTCTCATATGGAGCTACAGAAATGGGAATTTAGCTCCTGTATCACAATCTTAGCAACTTCTCTTTGCTAGACTGACAAAATACCTTCTTGCACTGACTGAAGGGGAGGGGAATTCTGGGCAGGGGGCTGAAAAGCAGGCAGCCTGGCAGGCAGCTGACTGGCAGGCAACTGACGTTGCAGTGCTCCTTCGTTCTCTTATGGAAATTTGTTTAATCAGAAAATTGCTGGCAATCACCTCTCTGCATGTCTTAAATTCTTACACAAACATCAACATTAGTGAACCTGAAAACAGTTATGGACATAAAAAGCACTGCCTGAGCAAGATACCTATTATGTAGCTCATTATTCCCACATTTGGCTATGTGACATGGTGATAATTTTTATTGTGTGTAGTGTAAGAGGTTTCAGCTGCTGATAGTGACTTCTCCAGAATAATATGGTGTTTCTCCTCCCTCACTCCCCTTTTTCAGGTCTGAATCATCATCTAAAGGAATACACAACTTTTATCCTGGTGTTATTGGTCTGACTGCATTTGGCCAAGTAAGGATCTCCTTCAAATGCTAATCTGGGCAATCTGTCATGCAACTAACAACTTCTGGCTTTACCTTCTCAGAAGCAAATTGTCATTAAAAATTAATATCTGGAAGTTCTTGATAGTTAGGAGGCGATGAGTATTTAGTCAAACCAAACTCCCTGTGATGTTTCTTAAGGTAAAATAAGTGTTAGATTTAATTACAATTGTTCTAATACAGATTAGATGTATGAATTCATATGTGCAAGCAGTGAGATGTGAATAACCCTTCAAATGACTTATTTTAGATTGACTGAGTTTTCTAAGTTTTGAGCATGTGGTGTGCTACCTAATTCTGAGTGAATAAATTACCATAAAATTAATAGGTACATAGAAACCAATACAGGTACAGCATATTTATGAGTGGCTGACAGCTGCAGAATTAATCTATCTGTTTACATGTATCAATTAAACAGCTTCCTTTCAGGAAACTTAATACTGACACTGTTGTTTGTACATCTGTTTTAGGAAGTGGTAAAGGAGATGAATCGCCTGGGTATGCTGATAGATTTATCTCATACCTCATATTCCACAGTAAAAGCTGCACTCAATATCTCAAAAGCACCAGTAATTTTCAGCCACTCATCAGCATTTTCTGTTTGTAATCACTCAAGAAATGTTCCTGATGATATCCTCCAGGAACTGGTGAGTGATATGTTCCTTGGGTTTGTCTTTCGGAGAAAGGAATTTGTTGGTTTTACTTCTTGGGGGGTTTTGGTTTTTGTTTCGATGGCTATGTTTGCCTAGGCTGCAGCAAACTTGTGCATTCAAATCGTAGTGTTTACTTTCCACCTCCTCATCTCTGGATTTGATTTAGAAGCAGATCCCTGAGCAGCAGCTTACATTTGCTTCTGAGACATTTTCTTTGGGTTGTGTTTACTCTTTGACTACAAAAATGAAGTGTTTGCAAATACTCTGAAATTCTGGTTGAGTTTGTTTGATGTAGTCACTGCACTTCTGCTAATTCAGTCTACATGAAAGTAAAATGAACCCAGGGGAACAGACAGGGAGGCAAAGCCTTGTGTTGCCATCTGGACTTTGACTTGGTACTGCTGTTCTCACTGATGGATGGGTGTAGAATGTTCTGTGGAAGATGCCCATGAAGTTTGCAGGACACAAGCGTTCACTCATCCCCTGTCTCTTCATATCTTTCAGAAAAAGAACAAGGGAATTATCATGGTGACTTTCAATGCAGATGTACTGGCCTGTGGCAGAAAAGTTGTTAATATTTCTACCCTTGCAGGTTTGATGTTAATATACTGTAGTTCTTGTGGGTTCTATGAATTCGTATAAATTCTATGAATTTCCTGGTGCATGCATCATTTTCAAGGTTGTGTAAATTATACTGCTTGTTTATTCCATCCACACCTTAGCCCAGCTCTAGGTACTTTTTGAGTTTATACTCATTAAACAATAACAAGAGGTACAAGGTGTTTGTAGCTGGAGGACATGATGCTCACAAATGGAGCCAACAACCATTAATCCCAAAGTAGTTGTTACTTTCCAGAGAACACCTTAAGCCTATGTAATTAAGAGTGGAAAATGTAGGTATATAATGGATAATGAAAATTCTATTGGTATAATTGGGCTACTTGTTAGGAATGAATGTGCTGTGATGATCATGTCTCTTTCCTCGCTTGCATTTAATCAGTGTAGTTGTTATTTTGAAGATTGCTTCCTGATGGGGTATCTTTCGACTTTTTAAAAAAGGGTTTGATCAAGAATCCACGATTAAGAAGAGCTGTCACCTAGTGCCAATATGTGGGAACTGTAATATTTACTTTTTGCTGGGTGCTTAGATGTTGTTTCCTTTGGTGTTTATTTTCAGATCATTTTGACCATATAAAGAAAATTGCAGGCTCCGAATCGATAGGAATTGGTGGTGACTATGATGGAGTGGAACGGTTAGTAAAGGTGTACATACATTGACATGTGCTTCTTTAATTATGCGGGTTTTGATTAATTAAAAAAGGCACAATGATTTCTTTTTAGAACTGTATGAAGCAGTGTTGCAAATGTAGGCAGGGATCCTCTTGCCTTGTGAGGCATTGCCTCATGCAATCATGTTTTCTAGATGGTAGTTTGTGCATACAAGACCAGTGATAGAAGTTGTTTTTCTCCAAAAGCCACAGATGAATGACAGAAATGCCCCCCTCAACCTTAATATGGTAAATGGTTCAGCCTAGAGAGATGCTGCAAAACTCTTTCCTCCACTATCCTTGGGGAAAGCCCACAGTGTTTTGGTGCTGTGAAACCACTGCTCCTTTTAGGGCTTGGGAAGTGTTTGAGGCAAGCAGAGGCTGGTGAACAACTCACCACATAACTTTTCCCCCTCTTGGGCTACTGCTGTTACAGCACAGGAAAGAAATGCAGATTAGATGGCATTTGCAGCTGCAACCCTAAACTTTTTTTTTTTCTTTTTATCTTTCTGTTTAATCATCATCTCCTTTTCCTTTTTTCTTTTTCTCCTGGAGTCAGACCTGCTTGGGAATGAAAGTTAGAGTCAGGCTCCCATCTGTAAAGTACAAACACAAAGCCATTATGTCAGGTCCCATGATATCATAGCTCTGAAATGATAATGTTCAAAATAAAAACACAGTTTACAGAAAAAGGACACATTTTATCACATGCATTTTCTCAAAGACCATCAGTTAAATTGGTGGTGGACTTGTTTAGGTCTTAACTCCTGGTAGTAATGCCACAGATTTATTGACACATGCTTATCATCATACCTTCATGGAACAGGAAAATTAAAAAAAATATTAGTTATTTCAATGTCAAAGTCTCATGGAAGTACAACTTACAACAGCTGATCAATACAGGTTCTACAGCTTCTTATTTCTAAAACTCTTTTTATTCTGACAAGAATTAGCATAAGACATAGATCAGTTTTGCTTCTTTTAATTTCTTTGGTAGAGGTCTCTGAATATGTTTCATTCCACTGCCTAAACAATTGGCTTAATTCAAACCAATATTATTATTCTAGTTGTATTTTTTTAAAAAAAATACTTTGCAAACAGTAGAGTTCACAAAATTGCCTGCAACTCCAGAGCTCATCATGTGTTTGCAGGTTTCCTTTTGTTCTCAGTTACACGAGTGGATTGCACCAACTTCATCTGTGATGCAGCTGTTTCCTCTTACGCTAAAGGCCAGATGGGAAGCGTGGATTAACGAATACAAGAATTTCTGGTTATTTTTTTCCCTTTTGTTCTAATACCTTCCCATGCTGTTGTTTTGCCTCTATAGAAGTGCATCTTCATTCCAGTTGTGCTCTGTTTATTGAGTCCTATGTGAAGAAATAGCCTTTTGTTGTGTCCCAGTCCTGATTCTGTTTGTCAGTTGAATTCTCAGGGGAAAAGCTGGGTCCAAACTGAGCTCACTCCAAAAGTCAATATGTGTAAAAGACTAATTAAAAATATTTTTCTCTAATTTTTCAGTGATGTTTGTTGAATGTTCTTGTGTGACTCTTGCCAACAGCTTCCCTGAGGGATTGGAAGATGTCTCTAAATACCCTTCATTGATAGAGGAACTTCTTAGAAGAGGATGGAATGAAACTGAACTGAAAGGGGTCTTAAGGGAGAACTTTCTCCGTGTCTTCAGGGAAGTGGAAAATGTAAGAATAAAATCCAAACTGAATCCTTATTCTTAATAAGAGGTAAAGAGGAACTGTTAGTGCTTTGTTGTTTATTTTTTGGGTGGGTTTTTTCTTTGATTTTTGGATTTTGTTTTGGGGTTTCTTTTATTGTTCAGTGAGAGAGATATGAGGGAATGCAAGCACCTAATTCAGTAATTCCAAATGCTGGGAAAGAAACCAAGATGGCAAGAGAGTGTTAGCAGAATAAAGGAAAATGAGGGAGAGCAGACAAAGCTCTTTGGAACTTTTCCTCTCTGCAGTAATCTGATAAGCACACATCAGTGACTTCTAAATGGAATCACTTCATGGTTTGGAGAAACTGCGGATGTACCAGCATCACAGTCTGGCTGTGTTCGCTGGGGCAGGAAGGAATGTTGACTCCTGCAAATCAATTTAATTCTTGTCATGGGATTGGGCTGCTATTCAAAAGGCTTCTGCCATGACCAGATCACTAACCAGCCATAAACATAACACCGAGATCACAAGAAGCTTTAAGCGTAAATGGTAGAAGTTAATCCAGAAGGGTGAGAGAGGAGAGGAGGGAAGGAGCCTCTGTAAGAGTAGGGCCCCCTCAAAGGTAACTTTTACAAATGCCTCTGTTCACACTTCCAGACTGCTTGCCTCTGACTGTTTTTATTTACAGGGATAAGTAAGTAGGTATTATACACAAAGCCTTATAGACAACATATATTTCACTGTCTTCACTCTTCTTCCGCTTGTCTTTTTCGGGTGTGTTGGATGAACAGAAATCAGGACATTTGCACTATTCCAGTTAATCTGCCAAAAAACCTACATAATGCAGTCTTCATTGTGTGGCAGGCTGACACTATGAAGAGGCTCAAATTCATCATACCTAATCAATCCGTGGGAGTTAGTAGTATTTTTTCCTTCCAAATTAGAGAGGTTGAAGCTCTGTCTTGAGAGTGTGAGCTCACTTCAGGGAAGAAGGCTCATGAGTTTGTTTTCTCCGTATGTGGAGAGAGCCACGACAAAGAACAGCCAGACCTGTGACTCTTGACTGTAATATATCTGTGCTGAATTCTGGGAAGAGTTTCATAGGAATGCAAACAGCACAATAATGATGTTGATTTCCTCACATTCAGATGTGGTTTTGCAATACAGTTGGAGTTGGGTAACTTGAAATAACATCGAACTTGCCAGCTTCCTAAAGCTTTTGGTTGTTGTGTCAGTCTGCCTTTCAGGGACAACCTTTTGAATTTTTGTAGGTGCGGAACATTTTTGGAGTAATGGATGTAGGTGAAAGCGAAATTGTGCCAGAAGTACAAAATTCCTGTCGCCTGGACCTGCGTAAGCCTCAGCTTCAGCCAGCCAGGTCCTTTGGATCTCCTTCTATGACACAACCTGTTAGTCTGACACTTGTATCATGTTTAATGCTGTATTACGTATCATAACACCTGTGGAGTCTAGAGAGAGATTTATCAAGTACTCTGCAATGAATCTACTAACCTTTTATGTTTTTTTAAAGGAAAACTATAATAAATCTTACAAATAATTTCTATAAATTCACCTGCGTACTTGAAAATTCATGTAAATTATAAATGATGTAGCAAAAGCATTTAGAATTTGAAGTGATAAAATCTGTATTGTCTCTGCTAGACTGGGACCAACATTGTTAAAAGAAAATATTCATATCTAATGAGATTCTGTAACACTTCATGCATGGTTTTGGTACTCGTATTGTGGCAGAAATACTGGACTCCAGAACACCAGTTACAGGAACTAGAAATTATGATTAAGACATCTGTGCCAATATATTTTCAAATGTTATTTCTTGTTAAATCATACAACTTTCAGCAATAGTTGATGGCTGCCATATGGAGAAGAGGGGTTTTTGGTTTTCTTGCGGTTTTGTGTTGATTGTTAAGACGACAAGATCGATGACAAGCCTATTCCAGTTCGGACTGCATGCCTACCACTAGCTTTAGAGACCCATCCTGAAGTACCGGATCTTGGTTTTGAACCCTGACCAGGACAGTGGACAACTGGACAGTTACTAAACGGCGGAAGTAGATCTCTTGCATTCAGGTGCAGGTGACCAGGCAATGTTGTAGATCGTTTTCTATAATTTGGGGACAGCTGTTTGCAGCATATTCATGAAGATGGGAACAAGAACAAAGCAGGAATTCTGGCTTGTAAGAGGGTTGTGGAAACCTTTTTGACATTTAAACAATTATCCTTATCAGTAACGTTTTATTGCTTCATTTTTATTCTAGGTGGCTAAAGTCAGACCATGGCCAATGGACATAGACATGAGATTAGACAGACACCTTTTTATTATAAATCTGCTCTTTCGGCCTTTGGAATACATTTTGAAGTACACAAGGTATGGGAGGTTAGAAGCTACTTTTGCAGAAAAGAGCATATATTGGGATAGGCCTGTTCTTGATAGGCTCAGAATAGACATTTCAGTCAAATATACTGAGATTCATGATGAAACTATAAGATGGCAGCACTACATCTTTGTAGGGTCAGTTCCCAGTGCTTGCTGGAAAATGTTTTCCCACAATACTTGCTGTTAATTTTATGATAGCAATTTTTATTTACTGATATGACACCTACATAATTTAGCCTTAGTGTAGAATAAAAGCCCTGTAATTGATTTAAGGGAAGCATTTGTAATCACACAAAGCATTTAACAATTGAAAGAAGGCTGGGCATGAACAGAATGGAAAAACAGCAAGATAGTGTTTTTCTAGAGACATTTGAGACTGTTCCTAGCATCGATTTCTGCATTCCATGTACAAGCAGGGTTTCTGGAAGGACCCTATTCTTTTATAGCTTCAAAATTAAGCCCCATTAATATCTTTCGATAAGATGGTCTGCTTGATAAATATATTCTTATTATACTCCTGTATGTAACCAAATACTTTACAAATCATGTGGAACAATCTAGTTGCATACAAGCCAAGTTTTTAAGAATAGTTTCTCAATAAATACTGATCCTAGTTATGATTGTAGAAAAGGGAATTACTCCACTGACTCAGAAGTCTGGCCTCCCTGATTTTGCTTCACCTGCATCAGAACGTGTTTTACTGGTAAAACAATGAATTCAATATGGCAAATGTTTATTTCCCATCAGTACTTCTTCTAATAGGTTCATAAGCCATTGCAAAACTGCCACCCATGGCCTCTTTTCTAAGAACTAGTACTGATAGTTGTTTCATTACATACTTGAAATGTAAGAGGCTTCCTTATTCCTTCCAGCTGTTTTCTTTATACAGTGTTGTCACTTTATTGCCTGCTAATTTTAACTTTTTCATTTTCCCATACTACAGCATGGACTAAAAGTATATATTCCTTTTATTAAAGACAGAGATAATACTTTCATATGACTTGTCTTATCTATAATGTATTGCACTTATTTGTTGACTGCTTGTGCAAATGAGTAATTTGAAACCTTACAGCAAAACACAGACATGAAATTTCAATAAAATATTGTTTAAAATTTTGTAAGGACACTGGTGTAATCTCACAAAACAGTGCAGATGTTCAGAGAGCCATGAGGCCCTGAAAGAGCCATGCACCTCTGTGGCAGAAAGAAGGCCTGGGGGTCGATATCAGAGGGAAGGGTTGCCTCTTCCATGGCAGGCAGGAGAAATTCAAGTAGGTTTAATCCTAGAGCATCCTGGATGCAGGCAGTCAGCCTGATCTAAACTCAGATACTCCTGAACCTGTCCAAGCAAGTGCCCATGGGAAGGGATCAGGCACTGCAGTGAGTTCATGGTGACAAAGTTACCTGTAGCAAATCCCTGGTCAGGGTGGCAAGGCACGGAGAACAACGCACATGGGGAACCAGCTGAGTCACCTGCACCAGGGTTAGGATAACCTCTGCCTCACAGCACTTCTGACAGATAGGTCATGATCTAGAAGTACCTTTTCCATGACCAGTTACAGTGTTAATTCCGAATGCTTCAAATAAGCTGCTTGTGTGAAACAAAATCAGAAGGCAAAATCAACATACGGAATCTTGTGCACTGGTTATGCACGTGTTATCCAGCGTATTTAATAGATGCAGCTCATTTATTTTTCTTAAACGATCAAAACCACACAGCTTGAAACATGGTAGAAAGGCATCTCATTAGAAATTAATTTCAAATGTAAAGTCACGTAAGATACAGCTGTGACTACTCTCAGAAAAACTAATGACAGCTACTCGTTGTAGTGGTCGCAACACTGCATTTGTAACAACTCAAGCATAAAATGATTGCACTCTGTTTTCTGCCTCCCAGTGGGAGGATGATTCACGCTGCAATTGAATGCCTTTGCCCTGCCCCAATTAATAACAGCCATTTGCATTGGTAATTCGAATGCATTCAGTTCAGCTGACACATTCTATTATGGCTGCTGGTATCAGTGAAGTACCGGATATAACTGAGATACAAACTTTGGCATAAGCTTTGTTGGCTGCCAAAGGAAAGAATGCAAGTCATGACTTACCTCTTCTAAACAATGAGTTGTGCTAACATGAATTCTGAAAATATTTATTACTATTCCTGTAAATCTCAGAATCTATGTACTGTGAAGTACCATAGACTGATTTTCAAAAGACGCAAAGCTGAAGGCATTTTAAACAATCGAAGGCTCATGCTTTTACATGTGTGATATGAACAGCCAAAAACTGCAGGCATAATCTTGATGCAGACCATTGATTTGATTCTAAAAGGTTGGTGCCAGGGTCCCTTCCCCCAGTACTATCCTTTTCCAGACTAATGGACTGTAGCATCCACAGAGATAAATAACTTCAGTTCCCAGTTGTCTCATCTAGGCAAGCGGTGATGTTAGAAACCAAACCTCCAAAGTCTGCTGCTGCTCTGACACATATGACAGTTCTGCCACTGAAAATCTGAGTAGTTCAGTTCCTGAATCCAGCTTCCACCCAGCAGGTGACTTGTTTGGGCTGTGGAAGGACTCCTGCATGTTTTACATTGGATATAGACTACTCAGCTGTGCCAGTGCTTACTACATTCCTTCTGGCATGGCATTGAGCTGCTCGAGCAACATGCCCGCACATTTCTCTGTTTCACGGTCAGCAAACATCGTGCATGAAGTCTAACCACCTACACAAATATAAGTTTATCAACTTTGTTTGATTTACACCAAGGTTCAGTGGGAGCCTGCACCACAGAATAAAGTTTGAAAAGTCAGGTATCATTGCATCCTCCTCCCGTTCTGGAGTGAGGAGCAGTGCCAAGCAGTCTATGCCAGTGTCAGCTGCGGCTGCTGCACTGCTCTGGTCCTTGGCATCACGTTGTCTCCCCTGTCCCTTGAGACAGCACTGGTGTTTGTTAAGCTGCCCAGGAAGCTGGACTAGCTAAAAACTCTTTTCCTCCTTTAAGGGATGAGTTTCCTGCTGATCATGACAGTGATTAGGTTAACCATGCTCAGTGTTAGGGTAGGAGAGGAGTGAAAAAGCAGAGTGAGACTGCAACTTGGATTTCTTCCATTTGCTATTGAGAACAGCAGCTCTGTTTGCACTTCTCTGGATTTATGCATATGGAAATGACCAAATTGCTTCAAATTCTGCAAACATAACATGTTTAAACTACAAGAACATTAAATAACCAGAAGAGTCTTCCCACTAACAGTGGTTGTCATTTTCTTGTAAGATTTGTTGGATTTAATGTGCAGACCAGAGCAGTATTTTAGTTGATCTGAATTGTTTTCAGGACAGACTGTGATCCTGGATAACTCTGCTGGGACTGTTCTGAAAGGCTTGATTCAGCGTCACAAGAATTATCTTTTCCTTTGTTTTTTCTTTCTTTTTTTTTAACTGGTCTTGATTTTTGTCTTGCTATCTTACCTACAAGCCTTACATCTACATAGAACAACTTGACACAGGAATTGTTATTTGGTGTTATTATAATTATATCTTTTTTTTTTATCTTCTGAAACCAGAGAAATGGAAAAGCTTTCACTAACCTTCATGTTTATTTATAACTTCATTATGACTTTTATTTTTTTTTCTTTTTGCAAAGCAAAAGCAACAACCAACCCCTCTTTCCAAAACCTGTGACCTCAGAGAGGTATTGGACTTGGTTCAGTTGCTTCTGTCATGAGACAACAAATAGCAGAGGGAAAAAAAAAGCAAGCTGAGTAAACAAAGTTGAGCATTTATCTTACAACAGAGAAATGTTGCTGCTTCTAATCAAGCAACAACTGACCTCAACAATCAGAACTCAGATGAGGGCACTTAATTTTGCTCTTTTGATGTTGCTTCTCCCCAAATTGTTTTTTAAACTCCATTAAGATGATTCTCTCCTCTATATAATGGGTATTTTCCTCTGAAGCCCTTTCTCAGCACCTGGTCTATTTGTTTTCATAAAACATTTATTTCGTCAATTCTGCAATGAAAGGAAAGCATAAAGCCCAGGAAACAAGAATTCAAGTTCCCCTGAGGGTTGTTGTTGAGAAACAAAATAAAGGTCAAACGAAGTGAGATTAAAACTGAAGCTAATACAAGTTTCACCAGACATTTCAAAAGAAGGTCCCTTTCGTTTGGAATACAAACATTTGAAAAAAAGTTTAATACAGCTTTGAAAAGTCAATTTGGATTAATCTTCCTGAGTTTCCTTCTGTAGCTAAACTCAGCATCTCAGTCTTGTCTAGGCCTGTGCTTGGTTTCTTCTCTGAGCCCTTTATTAAAAATTAAATAGACCATGACAAATCTACCCATGCTAAAAATGTAACTTATCTGAAAATTGATCCCTTTAAAAAAGGATAAAAGGAAAAACCACACCAAAACACTGAGTAGTATTTTTTCCAGCATCCTAATTCTATACTAAAAATTACTGCCATATTTAACAAGTTTGTTGTAGAAAACCTTGATACAGTTCTTCTTACTTGGATGTACAGAACCTGGGTGAGTAGGAAAAAAAGGCATCTCAAAGCCTAAGTAACTTTTCAGTTTCTGAAGATGAGATCAAGGTGTCTTTGTAGAAATGGCTATTGCATGTAGCAAACACAGTTATAAGTAATTTTACAAGTGAAGCAGAAGTTCCTTAAAGTAGATAAATTTTGAAGGTAAGTGGCACCATAGTGTCCTCTTGTGGTCTTTTAATATTTAAGCTGTGATATGTTTTCTAGCAGGACAGCAAAATTTTCAGTTGTATTAGCAGAAGAGCTCCCATCTTGCTCCAAAGTGGTCTTTCCTCACCTTACTTTTCCCCTGGAAACGGCCTGTGGGGGATTGCACATTGCATCTCCCACAAGCCTTCACTACATGGATGCACATGTTGTGGTTCTCTCCAAAGGATCTCTTCCAGCCACTGCCTGTCCTTGTCATGGGAACTGGATCCTGGGCTCTGTGAGTGAGAAACCTTCACAGCCAGGTTGCCAGTTCCAGCCTGCTGTGTCCACAAGGCTGGTGTGATCCTCGGATGTGGAGAAGCAGGAATGTGCTGAAAACCAAAGTTCACTCTGCTGAAATGCTGGCCATGAACTTGCAGAATTCCTGCCAAGCCTGATGTCCAGGGAAACCATACCTTGGCAGTGGCAAATTTTGTTTTGTTATTTTATTTCTGATGGTCAGCTCTTGGCTATTTGTCACCCAGGCTCCACTCTGGTGGGAAAAATCTTTCAAAACAATAAATAACAGTTACAGATTCCCTGTGTGTATCCCAGCCTTTCTCTTTACGCAGTTTTAAATATCTCTATGCTTGGTGAAAAAAAGGTTGGCTTCAAAACTTGCAAGCATTTAATACTTCCAGATATCAGGGCTTTTTCCCCAATTGTATGGCAGCTAACTGAGCAGGTTTTCAGTTCCATAGATTATTATGCTGCTGTATCTGTGGCGTCTATAAATCTGCAAACCACTTCTTTAGCCAATCACCTTATTTCTGTTCCAGCAGAACGTATTTTCTTTTCTGGGTCACTACCCTGCTAGTAACTGTGTGATCCAGGATATTTCATAAATACCTTTCATGTCATATGGTTTAGAAATTTCCCATGGTTTTAAAGCATAATTTCATGGATTGTCCCACTGACAAAGATAAATCATTATACTGCTCTGTTAACAGAGATGCAATATGATTATTATGTAAAATACCAGAATACAGGTATTCCACTCAAGAAGTTTTATGTATTTTGGAAAAACAGAGTAATGGATGTTCTCCTTCAGGCTTCTAGGGCAGTGTATCCTGTGCATATATGTCTGAGCAGGATATGTATTCATTCTCCCCGGGGACATAAACATGGTAGTCAACAAGGACAGCAACAGCCGGGCAAGTTACTCCATGAGTGAGGTATTTCAAAGCTTCATTTACAGAAAATTAATTTAAACTTTCTACTAAGCTTTTGAGGTATCACGTTATTATAGAGCACACCGAAATAATGTTAGGGGCAACATAATTTTAGATATAAATTAAAATAAAATCTGAATTGCAATGTTATGACTTATTTATTTCTACAGATGATATTTTTTTGCTTGGCCTTGATTCTCCTAGTTAGAAAAAAATAAGCTATTTAAAATTGGACATCTCCTCATGAAATTCAAGAAGAAGGGAAGAAAAGAAAAGCTGTCCTCAAACACAATTTCCCATGCTGGGTCTTCCTATCCTTAAATGGAAAATCACTTGCTTTGAGAAGGAGCTGAAATGTTGTTGCTTTTTGTTGTTTGATTGAGGTTAACATCATGTGTTTCAAGTCCGGAAACAAACAATACTCCAGAGCTCAGGTGCCGGGGCCTTCCAAAGTGTGCACCACATCCCTCTGTGAGGGCTGAATAACTAACACTGGTAGGAATTCTGTGCCCACTTTCTCCCAGGATGGCTGGATGAGCACCACAAGGGAACCTCTGAGCGCTGTCTGCCAGGGAAGGGATGAAACTCCCTGCACAGGTAAGCCAGGCCTGTCTGACAGCTGAGGATGTGTGTAGTCACTGTCTCATGCTGGGCTGTAAAAGCCAAGCTCCCATTTTTAATGCTTCAGAGGTGTCACCTGCAATTGAAAGTGTTCAAGGCAAAAATTGACCTCACTTGCCTGCCCTGAGGATTTATGTCAGGCTCTCCAGCCGTTTACCAAACTACCCTTCTGAAGACTCAGTTTCTCATACAGTCTTTTCTTTATGTCGAACAACTCAGCTGTGTGCTGTGGAACTGTACTGACCTTTCTGCTGGAAGCTTTACCTACTTAAGGGAGTTCACAAATACCCAGTGGCTTACTAATTAAGAACTGAACTGTGTCTTTGATTATATGATTTGTAGTAAGGAACAATTTAAAAAGCAGTTCTTGGTTGTGCATCAGAGGGCAGATGATGGATTTGCTGATCTTTAGGCTGCTGATTTCACTGATTCTTTAAATGTACACTAAAGTACTAAAAAAATACAGACCTTTTCTAATAAGCCTTGATTCTGCTGACCTGAACTCATTGTTTTTTGCTGTGAAAACACCACACTTTTTCTTAGAAGTGCAGTTTTACTCTGTTGATATTGGATTGGGGTGTGTAGAGAGATGAAAAAAAGAGGCAATTAAAATAATTGTCTCTGCTTTTTGTTTTCACTGACCAGTCTGTACCCATATGAAACCATTAACCCAAATTCTTGTTAGCTTTGTAAAAAAAACCAGTTTTTTTTTTCATCCCTGCTATTTAATGAGAAGATAGCAGTGTTTTCTCAGGCAAATGCAGTAATATTGTAGATCACCAGTTTCATTCCAGCATCACATTCATATCAGAAAACTTCTGAGCTGATGATGGCCACTCATACCACTCAGAGTAACAGCCACTATTGTCAGAAAAAAAATGTTAATCATCCAGGTTGAAATTGTGTTCTCTTACAAACCAGATGCTAAACAATGTTGATATGGGTAGATAACTTCTTAGCTTTAAATATGGTCTCTCTACCAGTCAGCAAAGAACTTAGACAAAAGAAATATTTTTGCTTCAATAGACTTGAATGGTTTCCTAGGGCTCAGTTCTCTCCTAAGGCATTTGGATACAGTTTCCATTCCAGAGAAGGGAGTTGCTGGTAGATGTGCATGAGTCTCACTTGTTTTTTAAACTTTTTCTGCACATGGGTTACAATTCAGTACCACTGATTTTATGATACTAAAATGTTTTGTGATGGCATAGATGCATTTTTGGTGCCTAAAGAATAGTGTCTTCTTGTCACATCCTCTTTCAAAAGTGCCATGAGAAGGAAGCACCCCTTTTCTGTATAAAACTAGTTGTGCCCTATCAATTAATTTTCACGTTTTTTTGGTGGGGTTTAGCTTATTAGGTCATACCTTTCATGAATACTAATGAAATGTAATTCAACTACAGAGGGTAAACCAGAAAATGCTTCTTTTTGGCCCATTGTTCTACTTTTTTCTGGAGGGAAAAACTATTGCTTGCCCAGAGAAATTGCAAGTAAAACTTTATAGATCTCAGGAGACCACATTTACAAACGTGTTCATTTTAGGCTTACTGGAAAAAAAAATCTCACCCTAGGTCTTCAAGACACTAGGAGTTTTCAATAGAGGAAATTCTGTTGTTTTTTTTTTTTTAATCTCTTCCAAAACTGATGAGGCTGTTACAGAGATACACATGGCCACGTGAAGACACTTGTTTCCCCCAACACAGCAAAGAGACAGAAGTAAAATGTAGGTTATATGAAAACATAGGAATCTTAGAAGTCTTTCCACCTGTCTGATCAATACAAGAGGTGTAATTGCTCTGACTTTCCCCAGAGGTGGTCTACCAGCAACTTTGTGTTAAGTGAACTGAGAGACTTGTACCCCCTTGGCAGCACTCGCTCCACAGCATGGATCCTTCATGTTTATTTCAAACCCCAACTAATTAAAAATAGACTTATTACTCAGTTCTCATGAACAAAGCATTCTCCCTCATGTTTGTCTCTCTTCTGCTCATTACAAATTTTAATTTCTCCCAGCGACCTGGGGGTTACTTTGTCAAAACGGCAGGACATGCTCAAAGCGCTGGGGATAAGGTGGTTCTGAGCACAGAAAAGGTCCAGTCTTAGCCTCTTCCTCTGCTCTAAGCTTCGTATTCTCCTGTAGACTCGTGTGTGATCCAAAGACAAAACTCACAACACGCTGGAATGGCGTTACTGTACACCGGTTTCTTGATTAGGGAATATTTTAGTCTACAGAAATCTACAGAACTACTTTGAGTTGACAGTCCATAGTAAAACAGACCAAGTGATTTCTAGTGGGTTTTTTTCTGATGATTTCACAACACATTAAAAAGAGATCCTTTTACTGTCAAGGCTACCTTTCAAACACAGACAATAAATAGCATTATCAACTACTAATTCACGTTTAAACTCCATGTGAAGGCTACCACACACGAAATGAAGGCCAAGATACCCATCACTGGCGCTAGCTTTTTCAGATGTCAAGGCAAAATCTAATTTTGCTCCCTCGCGGACAAGAAGTCGGGCAGCTGGCGCGCCACGAGCTCGACGGAGGGGATGTGACCGCTCTGCCTCCATGAGTGGGACCAAACAATGGTGGCCCCTGTCTGAGCAGCAGGGCCACAGTGCATGGGCCGGCAGTCTGCTGCCTTAGCAACTGTGTGCTTTGCATAGAGCTACACCATTCTCGGCTCCGGCCCGCATGCAAATCTGCCTAGGGCAGCGCCTTGCCCCACGCTCCCCACGCCTTTAGCGCTGCCATGTCCCCGTTTCCCGTGGGCTTGCTCCGCTTGTCACATCCCTGCAGAGGGTTTCGTGCCGCCAGAGGCGAGATCGAGCACAGGCGAAAGCACGGCGCTGCCAGCACAGGCATAGGAAGCGGGGACAGCTGCACATGGCCCGGTACCGCACCCTGCCCACACCCGGCTCTGGGGGTGCCGCAGCGCCTTCCGCCCGTTCCGCCGCCCCACACCGGGCTGGGACCAGCTGCTGCGAGCCGTGACATCCATCACTGGCGCTCTCGCTACCCCGGCCCGGCGGGGCTCCGGGGCCCCCTGCCCGCGGCTCACTCGCTGATGCTTGCCCTGCACCACCCCTTCCCTCCAGGTGTTTCGGGACCACCCTGCCCCATCTCCGGGGCTCGCCCCCCATCCCCGCTCTCGTGCACCGCTCCTGCCCAGCAAATGGCGGCGGCGGGGGAGGGAGCCCGGGGCACGGCGGAGGGAAAATTTCCTCCCCGAGGCGGCCCGGTAGCGCCCGCAAGGGAGGGCGGCGG
>VZRN01004878.1:74172-211779 GCA_013397935.1 Dasyornis broadbenti | reverse complement strand
CTTGGTGATAGCCCGGGGTGCAGTGGGGAGCGGGGCCGCCACGGGGTTCCACTCTTATCGGTAATCCCACAGGCTGCCGTCTCCAGAGATGATAAGAGTACGCGGAGATAGGCTCAGAGGTTTTCGGTGCCCCACTGCCAAAATAAACGGGTGATAGAGAATTCAGTTAAATTAGCCTAATCTTGAGTGGCTGCTTTACTTGTTTATTTCATCTTAAAAAACACGGCTGCCCAGCAAGGTCTCTCTCCCGCAAACTGGGCCCTTGAATACTACAGCGAGTGCTTTGTGCCTGTGTGGCTCTCACAACTGCTCCTGCCAGGCAGAGCTGCTTTTTGTTAGGGGTTAATTTATTCCAATTACAGAAGAAGATCACATAAGTAAGAGGGGATTTTGGGTGGTGAGAAGTACATTCTCTAACTCGGCAGCTAATACCAGTGTTCAACCTGTCTTGGTATTTTGGTGTGACCTTTAAATATAAATCACTTTAAATACAGTGAGTGTTTCTAGTAGGAATGTGAAGGACACAGATTTGGACAGCGGTGTAGTTCTGGTACAAGGTTATTTTAGCTCTTTGTGCAGTCTGGTTTTTTCTTCTGTCTTGGTTATGTTTAGCTTTCTGTGACCTTTAGGAAGAGGATCTTCTCATGGGCTCATCTAGTGAATCTAACCCTCTGTGAATCATGCGTGACTCTAGGCAACAAAAGAAAAAGCAGTAAACACCTGACCTGTTCTTCCTTGCCCGTGCAGTCAAACTTTCAGACTGCAAATGTTATTGAATGTACAGTAATCCCTGAAGGGAGCCTGCACTGCTCAGGCTTGTGCTTAAGGAAGGCAACAGGGTTATTTTGCTGAGTGATACTCAACTGTCATAAGAGCAAAGTTCATTTCCTACCTTGTTACCTTTCTCATTTCTCTGAGAATATGTGCTTCAATCTCCGATATATGCGTATTGGGAGTTTCTTTCTTTGTATCGTTTTCAAAGAAATTTTAGATTTCATGTGCCAAGTAGTTTACACAGCCCTAATGCCCGTTCTTTCCATGGCCAGTGTGGGTATTTTAGGATGATGAAAGGTAGGTGCTTTTCCCAAGCTGTCTATTATCACAGACAATTTGAGGCACTAGCCCTTAGGCTGTGCAGGGACTTTAATTTGTTTTGTAAAATAGGTCTGTTTTACTCTCAGGCTACTTACCATATAGTCCGTGTGTGTATGAAAGTAACAGGTGTTTTTTACCCATCTCAGCAGGTCGAGGTGGAGACCTCATGGAATGCTTTTTCCAGTAGCTAGCTTTGGACGTGGGTTGGTAAGTGTGGCTTGTGGAAGCTGCTGCCATGGTGGATAAAGGAAGGTTGACTCAAACCACCTCTTGTTTGGGTATGAGACTGCCTGTAGGATGTGTGCAACCAGCACAGTTCAGGCTACCCACTCTGCTTCCTGTCACAGTCCATCAGTCACTGGCAAGCTGTGGTCTCTAATGTGCTGCTGTCCCATCTGCAGTGCACAGCCATGCTGCTGGAAGTTAGCTGAGTCTCTTTATTTTAATGCGGATAATTATCTAATAACTTCTCTACTAATATATGGTAGCTAGTTCTGTTTCTGTTTGAACTCTAACTGCCTTCTATTTTTTAATCTACTTTCACAGTAATTAAGTATTGTTTCATACCCTCAGGGTGTGCATATAAAGATACCTGTCTTGCCTACCTGTGCTGACAAGCATGTTCTTCCCCACTAGCCTTTTCTGCCTTTTCCTGAGTTTCTTGGGTTTGTAGCTCTGTAGAGGGGAATCTGAACTCTGTTGTGTTACTCCTTTCGGTTTTGGTGCTGGTTTCTACATCCTGTGCAGAATCTCCTGGCCTCTCATACCGGGGGTGTTGATGATATGACACAGCAGAGGTGGAAGCTCCTTTTGAAGGCAGAATATCTCAGAGCTCTTTAGCACTGGCTGGAGCCTGCAGACTGCAGGGAAGAGAGGGACCCTCCAGAGCCTTCTGTAGCAGCTGATTACAGGGCTCATGGAGGGATTTGTTGGTATTGGTGGTGCCTCTGATTCCAGATAAGGTTAAACTGTTTGACCTGAGTGCAGAATTCAAGTTTTGGGTTGTGACCTTAACAAAGTGCACACAGTTGATGCTGGCCCTGCATAGATTCACACAGTGCCCATGGTCCAGGCTTTCCGTGCCATCAGGTAGCTCCACCACAGTCTGTGTGAGAAACTGTTTGCAGCTGTTGTGGTGAACCTTCTGCTGGGAAGATTTTATTATGTCAGCTTGCTATTCAGAACCTGATTTCAAGACTTATTTGTATTTCTCAGTTTGATTGGGTGGGTTAAGGTGACTCAGAGCCCTTCCAGAGTGCGGTCATGGCTCTGTAACTGTTCATAGCTGCTCTGTAACAGTCTGCAAAGTTGTGGCTGTGTTGTCCAATACTCCTTGCACAATATCTTAGGCTGTTCCTTAGGATTCTGTTGGATTCTTTTTCCAGTTTGATCTTTCCACCCCAGCCTTTGTCATATCTCTGGTTTTGAAGGGGTTTTTTTTGGCTGAATTTTGCATTTTTTTAGGACATCAAATGATAGGGTGTCATCTAAACTCTACAGACACGAAGCCTTTCTGCAACAGAATTTCTTGTCAACCATTTCCGTAAGAAGATGTTAGTCAGTGTGCAATAATTTAGCCTTGTCAGATAGTTTCAGTGCTTGCTTGTGAATAAAATCAGACTTTTATTTCTAAGTAGGTTCCACTGACTGCCAATGCTTGTAATAGACTTTGACATCTTTCATTTAGAAAAAGAAGTACAAAGAATTATCCTGTGATCCTATGATAAACACGTGAGCCCTTCTTTATGGATCGTCAGGGATGAGAAATGTGAATTTGGCATCCCCTCAGTCTTTGAAATAAAGCCAGCATGTTGGGTTGGGTACACAGGGCAAAAAGAGGGACAGTGGGGTCTGAATAGTGTGTAAAATTAAATAGACTTTGCTTTAGTAGGAATCTCAGCTCCACAGTGATTGTGCACCCAGTTAACCAAAGTGTGGCAATGTCATGTGTCCTGTGGGAAGTTATTTATCTTCCCTTGACTTTTTGTGGAAGTGAGACACTAATCAGCTTGGTGTCACTAACCAGCTTTGGTCAGCTGCCACCTTTGGTTTTTGCCAAGGAATTGCTCTGCTTATGTTGCAGTTATCACATGGCTTCCTCCAAGCCCAGAGTTCTCCAACTAGACTTGAGACTTTTACCTCACATTTACATTCTATAGCAGTGTGTTCAGTGCTCTTGTGAGCAGCAGATTCTGCTGCTCATTTGCCGTGAGCTCTTTTGGAGAATGTGGGTGCAGCTCTGGTGTGAGAGCAGTGCACTTTTACATGAAGCATCTTCCTGGTTCACTGCTTTAATATGTTGTAACTTACTAGTAAAGATTTTCAGTCTTTTGCAAGACTTGAAGCTAAGCTCCCATAAAATGTGTCTGAAGATACTTTTAATGGGGACACATAAATCATTCAAAAATTCTTCTTCAAAGTGCTTAATTCCTACATGTAGGTGTTTTGGCAAAGTCCAGAGGTAAGATAAAATTAGTCATGTAATAAATTAAGACACTACAGCTAAATAAGGCCAACAGAAACATGTCCAGATAGCATTTAAATTATCTTAAGAACTTCTGCTGGCAGCAGTGTGGGTAAATGGCGCTGTTATGGTGGTCATAGTGGAATACGTTTGCATAAGCTCTGCAGCACAAGCGTCTTCAGCCTTTTTTGTGTCAGGCCTCAAAACTGCAGAAGGAAGTCATAGAGGAGGCTGCCTGGGGTGGAACTGAGGCAGAACCTCTGAATTGTTTCAGAGAAAAGAAAGTAACCTGAGAATAGCAATACTGATGTCAGTGAACTGTCTCTTCTGGTGATTTGTTAACTATTGTCTTGCTGAAAATGGGGTGGAGGCTGCATGTTCAATGTAGTTGCATTTTTATGAGGAAGGGTTTTTCTTCTGTTCTGCTGGCACCTGTTTTCCACTCTCTGAAAAGTATGATGTGTAAATTTGGAGATATTAAAGGTGTCATGTTGGTGCTAATTATGTCAATATTTGTTTATGTTTCATAAATGGTACTTGTGGGATCCACAACAATGGTTATGGTTTTCAGTGCAGATCCTGAAAGGGGTGTTAGCAGCAGGGTCATACTTTAGAAGTCCTGGGAGGTATTTTTTGTTAGGGTTTTTTCCTTTTCTTTCCTTTTTTCTTTTTTTTTTTTTTTTCTTTTTTCTTTCTGTTTGAACAATCAGCAATTAGCAGAGCACTGATTGCAGTGCTAAATTCCAGAATGCTTTTCTCAACAATACAGGTGCATAGAGAAGTGGACTCTTGCTTCAGATAAGGAAAGATAAGATTTCGGCATGTGAAAAATGAGAGTGGAAAAGTGCTTTGTGAAATAATTAGCTGTTTATAATAGCTGGGTGGATGAAGGAGGTGGTATATACTTTCTTTATACCCTGTAAGCAAAGGAGTTTTTCTGAGAAACTCGTTTTCCTGGAGTCCATGGTTGATACCTCTAGTTTCTTTTATCAGCTTGTAGTGTAGTAAGGTTTAATTTGTTAAAATGCTTGTCTAGGAAAACAAAAAAGTTCTTGTTGCTGCATAAACTGCTACTTTTGCTAAGCATGTCTCATACTTCTTCTAATTTGTGCAGTGATTAGGACAGGGCTGGAGAGGCTGCAGCTGTCCGGTACCAAGGGTTTTGTGGTGCCAGCTGCTGGTGAACAGGAGACTTAGCTAAATATAGGAAAACATGGGCCTTTTTGTGGGTTCTCTGGTATTTCAGTTATTTGAGAAAGCTCTGGGAAGAATCTTTGTGATATGTCTAAGTGATGTGAAAGCAGCTCCCGTACCCATGTGCGTGTGGGTCTGCATGTTGCAAAAAACTAAGAGAAGATTGTTAAAAAAAAAATCCCAAACAACCCTCTGTGGTTTTTTGCAGCTGCAGATTTTCTGTTTTGGAGAACACCTGCATTAGAAGGCTAAGCAGTTGTTCATGAAAAGACATGGATTTTCTGTCTAATTCTCTCAGCCAGTGCTTGCTAAGCAGCCATTTCAAACTTGACACTAAGTTTGGGAATATTTTAATAATGCTGACACTATATCTTCTATACAATCTCTGAACTTTTCTAAAGAATTTGAAGTACATTTTTTGGTATCTTGTGTTTGTATTACACCTCTCTCTCATGTATAGAGTTGATATTTGTGTGTCATTCAATTTCCCCTTATAATTTTCTTCAGTGTTTCACTTCCTCAAAGAAAATAGTGTCGTCTGCTTTCTTTTCCCTGCTGCAGCAAAATTAAAGTGTAAGTTTTTGCATGCTTTTCACTGTAAGATTTAATTTGGCTTTTGCTCTGAAGTTTTGTGTAGAATGAAAACTAAGGTAGTTTGCGGTCTCATCGATTAGGAAATGTAGTGTATTATGTTTGATACAAGCCAAACATAATAAATGCTGTTGGTTGAGGTTAGCAACAACCACCTTGAGAAAGATCAGAGTTGGTGATCACTGCCTTGCTTTAAGTGCATGTACCAGTATGGGGGATACCCAGTGCCACAGGGAGAGGAAAGCTGCATTTGGTGAGTTTCCCCTTCCAAGACCAAGCTAAGGATTTACATGTTTTTGATTGTGATGAAACAAATAATGTGCAGACTGCTTTAAATTACAGAAAAATTGCTATTAGCACCAATATGCAGAACAAGATTTCTTTGATCAAAGGGTGTCTTCAACTTGTTGGTTCAAGGTTGTTCTTTAAATACTTTGTTCTGTGACCTGAATTACAGAGGAAAAGAACATGCACTATTTGAAGACATGGTTGAAAGCCTATTTGAATTACATTTTAAGGGTGTTTCCTTTGTCTTCAGTAACCTATGGATCAGAAATTTTTGATCTCTTAATTGTACTAAGCTGATTTTTATTCTCAGAAAATAAAGTTTCAGAGTTTTTTTTTCGTTTGATTTAGTAAAACCTCTTTCTTAATTATTAGTTTTCAATAGGCAACTGTTTAAATGCTGCCAAGTGATCCCATAGCAATGAGTAGTACTGTTCTTGTTCTTTCAGTTGAGTTGCTTTGGATGATTTCTTTCAGCATACTTGGATTTTGTCATGCATGGAAGACTGTGCATCTTTCACAGTGGCTGCTGTAGCAATTGCCAAGCAAACAATATCTTTGTTTCAAGCAAGCAAAATGGCAAAATACATACACAAAAAAATTAGTCTTTTCACTACTCAAATACTTCACAGTTAATATGTCTGTCTTTAAATTTAAAAAGTCTACACAACCAGGAAGAATACAGCTGTTATAATGCACATAGAGTAAACCTCTCTGAATTTTGAATATGACAGCATTTTGTATACTGTAACTGCATATATATACACATATATATTTATGCAACTGTATCTGGAGATTATTTTGTAGCCTGTTTACTGCCTATTTGTCCCCAGTAGCTTTTATTTTAAACACTGTTTCACAAGTTTTAGATTGACTTCTTATGGTTCAGAAGTGACGTTCCTGGAGCTAATGGAGTAGCATTTATTCCTAACGGGCTTTTAATAGGGCTTTAGATTTTGTGGGCCCTAGGTATGGCCTGGAAAAGAAGGTTGTTTGCTTTCCAGCAGTCTTAATTCATGTCTGAGCAGCAGAGGTATAGGTTAGAACAGTTCTGGGGATACATTTTTTCAAAATTTTTGTTGCTGTTAGAGGTACCTGGTGGAGTTCTTTCTCAAACATCTTTTGATCTTCTTTGTGCTCTGTAGGACAGAGAGATGGAATTTGACATGCAGAATAAAGTGCTAATTGCCCCAAAAAAGCTTTTCCTCAATTAGCTTATGGATGAATGGGGAAGTTTGATAACTTGGCAGTTATGCTTTGCTGACTGGAGACAGCTTTAGACTTGTTGGAAATGTAAATGAAATAGCATTTTGCTGAGCAGATGAGAAGCCAGTGCCAGGCAGGGCTGGGCACGGGGTGAGGGAGGAGGTGGCTGGTGCTGGTGAAGGGGTGGTCATCATCCCACCTCTGTATTTATGGCCACAGTGCTGCTCCATGAAGCTCCTTTGTGTAAGGCATGGTGTGCCAGCATTTCCACAGGTCTCCTAGATTTTTGGCCCGCAGGTCCATCCTCTTGAATCCAGAATGCTTAACTTTCCCTCTGCACTCCACCCGAGTGACCTGCATTGTCCTAGAAGCCCAAGTCTTTCATTGATTGGCACGTGGTCTGTACTGTCATGAGGATGCAATCCATCGATTACTTTGAAAATGAGAATCAAAGCTGTGAGTTGCTGGTGGAGGCTGGCTTGCAGGGATCTGTGGCAGGGATTGTATAACAAGATCCTGGTAGAGGAGGATGACGCAGAGCTGTGTGTAGGGCAGAGGCATGCTGCACTATGGATAGGTTTGAGGTAATTATGCCTCAACAAAACCACGTGTTTTTTTTCCCTGCACTCTAATTACCAACCTTCGTTTTCATCTCTTCCCAGTAGCCAGCAATTTCTTCTGTTTATCTGAGGGATTTAGAATATCATTCAATCACTGCATTTACCCTCTTATCACGAAGCAGGTTAGACCATACTTCTGACTTTCACTTCCATGTCAAAAGGAAAAAGGGATTTTTATGGTGTGCCATTAGAAACTGCTCATTTGCTGAGTTAAGAAGGGCAAACTTGTTGAGACTTGCTCTTGCATACTTTAAATTGCTGATTGCTGCAGTAAAACACAGTTTTTATGCCCTGGAGTATAATTGTTTTCCATAAAATTATCTATAGCAATGCTACTTTGTTTTATGACCCTGTCTCTGCTTGCAAGCTGAGTAGCCCTGAGCTTGGTTACTGTGTGCAAAGTCCACCTCTGGATTTCCGTATAGCAGGTCAGATCTGAGTCAGGACCAAGAGGAGAACAGCACATTACTCTTTCTCCTCTGCCTTCTACCTTTGCATTCAAGAGCTTTGTCTTCCTGATCCTCTTCTAAACAGTATAATAGATCTTACTTTCCCTACTGCTTGCTGTAGTATCTATTTGTGTCCAGAGCTGACACAAAGGTAGAAGTTTGTTAGTAGTCTTGCAGGTCTGATTTTAGAACCTACTGCTCCTGTATATTTTTAGCTTCGTTATGCTAAGGTTTTAACTGTCCAGTCTGTGATTTTGCAATGTGAAGTGTTTGGCAGTAGTACCACTTGACCATCTTCCCTCAAAAGGATCCCTTCCTTTCCCTTGATTCCTGTTTGTGTTCTGCACCCTGGGGCATGGCTGTATTGACAGCATCACAAGCCAACCCATGCTTCAGTTCCCACATGGAACCTCTATCTTGATGTCTTTGCCTAGGCCAGCACAAACCACGGACTTTTGCTGTGTCTCTGTGTTCCAGGAAATGCGTTGACAATGTCTGGGAATAATTTCTGGGACATGGTAGCCAAACGTGAAAGGAGGTACAGTTGGGCCGTGTTTGGTAAATCCCAATTCTGTCTAACCAGACAGTGGGATGGATTTTTGCCCTATGTTAAGATGCCTTTTAGCACAGATGCAAGGAGCTTTAAAGCTGTAACTCAAGGCAATGCAGAGAGAATGATTTAATTGCAATATTTTGCCTTTGCCCTTTTAAGACACTGTCTTGTAGACTTTGTGGTAGAAGCATATATTTAGCAGGAGCAAACTCACTATTATACATCTTGGAGTTTTTTCTGACTTAGATTGTGCTCAAGCTGCCTAATTCCTGACTGGGTGGAGCAGAAAAGTGATCTAATGTTGTCGATTGCTCCTTGAAGGGTTGCTGTGAGCTAATGTGTTACACTCACTTTGCTCTGATGCTCTTGCAAACCGATGAATCTTTTGTAAAATGATGGTAAAAGCCACTATGGCTTCTCCAGATACCTGACTTTATCTTGGTCTGTGCTGTTGCACTGTGTGAAATGTGTTGTGCTATTTTGGAAGACTTGTGTGCTCTTTGTAAATGTGTTTTAAAATATTTGTATTTTAGAAGTACAGTGGTTTGTTGTTTATCATGTGCAATGTCAGAGCTCTCTCTATCCTCTAAAATGTTCCGTGCAGTGAGGAGTGACTCCCTTTGCTTGGGGAAGTCTCATGTTGACTTGTACTTTCTGTAAGTACTGTGACCAGATTTACAGTGAGTTTTGCTGTTTGTAGCATTTCATACTGAAAGGCCATCCTTGGATTTCAGCCTTGGACCATATGCAGGCTTAACTCTCCACCCCGCTCCTTAAAACACCCTCCCCCGTTTTCTTTTTCCCTTGGCTTAAAAAAAATATCTCTCAATGAACTTTGTTTTCACATGGAGCACAGTACTTCTCAAATGTAAGAAATATCTGATGTTCAGCACTTTCTGTATGAGTTAACTGACTGAAAACTAATGACATTCAGGGTTTCACAATAAGCTGTAACAGGTTACCAGTGTCCTTTTGCTGTCTTCCAGGAATGGATAGTAGATATCTGTGAATGTACATTGTGTAGTATGCAATGCATAGAATGTACATACATTGAAATGTTCAAAGTAATTAAACCTCTTTTGTTGTTGTTGTTATTTTCTGCATATCTGGAGCATATTTAACATCCTGGCTCTTACCTTATTTCTTTCCACTTGTTCCCTGTAGGAAGTTTATTGAGCTAGTGGCATTACTGGCTTTTGTACTGTTCCCTTCTGCCTTCTCACCCTCCATGGTTTGTGCCTGTACAATTGTTTCTTTGGTCTGTGTTGAGCTGGAGGAGGGAGCAGGTATGTCTAAGATTGTAGTGTGTGTCTTTTGGACTTTTTTTTTTTTTGTTCTCTCATTTGTACTGTGAGGCCATGGGCAGCTGAACATGTATAGGGCTGAAAACAATTTTCTGTATTTAGTATCAGAGAGAAAGGTGACTTTGAATTGAATACTGCATGGAATCTGCATGCTGGTCTCATAGATGTATATTGCAGTCTTTCAGAGACAGTGAGAATGTTTTATACCAAATTATGAGGTGTTTCCTGAGGCAGGGAAAATGCCAGAATGCTGCTCCCTGTATTTTGATAGAGGGTGTGCTGTATCTGAGGTGCCCTCATGCATGTGAAGGGACAGAGTTTCGGGGAGGATAGTCGTGAGAAATGGTTTGGAGTTGTTCCACATGAAAGAACCTCTGAAGTGGATTACAGTGAAATACAAAGGTTGTTTTTATAGTGTTTTTTTCTCATCTGGCAATGACAAGTTATATTATGAAAGCTTCGAAGTGATGCGAGTTCCTAAACCCAATTTCTCAAAAGTGACTTGGCATCTTTAATTACACAGGTATTTCCGGTGACTGCGCCTACCTCATCATGTAGATAAATCTCAGTGTGGTCTGTGCTGGTATCCAGAGGACCTCCCTGTGAATGGTCAGAATGATGAGGGTTCTGGCAATTATGAAGTGCTTAGAATCATTAAGTTAGTATTTCCTTGTGTATCTTATAAATCTCCCTTTTCATCCTGCTGTTGCCTTTTTTTTTTTTTTTTGTGATCTTGCATACGGCTCATCCATTAATGGGTCATCATATTCTAACGTATTGAAGATGGAAAGAAATAGATCACTGCTTTCACTTGAAAGCTGAAATGCCTGCAGGGCTAACGTCACAGAGCTACACTTTCCGTGGCACTAGCAGGTTTAAAACGCTGTCTGATTCCACACTCAGCAAGTGGCAGATTTGTGGCACACTTTTATGAGTGAGTGTGCAAACAACAGGCACTATGCCTCTTAAATGTGGCTGGGCTTGGATTTGACAAGTAGCATTTTCTGTAAGATCCTGTTATTTGTATATTTTCTCGGTGTTGAAAGGCTTATAATGCCAGGATTATATCAGTGTCGGCTTAGCTTTCTGTAAGAAACTCTTGCTTCTTGGAAGAGATCAGTCCAATTCAACATTGCAGCCAGCACTTACTCAGAGCAGGTAGAAAAATTTCTTTTGGGAATACAATATTATTAAAGTTGTCCAATCCTCCGGACTTCACAGAGGAGGCATTTACTGAAGCATGTGCTAAGAGCAGGAAGAAGAATAATGGTAAACCAAGTTACTGAAAATGTCAAAGAGCTATTGCTAAAGGGTAAGTACTTTATGTTGATATTAGCCCCTACAAAAAATTGTAGTGGTCTGAACATATCAGTGTATCTTGACTGAAGAATAAAGTCATGGTGCTTTCTGAAACACAGGATCATTAAATTGTTAAATCCTTTGAGTTCCGTAGGATCAGTCAGCTAGATTGGTGAGGCTGTTCTCTAATCTAGTTTTGCAAAGTACAGTAGAAGTCTGATGGTAACTTCACACACATTTATCTAGTGTGAATTCCAGATCTAGTAAATCCAAGATCTGTGCTTAATCATACACCTAATCTGGTGCAGCCTAACTGTTGCATACGTTGTTGTCTGGGAAAGTTTTGGCTGTTTCTTTCAAGTAGAGCACAAGCAAATGCCATCTTTTGAACTCTGAACTGGTTCAGAGGAATGAGTATATTATCAATAATACAGCTTTTTGTTTTATTTTTTTGGTACAATTATGTTTTGTGTCGCCTTTGTAGGTGCCATAACTGTTGCTGATGATAAATGTGTACTGCAATGTAGTATGTAATGAGTCTTAAGACTCACACCTTTACTAGTTGAGTAAAATTCAGTAAACTTGAAACTATATTGACAGTGTTGATTAGCAGTGAAGTAAATGTTATTACATAGCGTAATAATGTTATAATGGTGAATGAACAGCATGTATGATTAAAATACTCGTGAATGTCAATAGTTTGATCTTTAAGCTGCAGTTTCTGATGGAAATTTGTGTCTGCACCAGACGTGAGCTTTTGGTGGTGCCAGTGTAACTGATAGTTTGAGCCTGTTTAAAGTACAGAGGATCTCAAAGCTATCCAGGGAAGGATCTGTCTTTCGTTCTGCTATGCTTTCCTCTCATAAGCCTTATTGTTGTGTGGGTTCCTATCTAGTGTGGCTTTGGCCTTTATTTTCGTAAAATACTCGGTCAGCTGGGATTTTACAGCTTGCGCTTTCTGCCACCTTCAGTGAAAAAGCCCTGGTAGCCCAAGGTCTTGTGTGAGCTGGCATTAACAGATTTCAGTTCGTTATTTCATTACCAGTGCCGAGTTTGTAATGTGAATGAGTTTTATTTAACTAGCTGCAATGCTATTTATTTTATGTTTCCTCTATTTCTGATGTAAATGTAATAATCCTGTTAAAAAGCCCCATACACCTAAAACAGCCTGGCCTCAAAAGGACTTCGTGGAGTTTTCAAAACATTTTGAGAAATGTTTTTTTCTGAACTTGGAATATCGCTGTGCTACTTCTGTCTTTTTGCTACTGCAAAATAAAGAAATAGGTGTCTTGAAGTTTGAAAAAATATGAAAGTTAAATCATGACTTTCTGCTTTTTCATGAAAAAAGTGCTTTGGGTAATACTGACTACTTTGTACCTAAAGCGAAAAATAAATATTCGTCATTATCAGATCCTGTGATGTCAGCTGCCTGTTCTGCTGCCATAAATGAGTTTGTAACCAGAATTTTCATTTTAGAAATGCTTTGTGTTTCTGGTTAGTTGTGTGTTGTCCATGGAGAAAGAAATATTTCTAATAGGCTGTCTTTTTTTATTATTGTTTAAAGTTATCTTTACTTTGGGCTGCTGCTGATATTGGATTAGGATTTTTGCTAAGTTCTTGAAAGTGAGCAATTTAAGAAAAGAAGCAATGTCTGGTTTCTGTTAGTGAAATTTCAGGGTAATGATATCTGCAAAAGCATAATTGTGCATTGAATTATTTGATACAGTCTCACGAATATGAACCAAGAAAAAGTTCCATAACAGTTCTGAGAATGAATAAGAATTTTGTTTAGTGCAGCCACATGTGAGGAACCACATGAACAGAAGCAGAGTTGGAAAGTATTTGAAATCAAATTGTCATCTGCATGTTTCGTAGGTTATCCTAAAATGACAGTCTCTTGATGTAGTTCAGCAGTACTCTTGAGTGCTTGGCTGCTGAGATGTGGAGATACCAGGGTTCTTGGACTGCTGGCAAAGTCCAGGAAGATTGTTGAGGTTTGTCTGTTTCTCAGCAATACTCAGAGCTGCAGGTCCTGGCAGCCTGTGGGTGATGAGCAGAACACTCTGAACATCACACAGCCTTTGGGAGAAACAGCGTGAGCGTTATCCTTATTGACATCTGGGACGTGCTTTCTCAAGAGCTGTGTTAAAAACAAACCAAAACCCCAAAGTGTGATAAAAATGGACATGGACAGCTTTTTATATTAAAATTTTATCCATAGGGCTGTGAACAAATGCCCTCAAATAATATGACTAATAAAACCTGATTGTGCAATAATTTCTGTTTGGAGCAATCCCATTGTTTCTCTTTTTTTTTTCCCAGTAGAATACCTAAGTTGGGTGTATTCGTTTGCTTCTAGGTCTTGTGAGAACAGTTAAGTGTTTTGATTTTGTGGTCAAAAACCAAAGTAAATGCGGTCTTGATTACCAGTTGTGTAGAAATTTGCAGAACATACTGACACAAGAAAATCTGAGAAAGCAGAAATAAATCAGAACAGAACTTACTTGCTTTCCAAAGTGGGATACATTTTGCCTACCTTAAACCATCAGTAAATTAGGGTTTTATATAGATTAGTCTCTGTTTAGCGGTAATTTGCAGCGTGTCAAGGTGCATGTACAGGAGAGGCACTGCAGGAATCAGCTAATTGAGCCTGTGTGATTAGTTGGCTCTAACTGCCTGCTGTTTAGATTGCTCATATTAAGTGAAACCCACAGCACCTACTTAGGTATCAACTCTGATTTCTAATCTTAGATTCTAGTGTTACTGGTAGATGAAATATATTAGAAGTATGAATGTTTATTTATTTATGTATTTTTATTTTTTGTTTTTTGTTTTTTGTAATTTTAAAAAAAAAAAGGTCAGATCAAGCAGTGTTCCCTGTGCATGAAAATGGCTCACTTTGTGCCCTTAACTATCACGGGCTTCGTGGCGAGTAATACTTGTGAAATTGTGTCTGAATAACAGCAAAACGTGGTGTTAGCTGCTAGACAGGCTATTTCATCACAGTGTTATTTACTGTGGTGTACACAAAGGAGTCTGTACATGCATAGTACAATTACAAGTGAAATATTAACTCTTATGCTGCTCCAGAAATTAAATTACATTGAGGGGAGGAGTGTTGGGCTGTCCAGTGAGCTGGTTTTCTGGGAAATATCTGCTGTTTGTTAGTTATAAAGGGGTAAATAAACCAACGTATTTCTTTGTCAAGCTGAGTGTTTCAGTTCCAACTCTGACTTATACTCTGATTTGCACTGAAATTATTTGAAGAAATTTAGCCCCTCACTTAAGATTTAACTCTTGGTACTTTAGGCAGGGAAGATTCTGGCAGCCCTGCATGCCACCCTTGCAGGTCACAGCGGTGTCTGGAGCTTTATGCAGCTTTCCTGCCTCCAGAGCGTGTCTGAGGCTGCGTTCCTCCTGAGATGCTGTGAGCAGGGTATTTGTGCCTCTGCCAACTGGCATTAGCTCAGATATGTGCCTGTAGAAGCAAAGTGGCAGAAGTTTCATATCAAAGTTCAGCCCTCTTCAGAATTTGCTTTTTCTTTAATGTTTTTACCTTGCAGTAGCTTAATTGTCATTGCTCTGTTTTTGCTGTATCTATGAAGGCCAGACTAAGCTAGTCAGGCTCTGTCCATTTGTGCCTTCAGCACATCTTAACTTGCCAGGTAGATAAATTTTCCATTGGAAGTGGGTGAGCATCTCTGAGTTAGTCATGCCCTGATGGAAAAATCTGTAGTTTTTAAAAAATGTAAAGAGGCAGAAACTAGCACCTGAATGTGATGAAGTAGGGGAGTGGTGGTTTTTTGTAAGGGTGTTTAGAAGCTGGCAGTAGAGAAGAATAAAACCTTGACAGGTCTAGTCATGCAACTGCTCTTGCCTCTTTCTTAATGGTTATTTTAGTCTGGCTGAGTAGACCTTATCATTGTGAAGCTTCCTGGTTTTTTCTTTACAATAGTCTCACTGTGCTTAATTGTTCAGCTTTCATTTATCCTTGCTAATCTGTCTTTTAGTTACTTTCATATAGGTCTTTTGTTTGTAATTCTCTCTAAATTCTGGTTTTCATCCCTCAGTTACTAAAGAAAACACAATGGCTTGCACAAAAGACTTGCGTTCAGCATGCTCAAGCGGTGAAACTGTGTCTGTCTGCCCTAATCCTCTTCCAGAAGGAAAGCAGTAACATGAATTCTGTCCTTCATGTTCTTAATCCTTTATTTATATATTTATTTATTTTTAAAAGTAAAGACAACATTAATGTTTTGGAGAATAACAAAATAAAACCACTCAGTAGAATTTCTGCTACAGTTTATTCAATGTTTTTTCTTGGCTGTGAGGCAAAAGTTTGGACATCCATTTGTTGCTTTTGTTCTGTCTCCTGAGTTTGTATGTTTGCATGTGTGGGAGTATGCACACGTCAGGTTTTTAGGTTTTGTTCCATGGATCACCTTTGATGTTTTAAGGAACTCAGGTATCTACAGGATGAGGAACTTGTTCTACAGACCTGTGCCCATATCTGAGTAGGGGAGCTCTAGAATGTTCAGGGAACTATGGTGGAGATGTTTAGATAAACTATATAGTTGAAGTGGTGGCTGCAAATAGAATTATCTGGTTTGGAAGAGAACTAGTAGCAATCAGAAATAAAATGCCTTAATTATTGAAAGATAATGAAGACTGAGAAGCAATGAAACAAGTGAAGAGGAAACATTAGCCTACTTGGAATACAGCTTGAATGCCTCAAAATTTGAGATTAATTAGAGACTAAGGCAAATAAATTATTCTCTGTTGCAGAGTATTTAGCTCCCTCTTTAAGAAATGTTCTTTGCAAAGCAATCTTGCATGATGAAAACTAACACCACATAGCTACTGGCCAGGACCAAAGACTTGATAACTAAGAATGTGGAAAACTGTGCGCATGTCACGGGATGGTGCTTGCCCAGGAGACTTCATGCTTCAGAATGTAAACCATCCTCGGGTGAAGCTGGGGCAAGAATTCCCCAGAGTAGCTTTCCGAGGTCACATCCGCTCTCTTCCAAAACTGATGGAGATAACACGCTCTTCCCATGCAAGTAAGTCTCTTTGAATCTGCTGCTATTGCTCATTGGCAGACAGAATATACTGGACAAACTTTTTCTTGCAATGTGGTTTCTGTCCTGTTCTGCCATCTGGTCTGTTTTGTCAAACTACAGTTGTGATTCTTGTTGAGGAAATGGTCATTTGCTGGAGGTTTTACTCATGAAATGGAAACACAATAAGAGAAGAGAGAAAGTGAGAGAAATGATTTAGAACATGTCTATAATGTAGAGATTGCAATGAACATGCAGCAATGGTGGAAGTGATTTTTGACTGTCATTTAATTAGCGGTATTTAGGTTAGAAACGTAGTGATCTTGAGTTAGCACACATCTCTGCAGCACCCAGTCCTGCTTATTGATGAAGTGGAACTAAGATGTCATTGTAAAGAACTTGCATGTGAACTTACGCTCCTTCGCTTCCTGTTGAAAGTGTATCATGTTTGAGAGGGACTTTAAGATGGGCCTTCATTAGATCAGTAGGGAAGTTCACTTTTCTTTTTGCATTGTCTGCAGTAATTCATCTATATGTTATTTCAGGGTAAAGGATCCAGTGCTGTGAATATGGTAAAAAGCCACAAGAGGAAAATGTGCCCTAGCAATTGCAAAATCAATGCCACTAGTTCTGCTGAATTTTCTATTCAGTTTGGGTTTCGTGGGTGAAGGGAGATGTATAGAGCCAGCGTGCGAAGGGGTCAAATTTGGAAGGAGAGTCTAATGGGAAGGACTTGGGTGATACTTGAACATGTAAATGGAGAATGAGAAGATGGAAGCTCTTAGAGAAAGAGAGAGAGAGGTCTTCTGAAGAGACCAATTGTGAAAAATTCACTGAGGGTAAAATGAAGATGCATCTGCAAAATATCAATTAAGTTGAAGATTCATCTTAAATCACTGGTCTTTGTCAGGCTCAGGGAGATGGTATAAAGTAATCTTTCTTAGCTAAGGATAGATTATGTGGATTATGGTAACGAGGGCAATTTGAAAGAGCAAAACAATTATCATCTTGTTTACAAAACTGAGGTAGACTATGAATTATCTTGGCAACAGTGGGGTTTTGTACATAAAAGGTTGAGAATGTCTGTTGGCGTTACAAGTAAAAGAACATCCGTTATAGTGACTTGAGACAGTGATAAGGTAGGGTTCCTGATGGAAGAAGGAAAACTAAGACAGCAAAGAATTGCTTTAAAAAGCACTCAGTGATTAAAAAAAAAAATCAGTCCGATATTTCAAACATTCAGTCACCAGAGCTAGTATATAGGATTTTCTAAGCAGTATATAGGAATTGAGGAAACAAATCAAAGTTGCTCATGACCTTGCTGTGTTTGGTAAGTGTAATGGTGAGAAGATATTGCAGAGACCAGAGTCTTGAAGAATCAAGCACACAGTATTTCTGTTGATGTCAGAATTTGCACCATCTATTGTGTCCAGTTTAATGAGTAGAAGGTATATGGCAGATAACTCCATTTCCTCAGCAAAAATTGCAAATGTACTCGAACCACAACAGGATGGGGGAACTGCAGCACACACTGCAGCAAAATTGATCTGGTATATTCTAGTATAGGCATAACAAATACAGCAAGCAAGCAGTTTTTGTGGATTTTTACCTTTGCTGAACTTGATAACCATTTGATTTTGATGCTGTGTTGTTAAGCTTAAGGATGTTTTTCTAGTAGTGTAAAAAATTCTACAATTACAGCAATGTGAGCATATCTTATGTGTAGGTGGGGCCAGCAGATAAGCTGAGCCCACTTGTTCAAGGCAGCTGCTCATTAACATTTTGAGGTTGGTTGTCAGAGCTGTGAGAAAGGCAATAGGTACATAAACACAGCAGACTACTCTCTACATATATTTTTGGTCAACAAAGTATTTACTTCCAGAGGCTTAAAAATTCCTCTGTTCTTTGTGAATATTGTCTTTCCAAAAGTTTTATTTAAAGCACCAGCAATTTCCAGAAAATTTTGCTGTTTTCCATGCATCCCTTCTCCTCAGTAAGAGTAGGACTGAATGGTCTCATAAGTTTTTGGCTTATAACAATGACTTTTGTAACAGTGTGGTATGTGCTGATCACTGTGTGTAGGGGAGGATTCTTCTCTTTGCTTGTTAGGGTCATTTTGTAAGTTGATTCAAATTTCAAAATGCAGAGATATTTTCACTTCAGTTATATTAGAATAATTTAGTGTAGCCTTTTAGAATTGATTAGCTTAATCATTGAAAATATGCTCCAAAAATCGAGCTGTTTAATATCCTGCTTTTGGTGCATTCAATGTAAAATATTTTAACTTGCAGTATTTTAATTTAAAATAATTTTTTTAAATTTAATTATTTTTTAATTTCTATAGTGGTTACTTCTTTTGTAAATAGAAAAAAGTATTCCTTGGATGAATCCTTTCTTAAGGAGATGCTTTTGGAAATCATTCATTTGTATTGGCTGAAAGAGCAGGGAGTGAAGCGGTACAGGCAAAAGAAAAGAAGTTTTGTTTGTTGAGCAGAGTGTAATGGGAGACATAGGTCCAAGAACTTTTGAAGATGAAAATCAATTTAATCTTGGTTTTTTTCCCCTCAGAGGTTATTTTAAACTATAGTGCCCTTGGCTTTTATTTTTTTTTTTTTTTTTAGTTATTACTTGCTACAGAAAGCTTTACTGATCTTCCATGCTATCTTTTTTTTCAAACATTGTGCATTGCATATGTGATTGCTCTTGTTTTAATGTACCTGATACTAGGATTTAATTTAAAAGTATAAGAGGAGCCTGAAGATTGCACAGCTTAAATGTTCAAAACACAATAAGGGTATAGGCATGAGGATGTTTAATGTCTGGGATTAGTGGGCATAGTGAAAAACAGCAATTAAAAATAAAAAGGAGAGGGTGTTTTGGGGGCTGTTTACCTGTTTTGTCATTACTGAATCTAGTCTTTGAAGTGTTCAGTCTTACTAAATGTATCTAATTGGCTTGGACACACAGCTCAAAAGTTGCTTTTATCGTTAGTAGTGATTTCTAAATGCATCAGAACTGTCCCAGTGCTTGTCACTGTTCTATACAAGAAACAGTTACAGAAGTGAGCATGAGAGAGTAAAGGCATATATAGCATTGTAGCTGTGACCCTACCTGTAAATTTTACTTTGAGGTGACTTTTTATTCTATTTTAACGAAACAGAGGAGTAGAAATAGAAAAAACTCTACTTTGAGAGTAAAACCTTTGATATTGCTAACATTGTATAACTTGTACTAAAAAGAAACATTCAATTAACCAATAAGTTTATTCCCTGTGGATTTGTGAAGGTTACAAAGTCTCTTTCTCTACTTATCAAAACCTGCTTCTTTTTTTCCTCACAGGTCATGGCAACCATAAAGAAAACAGTCCTTTCCTGAACAGTACAGAAGCTGGCAAGGGAGGTGATTACTATGACAGAAATCTGGCCTTGTTTGAGGTAATTTCTAGCTGTTTTTTATACTTCTAATATGATTTGTGATCTTCCACGATGGGAGGGATTGAGCACATCTTTCTCCCCCACACGCTGTTTTGTGGGTGTCTGTCTGTTGTCAGCGGTACCACAGGCAGAGAGCTCAGGTGATGACCAGTTGGGTCTGTGAGGCAGAGCTATAACTGTATCCATCTGGAAGTAAGGAGGGGCAGACACTCACTCTGGAGGCCTTTTCCATAAGTGATGGCGCAGGATCACACCAGATGTGCGGGCTCTTCTGTGGGACTAAGTAGAGGGAGCAGCATCCCAAAGGCCATGCTGCTCTGCTGAACAGGAGGCACGTGTTGTCTCAACCCCTTTCTGGAAGGAATTATAATCAAGTTTTTAACATGTGAACTGTAGGTCAGATCAGAGGAAGGAATAAAAAAAGGGGTGCTTGGCTCATGGCATTCCTTTAGGGATGACTCTCTTTGGGGTCAGTTTCTGCATCACGTACAAAGCACATAATGCTGTTGATCCCACCAGAAACTGTTCAAGGTGATACCTAAAAATATTATAAAGCTGCAGACAGAGAAATCTTTCTCAATTGGTTTTTATTTCCTGTGTGGAAAGTTGTTACTCTTTACCATACATTCCTTATTGTGCTATCAGACATGTAAAACTTTCTAATTTCAAAGAGAAAGGGAAAGGGGGTGATTTTGTTCTTGGGCTTTTTTCTTCCCCACTTGCCTCCAAACTTTCAGAAACAGAAATTGGATGGGATGAATATAAAGGTGAGAGGCCCTCCATATATGTGGCTTTTGGAAATTTTGTCTAGATCCACATGAATTAGATAACATAGTTTGAAAAATGTAATAAAATTATCAGACTGCGTGCATGTACAGAGCATGCGTACAATGAGCAGAGTTTAATCACTAAATCTCTGATTTGTTTGGCAACTTGACCTTTTTAAAAGTATATCTGTTGATGTAAGTTGATGCTAGAGATACATGCAAGGTACGCATTCATTTTCTTACAGTTCCAAGGCTCAGACTTCTATATTGCTGTAATTATGCTTTTCAGCACCTAAGGAGAATGAATCACATGGTGCAGACATTTTGGCATAGCCTTTTCCTACAGAGTTACCCTCCTTTCAGAAAATTAAAACCTCTCATCAGTGGTTCAGGCACAATGAAATGTTCTGTCATTCCCTGGATGATTTTCCTTGTGTGTTCCCTGGTAGCCTCGGGCGTGCCCAGGAAGGCGTGATTCCAGCCACTCTTCAGAAATGCTGTGAACTGCACAAGTTGACTTGTTGTCTTCTTCCACAGGAAGAACTTGATATACGACCGAAAGTGTCATCTCTGCTTGGCAAGTTGGTCAACTACACAAATCTTACTCAAGGTGTCAAGGAACATGAAGAAGCAGAAAGTACTGAAGGATCGAAGAAGAAAGTATCAAAGGTAAGTCAAGATTCTCTCTGTGGCCAACTGATGAATGGGATGATCCCCTATGTGACTTTTGGGGAGCTGGCCTCCGTTCTGCTTTTTCTTAACCTCTCTCAGGAGCCACGACAGAGTTGCAAAGAAATGACATAGAATCTGTAGGGAGCCAGATGTTACCAAAGAATTGGGGCAGATGTGGTTAAAACTGTGCACTGCAGTGCAATTCCTTATACGTGGTATGGATTTAGATAAGAAAGGGATAGGCTTTTAGTGGGATACAATTAAAACTAAACAACCCCAACCTTTTTCCTAGTGCTGTTTTAGCTGCCCAGTGGTATCTAACACATCTCTACAAGCCTGGTAGATAATGACGCAGGGTTTGCAGGAGACAACACCCATCTAGAGTGATGAGTGGAGGTCAGATTGGACACCCTGGGGCAGCTCAGGAGTCATTCTGGTGGCAGGCACTTAGGCAACTGAATTCTGCCCCAAAGGATCTGGATTTAGATGGTTAGCCCATTTGGGCTGGCCTTGGAATGACTGTAGCAGGTGAGGTTTGATTGTTGGTAGTTAGATTTCTATCAGGAGGGCAGTGTTTGACTGCTCCACTCTCCTCTGGCAGTGCCGGAGGTGCTTTGGTTACTGGTACACCTGCAAGGGCTGTGGTTGCGTTTTATAGCTTGCAGGCCTGTCAGTTTGCTTGCAAATTCTGTCAAAAGAAAGGTTTCTAAAAAGCTAAGATAGCAGTTGAATTCTGCCGGTTTTATGGCACTGCCCTACAACGTTTGAGCCATTTCAGAAAGAGACGGCAGTGATAATGTTGAAAACCAGCAGTGCTCTCAAACATCTTAAGCATGCATGTTACCCCATGCTGAACACCCTTACTCACACTCCAGTTCCTTACTCTGCAGTTTTACGCTGGGAATAACAAAGTTGTTTTGTCAAAGTGAAGCTTAAAATTCAATTTTGTTTGAGACCACATGCACTAAAGTGCTGCAACATTGTGGTTAATGTGACATCCATTACAGGACTGAGCTAAGGTCATCTGGGTGAAGCAGCCGCATTCTGGTCCTATAAGCTGACATTAGAAAAGCAATTTAAACATTTTAATTATGATTTTTCTTTTGTGTGGTACTTGCTATTATACTAATTGTTGAGTCTTGTCCGAAGTTTTTACCTTCATATTACTAATAAGGAATGTCAGCTGCATCTCTGTTTTAGTCTGCTTTTGGTGGAAATAATGTCAGGCATCAGCTGTTAATATGGTATTATTGCATAATCGAAAATAATTTAATCCTCTTGCTATCAGAAGCAGATTGATTATTTTCCTAACGAAAGTAGCATGGTGGGGGATACAATAGATACAGTCCTTGTGATTTTTCGGAAAGTTCTCATCACTTTTGCTGTCTATTTCCTTATTAATTGCCTGACCAGAATACCAGAGTAAGATGCAGACCAATCTCAAAGCTAGTCCCTTGCTTCCCTGCTGGAAAAAGGATTGGGAGAATTTGGCAATGAGAGTAGCATAAAGTTAGTTAAAATAAATGTGTATAAAACTTCACAAGGTAAAAATGGGGCAAATACCAGAAAACTGAGAACTTGTTTCCAATCCCTGGTAGAGTAGCATGCATGGTGTGGTGTTACTATTTCTACCTCTAGGTATGATTCATGCTTGCATATTTTCAAGCTGTTTACTACCATTAAAAACTATTCTCTTCATTAAATCTTTCCTTCTATGGCAAAATGGAGTTCAGGCTTAATAACTGGGTTCTCCTCCATTATGCTTTCCCATGTCCCAGAAATGTGTGTTCAGAGACTTCTCAGATATTTGCTGTAGAATGGGTTTGGTAACCTTTCCAAAAGCGACAATATCGTCCTGTATTAATATCTCAGTGTTTTTTGTGTAAACACTGCAGTTTCCTTAAGCCAACCTTTGTCTGCTTGTCTGTCTCTGGGATAAATTACATCAGCTGCAATATCATAACTGCAAGTTGAATTTCTTCTCCTTCTCTTGCCATAAGCAATATAAAATTTTTAACATCTTGCAGAATATAAGACGATTGAAAAACCTGACCAATAATTATAACCGTTAAACCCAGGAAATTCAAAAGCACTAACTGGACAAAGGGTATGGATTGAAGGTATTCAGAAAGAGTGCAAATGGGATTCTTCTACATACTTGTTTTTAATCATCTTTGAAATATGCATCACTGTCCTGCTGTTACTTTATTAAAAGGAGATGACAAAACTTGTTCAAATTTGACTCCATCTGAGCATGAGAGCAGAAGTCTGGCAGTTCCCCCCAGCACCAGCAGGTCTTTTTAAGTGGCTAAACCACCGTTAACCCACATGTTGGTGAGTGCTGCACTGGGTGTGCTCAGCTGGTGTGGCAAAAAGTAATCTGCCTGTCACTTGCTGGAATTGGCATCTCATGGACAGGAACTGGAGCAAGGCAGGTGAGCAGGCTCTAGAGCTGATATTCAAAAATGAACTGAGGAAAGCAACCCTATCAGTAAGTAACTGTAATTCTCTGAGCAGGTAAGACAGGTCTAACTGTGAATACCTTCTTGTGACCTAGTACAGCCCTGCCTGCCAAATCATATCCTTTCAAATTAATTTCATTTTGGTGAAAAACACCTTAATATGAACATATTATCTTGTTTCAGCAACCCCACTAAATACTTTTGATGGTAGCATTCTATGTTAGGTACACATCGGGTAAAATTGACACAACTCCAGTGTAATAAGGTAGAAATTGGGTTGCTTTTTCTTTTCTACATGCAGTCTTGCAATAAAGCACTTAACAGTTGCAGTGCTATAGAAATATCCCCTTCTCATGAAGGAAAAAAATGAGATAAACTCTTTTAGTTCATGTGTCTTTAACAAGGCAGTTCATTTCTGTGCTGCTGTCTGTGCTCGTGCTACAGAGCAACCGTAAGAACTGTCATTGCTGATCAATGTCCCTGAGCCCTGCAGCCAAGTGCTTTAATAACCCATCGCACTGGCACAATGGAAATAGTGTCCTTCAGACTCAGATCAATATTTACATAAATTATGTGTCTGCAGCTGATGAGAGTGAACAGAAACATGATCTACATCACTGAAATTGAGGCTGTTTTCGAGATTTTTCTGTCCCTTCTTGGTTGTTCTAAAACAGTGTTCTTCAAAATGTCTCTGCCTCTTATTTCCTTTATGCAGCATGGGGTGTTACATTTTTTCATGTGATTGCTGTTGAGGCTGAACATAATAATACTCTTGTTTCAGGTCACATTCTGTTGAGACTTCAGCACTGGTTTAGTATCACTTAGTGATGATTGGATGCTATAAAAAAGGGTCAAGTCAGTGCAGATTACTGGTGTTAAATATTTCTGTGAACAAGCCGGTTCAAGAAATATTTCAAATAATATTCTTACGAGTATTTTTTTTTTTCCACAGGGTAAGAAAATCTAGACTAAACTGTTATGCTTGAGATACACTTAGTGATACTGTGGCTTGGATTTTGGCTGTGGGCAGACACCTGGGCATTTCCTAGGCTGCTGTGCTCTGCAGTGGTCTCAAAAGTGTACAACTAATGCACAATTTCTCTTCCTCTGTGGTCAAAGTGAGCTTGTAACTTGATAGGCTTAAGGGGCCGCTTAGGAGGGAGGGGGAGAAGATGATGGAACAATGGAGCAAAGCTGCAGAGACCACATATGGGCAGAAGATAGGAAAGAGCTGAGCCAAAATGGGTTGTTATACAAAGGAAGTCGGTTTTGGGAGGTGTGTAAAGGGCAGGCTGAAATCTCACCTGCTTTCATAGCGTATGGAGGACTGTCATGTAGAAAACACAATAACTGTGGTCCACTTACTTCTCCTGAGTAGGAGCAACAGGTTGGGCTTCTTTCGTTTTCCCAGATGCCAGTTTTGACAAACTCTTTAACTCCTTTATCGAGACACCCACGTCTGATGTATTCACCTTGTGAGTTCAGAGATGTGAGGGAGTGACTGATGGATGAATGGTCAGATAAATGATGATAAAATCATGTGGAGTATGTCCTTGAGAGGCAAAGTGTACATTAATGTGACAATGGGAAGCCCCTGTGCTGGGCAAAATCTGCCCAGTGCCTGGCAACATTATTTAGTTCTTTCTCAGCTAATGTTTATGCATTTAAAGACAGTTGGAATCAAAAGTATCTAAACCTTCCCTTCCCTGAGGAAACACGTACACTATAAATAATACTCCATGAAGATCCACCTCAACTGCAGCACTGGAATAACTCGGTGAAAAATCCTAACCTTGCCCTGATCAGGACACTTACGTTACAAGTGTAAGTTCTGTTACTATCGGAAGACAACAATTTATTTTATCCTCATACATAATCTTGACAAAGCTGATCAAGTTAGATACTTAGGATGGTAATTTTTATAAAATGGCAGGTGATAGTTTAGGGAATTAATTTTTTTTGGTGCTGTGGCACTGAAACAGTTGAGGAACAGCTCTGGCCCCATGCTTGTAGGTCTCAGAGGGTAACTCCACTGCAAACCCTGAGCACATGATTCTGTTGCCGACTTTCCTTCAGGAGATTCACCTGAGCCGAAGTGTGTCTGAGCAAAGTCTGGTTGATCTCTTTTGGCTTTAGTCACACAAGGAATTCAAAGCTGACTTCAAAATATTCTGTCAGCAACTCCTGGCATTTCTAACAAAGAATGGTTCAGATCATGTTCTTGGGCACAGTTTTGTTTCTCGTCTGGCAGGGCGGATTTCTAGTGGAGGTGACGAAATTCTGGATTGTAACATGTAATTGCAAGTTGAAGCACTAAATTCCTAGGTTGCTTTTGACTTGGTGATCTTACCAACCTGATTCTTCTAGATTTTGCTTTGTGTAGTGAAATATACTCTTGAATTACCTTATGTAAAGTTTTTGGCAGACATTTTATTGCTTGTCTTAAGTACTTTGGCTTCATTACGTAATTTGTGTATAAAGGTGCTGTTTATTTTTGCATCTAGTTAATGTTGTGTGGAGTCAAATTTGAACAAGTTTTGTCATCTCCCTTTAATATCCTTCTCATTTGAATGGTTGTTCAAGGGTTTCTTTAAATTCTGTCTACCTAATGTGTTTTGGAATTCATGTTTATTTTTAGAAGGGAGTATGGAAAGGGATGAGCTTTTCAGAAGTGACACTCTCTATTCCCCCTGTGTTTTAGAATTCAGTATAATTTTAAATGCGAAAGGAAACCTCAGAAAGCAGAAGCAATGAAACGTCTTGGCAGGAAACCACAGAGATTTGGGGCTCTGAAATGCTGCTAGTGCCAGGTGTACCAATGCAGCAAACACTTCTGCATATATTCCTTGGAATAAAAGCCTTACCAGTGGCACTTTGATGCCATTATTTTGGATAATTATTCTGCAGGATGCTATGTTGAAGGCCAGTCATGTGGAATTCCTGTAAAGTCACATAACTTGTATTTTCTCAGTTGCTGTCAAAAGTAATTCAAAGTCTGATGCTGACATTGAGCATAAGAAAGGGTAGAACCATTAGTTTCACATGGAATATATAAATGGAGGAAAATACATTATACATGTCTCCAGATTTCTTCCAAATATTTTCAAGTTGTAACATGACAAAAGTATGTTTTCTTTGAAACTAATTTGTGAACTCTGGGCAGTAGGGTAAGGTTCTATCTTGGAGTGTGCAGCACTCAACATGTTTCATACTAGAAGCTCTATGGATCTAGAAAAAAACCAAAAAAGATATATCTCCTGTTGTTAGTAATCAGTATTAAATACTGAGATAATTACTTCAATATGTGGCAGGGTCATCATTTTGTTCAGAAATTCGTGATTTTGGAGTTTGTTGTGTTTTGTGGAAGTCCAGTGCAATAGTATTTTGAGTATGTCCACCTAATGTTTCCCAGGTAGAAACCCATTTTAAAAAATGAACTTCTAGGCTTTTTTATTGCCTCTTCTTCGAATAACTTCAGTTAATGAATATCAATTTTGTTTTTTTCAGTCACCCAGCATGGGCACCCTGATGGGGGTATATTTGCCATGCATGCAGAATATCTTCGGGGTTATTCTCTTTCTTCGGCTGACCTGGATGGTGGGAATGGCTGGAGTTCTTCAGTCCTTCCTGATTGTACTTCTTTGCTGCTGTTGTGTAAGTATTTAGGTACAGTAATGCATGTGACATAACCTCTGTGAAGCTACTGAGACACTTGGAGAGGCAGCACTGTAGGTGCTTGTGTAAAGAAAAGTCAGATTTATGCCAGACACCTCTGCCGTGTTCTTAGCTGTGGGATTTTTTTTTTTACTGTTACTTCTAAACTGGCAAACTGTATCTAGTATAAACAGAGTTTTGAAAATAGTGTTAGTTCAGCAAATAGCTGTTTTCCATGGCTGCCCCAGGTGAGGGCTGCCTGCTTTGCCGGACCAGCCTTTGTTGGAATTGCAGCTCCGCAGATGGAGGGACACCTGCATTCTCTTATCGTGCTTTGTCTGCAGACACCCACTGTTTGACCTGATAAAACAGAGGCCATCTCTCAAATAGAAGTCTCAATAGCTCAGTGATTAAATTCCTGCTGCCCTTGTTTTCTTTCAGATATGACAGGCGGAATAAATAGAAATACTGTATCGTATATGCAATGGCAGCTTTATTTTATCAAGAAATAAGTTATGTTTTAAAAAATGTTATTGACACAATTGCTTCCTTTTCCCTGTTTTCCCCAGACTATGTTGACAACCATATCAATGAGTGCAATTGCCACAAACGGTGTTGTTCCAGGTAAGTGTAGTTAGCAAATGTCTTAATTGTGTTAAAAAGGTAAAAAAAACCCCAAAACCTAAATTCTTATAAGCTGTTAAAGTGATTTATTCCAGAGAAATTTGCTTAATTCAGGATACAAAGCCTGAATTAATATCTAGTATTTCTTCCTAGTATCAATCAGGCTAAAGGTAATTTTAAGGATTTTTACCCCTATGCTAACAAAAAAGATACTTCAGTTGAACCTCAAAATAGCAGATACGCTGTATATATTTCTGTTGTATTCTTTTTGTGAATATTAAAAAATTTATAACAATAAATTATAATTTTACTCTCACTTTTCTTGTTTCACAGCTGGTGGCTCCTATTTCATGATATCTAGGTCATTGGGCCCAGAGTTTGGTGGAGCTGTAGGGCTGTGCTTTTATTTGGGAACAACATTTGCGGGAGCCATGTATATCCTTGGTGCCATTGAGATTTTATTGGTGAGTAGTACCAGAGTAATCCCACTTTGAAGACAAATAACATATAGAAAGTACCCCAGTATTCTTGTCCCATACTTGGATACATTTTTTCAGGAAGAGACTAGAAGGTCTGCAGTTCCTTGGTGTCCAATTCCTTACCATTAGTGCTTCCCTTTGGAAGCTGCACACTCTGAGTATCCAGACTGGAAGCTCTTCTGACAAAACAGATCAAAATATTACTTAATCCAAGACACCTGCTCATCTTTGATAAAGTTGGTGCAGTTGTACTGCTGACATAGAATGGGCTGTTACCTCTTGACTCTTCCTGTAAAAGATTCCCAGTGAAGAGCTTGTTGCAGAATGGAAAGTGATTTATGTGTATTGTATGGGCACATGATCCCAGACAGAGTTTTGTGCTGGTGTTCCTTCAGCTCACTTTTGCTTTCTGTTGTTTCAGACATATATTGTGCCACAAGCAGCAATTTTTCATCCATCCGGTGCCCATGATGCATCCAGTGCCATGCTGAACAACATGAGGGTGTATGGCACTGTATTCCTCATCCTCATGGCTGTGGTGGTCTTCGTGGGTGTGAAGTATGTGAACAAATTTGCTTCCCTCTTCTTGGCGTGCGTAGTAATATCCATACTGTCCATTTATGCTGGAGCTATCAAGTCCATCTTTGATCCACCTGAATTTCCGTGAGTAATGTTTCTGGATGGGGGTTATAGCTTTGCCTGTGGGTCTGGAATTTGGGGTTTAATGTAGGTTGCTTAAAACTTGTGCCTGATACATTGTTGAAGCTACCTTCTTTTGTGAATTACTTACAATATTTTTAGCTGTATATAATGACTGAGTGGAACTTATGGCACAGAAGTTTCTTGGACTAAAATGAACACATTATTACATTTTTTTAAACTGTTTTGGTAGAAGGAAGTCTCGTGGTGAGGTTGCTGGAGGCTGACACTGCTCTGCTTCCTGCAGACAGCCCAGTCTCTTGGCCTGTGGCTGTTAAGATTTGAGTGACAGTGGTGCTGCTTATTTGTGGCAGTTCTTAGGGAACAGTTTGGCAGGTCCCTTTGCCCCAGGCCAGTCAGACATGACGTGCTGCCTTCGTGGTTGGAAATTTGTGGTTTGGTCAACTCCTTGCTGAGAAACTGGGCACCTCTTGGGAGTGTGATCTGGGGCTATGCTGAGGCTCCAGAAAAACTTCCCTCAGTCTGTGAGGAGTCTGCCCTGGACCCAACACAAGCTCCTTGGCATGTTGGCAACTGAACATGAAATCAGCTTCTTGAATGCAGAGCTGGAGCAGCAATAATGTGGATGCATGTGTTTTACCAAGAATGCAAACTGTATTTTCTGATACTGCCGACAAGAGATGAGTGGAATGGAAATAGAGGAGTTGCATCTGCATAATTATTCACATCTTGAAATGCTTTGACCATAACTAAGTACTTGCAGCCCTCAAGTGTTCCCTTTGGATATTTAAGGCCCAATGATTATAATCTTTTACAACAGTGAAGGTTTACAGCAGTGTCTATAACGTGTCTACATCCCCCTCATTATCTCTTAAATTGTTCTTGAATGTTTTTCCTTTCTTTCTTCTTGGACTGTATTCTTTTTTTTTTTTTTCTGAAGTAACAAGATAGTGTATTTATTTTTAGTCTTGGAGGGGAAGGCTTCTTGGCAGTTACAATTCGTAGGCCTGTAAACCCTGCAGAAATGGCCCTGTGTTTTCCATTTTCCTGTCTTCAGTGATCAGTAAGACCTGTGAAACAATTAAAATGGAATTAAAATGAATTCAAGTTAAAATGGAAGGAACCTTTTTTTCCTGTGGGTGTTTTCTGACAGTGGGAAGAAAAGCTGAATGATCTTTTAGTAGCAGCAAGCTGTTACAGTAGGTCACTGTCTTCCGGAATTGTCTTTGGACAAGTGGATTAAAAATTTTTCAGTGCTGGAATAAATGATGTTTGTGGTTAGACAAACAGAAACAGGCAGTGGAGGATTTAAGCAATTATGCGCAATATCTTCTGACAAGAAGAATCTTTGCTTATTGTGATTGAAATATATCTTCCTAATTCTGAAGCTAAAATGTCAGGGGTCATTCAAGTGTTACGATATAGAAATTGGGTTAATGAGATTCCAGATATCTAGATATTCTAAGTATCTAATAATTTGAATTCTAGTACTCTTCTTATTTCTTCTCATTTCTTCACATTTCTTCACATTTCCGCTCCAGTAGTTCTGTTTAACAAAGAAACAAACAAACCCAAACAACAAAAAAACCCAAAAAAGTTCCCTAACTTTTCCCTTTCATTGTTTAAGATAAATCAATCAAATTCCATGAATCACATTGACATGGCTTTTTATACCTCTCCCAAAAAGTAGCTTTATAGTTCTGGCCCATAAAAGGAACAGATACAATCTTTGTCATGCTACTGCCATCCTGTTGAAGGTGAGAAATGATGTAGCAGACTAGAGCCACTTGAAGTTTCCACATGATATAAAAGAATAAATATGGGCAAGGGTGGATTTCATTTTCCCAGTAACATCCAATAACTCTGGTGTTCATGTTTCTCTTCCAGGATTTGCATGTTGGGCAACAGGACTCTGTCAAGAGATCACTTTGATGTTTGTGCCAAAACTGTAGTTAAGGATAACATAACTGTGGCCTCTAAACTTTGGGAGCTCTTCTGCCACAGCACAAACTTAACCACTGAACACTGTGATGAATATTTCCTAATGAACAATGTCTCTGAGATAGCAGGAATCCCAGGAGCTGCTAGTGGCATTTTAATAGGTATGGTAGAATAATTTTTTTTCTCTTTAAGAGGAAGCATGCTGAGCAGTTGAAATGGGTCAAACTCCTCCCTGCTGATTAAGAAAGAGGGACTGAAGAAATGTAATTACAGTGAAGAAAATTACCTTCAATAAAGAAAGTCAAGTCTTATAACATTTAAAAAGAGGAGATGGCACTTTCGTCCTGATACAGTACTTGTGTGCTGTAAAATTGATTAAATTTGCCTTGTTCCTCTCATAATTTCAGCATGAAGTCAGCTGTAATTATAAATTATACTAACATGAATAAGTTATTAAAATTTTTCAGAACTCTATAGTGACAGCTCTGCACTTTAAACAGCTTAAGATTATGCCCTGAAAGATAAGAGTACTTGTATAGAAATAGTGTGTCTCCTTCTTTGCCCATTTCTGAATAAAGTATAATTGAAAAGTGTTCATTATTGAAATGAACACCAGACAACAGCTGCTTTGTGCAGGTGCTGAATGCTGAAGAATTCCCATTTTCACAGAAACCAGCGGTCTAGTTTCTGAGATTACAAGAAGACTCAGCATTTGTTAGTGAAATTTGAAATGCCAAACATATAATTCTGTAATTTTTCCACTGACTGAGGAACAAACGCATTTCTGTCTAGAAAACTGGTCAATATTGCTGCTTTGCATTCTCTGAGCTACTGTGTGGTATGGTGGCTCATAAAAATATTCAGTGTATTTCCTTGGATTAAAATAGGTATGAGGTTAAAAGAATGTTATGTTTAGTAGTAATAAAGAGTAAGTTGCTTAGACTTCTGTAGGTATTGATATTTGTGGGCTTTTTGTGTTGATCACTGAATTGCATTTGTAATCCTCAGTTGTAAACCCATTATGATGAGAATAGGTTTGAACTGAAACATGCTTTTCTTTTCTGTGGTGTGATTATAACCTTGAAGACAACTTATGGAGCAATTATTTGGAGAAAGGAGAGATACTGGAGAGAGCACATCAGCCCTCTGTGGATGTAGCAGGCCAGAAGAACAACCTGCACCTGTACGTGCTTTCAGATATTGCCACATCTTTCATGGTGCTGGTTGGCATTTTCTTCCCTTCAGTGACTGGTGAGAATGCTGGGATGAGGGGCTTCCTGGGGCTCTGAGATTCCTCCCGCCCTGTGATTTTACAAAAATGTACTTTCAGGTATCATGGCTGGTTCAAACAGATCAGGAGATCTCAAAGATGCACAGAAATCCATCCCTGTTGGAACAATTCTTGCCATTGTCACCACATCATTAGTCTGTATCCTTTTAAAATTACTGGAGTGCTGGTACATTGTACCTGATTTGTGGGACTGCTTTCAGGTCACCAAACTGTCAGTGCAAGTATGATTGGCCAGTGGAAAAAAAATCAAAAAACAACAGAACATCAGTCGTTGAGCTGAAAGAATTGTAATTATCCTGTTATTTTCCATCCCTCTTTTTGTGGTGGGTTCTGTTCTTTTGCATTCCCTTTGCTGTTCTTTGCTAGCTTTTCAGGCTGCTGGTGTACTTGGAGATATTTTTATTTCTTTTAGGTTGCAGTGAAACATTAAGATGAGGGGAGGCTTTAATCGGAGAGTTCATAAATTTTGGTTACTTTTTTTTAAAAAAAAACCTTTTATTTGGAGTGACTTTAAGGAGTATAGGTTTTCTTGAACATTTTAGGACAAGATAAACCAGAGTTAGAAACTAGACTAAATGTTCCCAAGTGTTTTTTCAGCTCTTCAGGGTTTGAGATGACAGGAGCTTTTCTTAGGAAAGACTGTCTTCATCTCTGCTCTCCTGCTAAAAAGAGATGAGCCAAGATCTTTCAGCTTTATCTAGCTCTTGGTGTCCTAAAGGACAATTTATCAATATAGAAGATTCAAAAAAAAAGACAAAAGAGCTTTCTAAATCAATCTTACTTAAAGGGCAGTTGGCTGAGATGGTGACTCTCCTGGAAATTCTGCTGTTTCATTCCTGTTTTTTTGTCAAAACTTGCCAAGCTGTAAATCAGGATCCCAGCTCGCCTTGTCCCAGCTCTTTAGGAGCGCAGCCTTTCCCAGCTGTCACTCTGGGAACTGACCCTGTATCAAGGAGTCAGCATTTCCTGTGGACATAATAAATATTAAAACAGGTCACAGCCGTAACCCCCAGCTCTGTTGGCAGCTCAGGCCTCACTCAGTGGCTAACTGGATGTGTCCATGTTCATATGCCACCTGGGGGGAGGCTGACACTGTCACTTTTAGGAGCAGTGTTTCTCTTTTTATTACAGTTTGTAATTTATAGTTGCATTTCAGGGGTAGAATTTAAGATTTAACCATTTGTGTGAACTTAATTCACAAGATCAAAAACTTTACTGGCATGCCAGATTCAAAAAGCCTGAGGTATTTTGTACTCCCCAGTGCAGAAGCAGCACAGTTCAATAACAAACCTGACAGTCAAAGTCTTATTGTTGATGTGAATGCCAGCAGAGACTACAAAAAAAGAACATGCAAGGTAATGGTTTGCCATATGTTCAAAATATCTTCAGCCACAGGAGAAGGAGAGAGAAAAGGAAAGATTTTTAATATCAGCTTCTGTATTGGTAGAAGATTAAATTGACGTTTTAGTGTAAAAATAGTTAATTTGATTTTGTCTCCTTTATCATAACATTTAAACCTGTATTTTTTAAAAGCTGAAACTTAGAAGAACTTTTTCTCTGTATCATTAGAAAGTATATAATTTACTTGCCAGCTTTACCACATACTTGTGGAGATGCTGGAGTGCAAATGCCATGGGATGGAGGCACGTTCTGTCCTTCTCACAATACTTTCATCTGCCATGTCTAAATAAATTCTACTTCCTTAGCACACTCTGTCCTCCAGACTTCAGTTGTGTATTATTATTTGGAGCCTGCATAGAAGGTGTTGTCCTGAGAGATAAGTAAGTTTTACTGCTTTAATGCTCTGCTTTATTTTATTTTTCCTTTTTTTTTTTTTTTTTTTGCAGTGTAGGTGTGTTCTTGCCAATCTAGTCTGCATGCCCCACTCCTCCCCCGTATTTTTTATTTTATTTTAGTTTAGTTTTACTTCTGGGTGCGTTTTAAACCATATTTGTATGTAAATTGTAAACACTGGGTTTGGAATCATCTTGTATTCAATTTGATATTTTCTGGCATGGCTCCATCAGATTTTCCATCCTGTCTCTTAATTCTTGCCTTTTTTTGGTGATAGTGAGAAATAATGTTGTGATAATAATACAAGAATTTAAAAATATATATCATGAAAAGAAAGTTTTTGAATTGTTGACATCAAGACACTTCTGGTCTGTATCAGAAGTAACTCAGATTGTTTGCTGCTTTCTGTGCTTTCTAATGAAGAAAATAAATGGTGTTATTAATAATGGGGTATGGTATATTAACAATATGGTATTATTAATAATAGCATTCAAATGAAATGTTAAAACTGACGCAAAAAATCCCAAACACGAGTCTCAAAATAGTCCTTTGATTGTGAATGCCTGAGTATGTTCATGCCTGCAGGTACGGGGATGCAGTGAACAAGAACTTGGTGGTGGGCACGCTGTCGTGGCCCTCGCCCTGGGTCATTGTCATCGGGTCCTTCTTCTCCACCTGTGGAGCGGGTTTGCAGAGCCTCACCGGAGCCCCCCGGCTGCTCCAGGCCATAGCCAAGGACAACATCATCCCTTTCCTCTGGGTTCGTACGCCTTCAAAAGCCTTTCTGCTCATACTGCCTAACCAGCTATCCAACATCATGGTCTTGAAATCAGATTTATTCTCGATTTGCCCAGCACTGAAATGAGGGTCAATATTCTTTATTTTGATTTGTTTTTTTGTTAAAAACAAGGAATACTTCAAGGAGTTTAACTAGACATATATGGTAATTTTATCAAAAAGTCAAATCTAATTCAGTGAAGCACAAAAACCCATAAGAATAATTTGACTCCTTGCTCTAGAAAAGGAAGTATGTAGAAAAATTACTTTTGCTTTTAAAAATGTAATTTGCTTTTTTTCCATTACAACCTTATGGAATACTTGTATGGTATGCATAATGTTTCTGTTTCTTCAGATCTTTGGTCATGGAAAAGCAAATGGTGAACCAACATGGGCTCTTCTGTTAACAGCATTAATTGCTGAGCTGGGAATCCTTATTGCTTCACTTGACATGGTGGCTCCAATTCTCTCAATGTAAGAAACAGGCTGGTTGCTGTCTCAGGGAGGGAATAGAAACACTCTTGAGTTTTGCTAGTTTGATTGTCTTTCAGAACTATATCTTAAACCAGTAAAGAAATTCCTGGAGCCTAAGTTCCACTTCTGTAATTTCTATGAATCTTCTGATTTCAGGCTCTACATACAAATCTATTTGTTTCTGCTCTGGAGTATTCTGTGAATAAGCAAGTTTTTATTATATTTTTATTTTGTTTGGGAAAGCATTTTGATCACAGAACAAAGACAGCATTATGTTGTGAATAGCTCCAACTTGATCCAATTAAAAAAAGTTGTTCTAGCTACTTTAAGCTGAGAGTTCAGGCTAATAAAAATCAGAGGGGTAGGCACATGTGATAAGGCAGTGGGATTTTAACTTTAAATCAATCGTGTAGTTGTAATATATGCCAGGATCTATAAATGTGCATGCTAAAAGGTTTTGCACTTTTGCTTTTCCGCTTTTGCAGGTTTTTCTTGATGTGTTACCTCTTTGTGAATCTTGCATGTGCAGTCCAGACACTTCTGCGAACTCCAAACTGGCGGCCCCGCTTTAAATACTATCACTGGTGAGTGAAAGGCTGGCACCTCACTGAGCCTGCAATGCTCACTTGAGAACCCTCTCCATGAGGGCTGGGGCCGTCTTTTATTTCTCTGGGTATCAGTTCTATGCAAGAGTACATTAATGTGATATTCCTAGTGAGCCAGACCCAGATACATAATGGCACGAGAGTTTCATTTTAACAACAGGATACTAAAACTGATGGGACTGGGGAGATCCATTGAAGGCTTTACTTTCACTGCCAGTTCAGAATAGACAGTTTAAAGAACAAAGAGCAGGAGTGTAATTGACTTGGTTTTTAAGCTTTTCTGCCCCACTAATTACTAATACTTTTGCTTTTTGTTTTAGGGCCCTCTCGTTTTTAGGCATGAGTATTTGCCTGGCACTGATGTTCATTTCATCTTGGTACTATGCTTTGGTAGCTATGCTTATTGCAGGCATGATTTACAAGTACATCGAATACCAAGGGTAAGTATTAACTGGATAGAAAAGGGTAAGAGGGAGGTTGGATTATTTTTAATGAATTATATCTAGTCTTCACATTGGGAAATGGAACTGTCCAGAGGTGACTTGGAGGGCTTTCCTTATTGGTTAATTTGTTTGCATTATTTTATTACGTCAGTACTAAACAAAAGCCCCTGAAGTACTTTGTTGTTAAGCCTCTAAAGGTGTTTGGTGAAACTTGAGTCACAGGAAGTAGAAAACTGGTTGGGATCTATCTGCTGTATACTGCACATGATTACTTCAGGCCCAGAACAGCTGACTCCAGCCGTCTTATTCCAATTTATCTGGTGTAAAGGTCTGTCTAGAACAGTCCTTGAAAAGCTGTGTCTGCAGATTGGGTTGCTGGAGATGGTTGACATTAGATGGAGTAAGGCTGTAGTGCAGCTGTATAACTTAAGTTGGCATAATAACTAAATCAGATATTGAAATGCCAGATGTTTGTATATGCTTGGGAAGCCTTCTCTGTTGAGTAGATTAAAAATGAAGCCCAGAATGGTGGTATCATCACATATGTTTGTCTGAAACATTTGCATTTTTCTCATGTGGTGTCACAGAAGTTATATATGAAGTACAAACTATAAATGTAGATGTGATACATGTTATATATCACATCATTAAATTTATTGTAAGGTGCTCAAATCTCTATAGCCTCACTGTAAGTGGACAGTTAAGTACTCCTGGAGCCATATGTTGGATGAACTGTTTGTTCTTCACAGTGCAGAGAAGGAGTGGGGTGACGGCATCCGGGGCCTGTCACTCAGTGCAGCGAGATACGCCTTACTCCGACTGGAGGAGGGCCCTCCACACACCAAGAACTGGAGGTACTCATCTTGGACTAATGAAATGACTGTCATGGTTATCTGCTTACACTAAAGGAATTAGACTGGACTCTAAACAAGATGCTTTTGGTCTGTGTGAATGAATTTAAATGCCCAGAATATTAAAAAAAGAAAAAAGTAGTAAACTGTTCTGTCACTGCCAAGCCCTGCTGTATGAACCCTGTATGGGCAGACCTTTAGTGCCCTGTGGGTCATTAATTGGATTCCAAATTGGTGAATTAGGAAGTGGAAGCTGGGGAAAAGGGAGGTCTGTGAGTACAGAGGTGTAGAGGCCAGGAAATGAACAGTGGCCAACATTCTTCCTTCTGGTGTCATCCCTTCTTGGTGTGGGTAATCTTGGTTGGATTAAGTGGTCAAGAACCCTCCTCTTGGTCGGGCGTTGCACAACCCTTGGGCTCTGAACAAGAGGACTAGGAATCTACTAAAGACAGAGTTTTATAGATCCTTTTATACTTGCTCAGCCAGACAGAAAATGACTCAATTGTGTGTAGCAATACCTTAAGGAACAGAAAGCAGGTGGGGTGTGCGTTTAGATGAAAATATTTGTGTTTTCCATGTGCCAGGTTTCTGGATACAGAATATGGATAGTTTCTTGGCACAGATATCCGGACAGATCTGGGAGAACAGCCTTACAGTATGAACACTGTGTGCTCTAGTAGTACTTTAAAGTACTTGAGAAACAAGCATGTAAATAAAACACTGATGCCAGCCTCTTAATCTGAGTATATCAGCAGGTTTTATTACTGTCAACACAATGCAGCACACAATTCCCACAGTTTCACATCTGCTTTTAATCAAGAGAAACAAAATATTAAGTAAAACCCCTCAAATGTGTGAGAGAGAGAAAAAATGTTTCAGAGTTAATATTCAAGCACAATATAAGTGATGAGAGGCAGTTTTTTTCCGTGCGTTTTTGTTAAAGCTTTAGTTAAAAAATATGTTGTCTGTTTTATTTTCTCCAGGCCTCAGTTGCTGGTGCTTCTGAAACTTGATGAAGATTTGCATGTAAAATACCCTAGACTGTTAACATTTGCATCCCAGCTGAAAGCTGGTAAAGGTTTGACTATCATAGGATCAGTCATCCAAGGGAATTTCTTGGAAACTTACGGAGAAGCCCAAGCTGCTGAGCAGGTCAGTGTCTTAAATTTCTGAAATAGAAAGGGATGAGTGGGCAAGTAATGTGAAATTCTGTTTGCTAATCATACATGGAAGAAAGCATCTTAATAAGGCTTCCATGAAATACAGGACTAGTTGAGCAGTGCTACAGCTGTTCAGTAAAGGGCTTGCATACATGTTTCAGCTGCCAGTTGTGCCTTTGGGAATGCAAGATCAATGCTCACAACATTTGCAAACAGCCTTGATGCACAAAACTGTTTTCATTTATAGGAAATAATTACTATGAAAGTTTGTGTATGCTGCTTAATGGAGGGAAGAGGACTGTTTAGTTTTCTGAATATTTCAAGTAGCATTTCAGTAACTGTCAAACTTAGCAAATGTGGTTCTTTTCAGTGTATTGATAAATTTATCACAAAAAGCATTGAAGGACGGTCCTGAAAATTTGGTAATAAATTAATCTTTCTCATTGTGTAAACATGACATCATAGTCCGGTTTACATCTGTATAGCATCAGGATATTTGTTTTCTTCCCCAGAGGCTTTTTATATAGGAGAATTGTTACAAAACGAAAACTAATTCATGGGCCATGTGTTGATCAAGTTTATTTAGTTTTTAAACAAATAAAAGGTATACTTGATAGGTGTGTGGGATTTGGTGCTTATATTTGTAAATTTAATATAACACAGCATGTTACATGGGAATCTGAAACTGGAAATCCAAATGAAGTCAATTTGCCTGGGGTTTAAAAAGGTGAGTGTTACAGGACTAGAAAATGGAAAGTGAAATAGTAACACAAATGTCACTAACTGCTACTATGAATAAGAGATGGTAGCACAAACCAAAAAAACTCTTACTATAATCTGTTAGAAATTATTATGTTTGGAAGGAAACTGTTTTAAATAAGTGGATGTTTTCTCTTTTATTTTATTAAGGAAATTTGATGAGCAGAACTTTGCATTGAAATGTGCTTTACCTATGGACATGTGAACCAGGAATTTACATTGTAATGCCCTGACAGAGAAATAATAGGAGTTCCTTTTAGAAAGGAAAACTGAGATTTTTCCTTGTCTGTCTTGCAGACTATTAAGAATATGATGGAAATTGAGAAGGTGAAAGGATTTTGTCAAGTAGTTGTAGCCAATAAAGTTCGAGAAGGAATAGCTCACTTGATCCAGTCCTGTGGACTTGGTGGCATGAAGCACAACACTGTGGTTTTGGGGTGGCCCTATGGCTGGAGACAGAGTGAAGATCCAAGGTCTTGGAAGACATTTATAGGTGAGCTTTAAAGGTTCTGTATGATCAGACATTGTGAATAGAGATGTTTATTACACACATGCTACACATGGAATTTTAACAGAATCCTTTTAAAATTGGGTTTGGGTTGTAGTCTGTTTTTTCTAGTATTGATGGGGAAGTAGGTATTTTCTCACAAAACTGCTTTGTTTGAAATACCATTTCCTGTAGGTAAAAGACTAAGAAAGATCTTTAAATATTAATCAAGGAGCTAAAACTCACGTGTCTAACAAATGGTTAAAAAGTTAGGGACTTGAGAGATGCTGGTTTTATCACAACCTGTCATTTGTTTCCTAGATAATCTCTATCGTGTCACTGATTCTAAGACATCTTTCACTCCCCTTGCCTCTATCCCTCTCCTCCTGTGGTCCAGTTACTTAATCACATTAGAACAGAGCAGATGCTGTCTCCTCATACTTAGCTTTGAAGGTTGCTGCTTTTATTTCAAATGTAAAGTAGGGCTTGTGTTCCTGCGAGTCTGCTTTATTCTGGCTTTGTCACTTGGACTGACCCGTCTGTGCAAGCCTTGCTGTACACACTTTTCTTTATTTAAATGATGACTTCTATGGTTTGCTGACATTTGCTCAGTGAGTAGCGTTTTTCTAAGCATAGATGACTCTTGCAGAATTGGAAGTAACTGTGTTCTTCCCCTCCTGGGCAGGTACTGTTCGCTGCACAACTGCAGCTCATCTGGCTCTTCTGGTTCCCAAAAATGTGTCTTTCTACCCAAGCAACCATGAGCGTTACAATGAAGGCAACATTGATGTGTGGTGGATTGTGCATGATGGAGGCATGTTGATGTTACTTCCTTTTCTTCTCAAACAGCACAAAGTAAGCAGCTACACACCTACTTCTGCATGCATTAAAGAAACAAGGTCCAGTTGTAGAGCCTGTATTGATAAATGAGAGTGGATGTGTTGCTAAGTTTCTGTTTTGTAGAGCAAAATATTATTGTTTCAAATAACTGAGAGTTTGTGTTCCCTCACCAGGTTTGGAGAAAATGCAAAATGAGAATTTTCACTGTAGCTCAGATGGATGATAACAGCATCCAGATGAAGAAGGATTTGGCTACTTTCCTCTATCAACTCCGAATAGAGGCAGAGGTAGAAGTGGTAGAAATGGTAAGAGAATTGAGCCCATTTTTCACTTTATTAGGCAAGTGGTGATGTTTGGTTATGACTTGGTTACGAGCACAATATTTTTCCTTATTTCTGCAGCACAATAGTGATATCTCAGCATACACTTACGAGAGAACTCTTATGATGGAGCAGAGATCTCAGATGCTGAGGCAAATGAGGCTGACAAAAACTGAGAGGGAAAGGGAGGTATGTCATTTGTGGTTGTTCTCTACGGGCTGCTGAGGGGGATGACGTGAAGTGCCTTCCTAGTAATGTGTTATGTAGCTGTTGCTTAAACTTAACTCCTGTGTTCTAAAGAGGTAAGGAAATACTTTTAGTGTAGCTATTTTTGTTTCCCCAAATTGCGTGTAGTTCTTGCTTTTTCTTTTTATGAGATATCCGGTATTTGTTTCAATTTATAGCATATCCTGTTTTCCTACTGAAGATGTCATTCCAGTTTGGACTTACAGGACACATGGCTATGAAAAGTGTCTATGACACGTAGCTATGAAAGATGATCCATCTTTTCTGCATGTGTTTGTCAAGTTTNTTTTTTTTTTTTTTTCATTTGTCAGTTTTGGGTCGGTCTTGTCTGTTGTTTCTGACCATGTCATGATGTGAGCTAGACTGACTTTTTTTTCTTGTATAGATACAGGCCTCTGTCAGTCCAAATTCTGCTCGGCTTACACCCATCAAAACTGTTTAAAGTCAGTTTGGTATGTAAGACTTTTGGCTAGGGCAGATGCCTGGTATCAGAGCTCTCCTAAAGGCTAAATTGACTGAGCAAAATAAAAGATAAAATTGGAACAAAAAGTCTTATAATTGCTTAAAGAGAACCAGAGAGCAAAGAATAAAGTCTCTGAGTTCACCTTCTCACTCATGTGCCCTCCAGGCTCAGCTGGTAAAAGACAGACATTCAATAGCGCGTCTGGAGAGCCTCTACTCAGACGAAGAAGATGAGGGAGACCCTGTTCCTGAGAATATCCAGATGACCTGGACTAAAGAGAAATGTGATGCTGAGAAGCGGAACCGAGGCAGTGCTGTGGGAAGCTTTAGAGATCTCATCAGCATTAAGCCGTGAGTCTTGTCTAAGTCTATACTTCGCATCTCCTGAAACTCTACATGTGCTGTGCTTTTATTATCTTTTGTTTGCTAGTCCTTGGTTTGGACTTGTGCTGTAAACATGGAGACCTGGCTATGAAAAGACAGCAGTTAGCCTCCCCAGAAATCTCTAACCAGTTAAATGTGCACACATCCCTCAATATTTCACTTGGTATAGTCAAATTCTAAATTGGAGCTGCCTGTAACAACTTCCCTTCTTGTCTCCCAAATACCTCAATAAAACACACTGATAATTTCACTGATCTAATCAGAATTTAAAAAAGATGATAATTTCACTGTCTAGTGTGTAGTGTGGATGTTTAACATATAAAGGAAGAAGCTGTGGAGATGGTGATGAATGACTTGGAATAGCATCTGTGTGTGATAAACCCTCTGAGACAGACTTGCTGCTGCAGGAGCACTGCCATGTAACAACAGCTGTAGTACTTGCCACGTGTGTGCCCCCTGAAGAGTGAGAAGTAAAGGTCTAATTTGGCTTTTTGTAAAAATGTGTGAATCTCCTGTGACGTCTTTGATGTCCTACATCTCAAATGAAGAGCTCAGTCAGTCAGTTTTGCATACTTGGCAAAGTTCCAGATTTTTCTTCTTCATAAATCAGAATTTGAATCTGTTTTAGGCTGAATCATACTGTAGAAATTCTGATGAATTTGGTGTTAACTGCCTGTACTTTTTCCTCTTCCATGCTTTCAGACAGTGGGAAAACTTGTAAGTTTGTTATTTACATTAGAAGTATGTTAAGATGGTTGAGAGGAAAGACTTAATTTTCTCAACTAAAAGCAGAAAAACTGTGTACAGTGGAAGAAAAGGCACTAGAGTTGAGCAGTCTTAGCAAAGTTTTAAAGGGAGCAGGATTAGCTACTTAAGCTACGTATCATTATAAATAGGATGTAACAAACTACAAGAGTTGTCCTGATGAGAACTGAGGATAGAAAACAATTCCAGTCTGAACCTATTTTCTTAAGCAGAGTATGACACAAGCAGGGGGAAACATTACTCATTTAGAGAAGCTCTCATTCCACAACACTGCTAGGATGTTATTTCTGGCAGTTTCTGGGCACTAAACAAGCCCTTTCTTGTAGCCTACACCTTCAAATCACTGGGGAGATGCCAAATTTAAATATCATTTTAGAGAAAACCAAACCTTTAGTTTTCAATTCCCTTTCCAAAACTATACATAGCTAACAACTGTCTGTTCCAGCTGCTGGTTTCTTCCTCACTTCTTGTAAACATAATCTGACCTCAGTGTTGTCCCTTGCTTTTTGAAGCTGATGTGGTGAAGACAGAGGGTGTCCTTGCTCCAAATTAAATAAGAACATGAAGTAACAGAGTGCTAATTCACAGTGGGTAAATTATTCTGTTAGCATAATAAACATGATTCTTCCCACTGCATCTTCTTTTTTGTGTGTTTATTAATTATTTCTTTGCAAACCTGAGTATTCAGAAGAGCAGCAAGGTTACTAAAGACTGTCACTCATATCATGAAAAGCTGAATCAATGAAACCACAGATTCATATTTCATTTGTTTCTACTACTACTTATTTTTCATATATTAAAATGAAGACAAAAAACCAAGTGGAAAAGCCTCAAAAGTATAAATATATTCTCCTTTTGATAGGTTTATTTCTGTATTGTATTTCTTTTTATGTTACCAAAATAGTGGTTGGTTTCCTGTAAGAAGAAAACATTCCCTGTCTTGAAATACCCAAAGATTACTTTTGAGTTTTGTTCCTGCATGAATTGATGTTATTTTGTGTTAATATGTTCAGAATAATTAATGCTTTTATGTCTCTTAGCCTGGATTCTTAAGGAGCAGAGGCTTATGAGTTTATGCTGTACCTATTCCCTTTTCTCCCATAACTTTTGAACCAAGTGGCTTTTGAAAGTGTGATTGAGATTTTAAAGACACCTGGGTAAAAGCATTTCCTGTAAATAGCCAGGCAGAGAGGTCAAGTGTTCTGAAGGAGAGGTTAACATCCCTATTACACTCCAGAAAAGCCCCATTCCATTAGCCCCTTGTAGGCTGCCATCCTGTATTTCCCCGTCATGTGATTGCAATCTGCAGCAAACCAGGCTTTCTCTGGAGATGCCGACTGCTGTTCAACACAAAGAGGGAAGCGTGCTCCTGGGAAGTGAGGGCTGAGGATGATGGTGCCAGTCTCCTGCTTGGTTTCCATCTCTTTGGGAGAGTTTTGTGGTGCTGAGTCTGGAGAGGTGCAGGGCCTGTGCTGCTATGGGCGTGAGGGGGCCGGGCAGGGCTGCCCTGAGAGAAGGCCCTGCAGTCACAAGTCAAAGAGCACATCCCCTCATGCAATTGTGGTTTAATTTCTTATGCAGCACTGAATCATCTTTATAAAATATGCTTTTTGAAGAGCAGGGAAACTTTCTAAACTGGAGACTTGACTCCAGAGATCTTAAAACCAATGGACTAGCTGTACCTGAGTAACTCTATGAAATCTCTTTTTTGTCTTCATCTTGAACTTTGAAAAAAATCACTGTGTGTTGAGTTGGTATTTAAGAGGATATTTAGGAGATCTGAGTACGCTTTTAAGGAACTTTTTAATAATGCAGCATTCAGCATGTTTCTAACAGTAAATATGAATGTGTTTCTTCTATAGGAACCAGTCTAATGTCCGAAGGATGCACACAGCAGTGAAGCTAAATGAAGTCATTGTAAATAGATCCCATGATGCCAGACTTGTGCTCCTCAATATGCCTGGTCCTCCGAAGAATACTGATGGAGATGAAAACTGTATCCTTTCAGGCAAGGCCTGAGTCGCTCAGAAGTTTTTTCTTTATTCTGTTCTCTTGAATTCATTTTGCCGCCAGTTCTATTCAGCTCTAATAGATGACAAAGTGTGCCCTGAGTGGAGGGTACTGGTTTGTGGCTGTAAGGTAGTACTTGCTTAAAGGAAATGTGCCACAAACTCACAGTATTTTGAGGGATACTTGCACTATGTCCCTAAGCCAGACCGGAGCTGAGGGCTGTGAGCTGGCCCCTCGTCTAATCCCTGTGTATTTGATTTTGGTACTTTTTGTCCTTGACTTTACTGAAACAGACATGGAGTTTCTCGAAGTCTTGACTGAGGGTCTGGAGAGGGTATTACTTGTCAGAGGTGGCGGCCGAGAAGTCATCACCATTTACTCCTGATTTAGAAGCTTCTAGCTCTGGTCTTCATTTACCTTCTTGGCCATAACGGACATTCCACTTTTAAACGGGGAAGAAAAAAAGGTTTTTTGCCTTTCTCCTCATCCAGTCCTGTTCATTGTTTTACCATTTGCAACATACATATCTTTTGGGATTGCAGTATTTGTTACACCATCCAATTAGCAACATAAATTAATTGTGAAGCTGCCACATTATTCAGTTTCTGCTTTGGTACCCCAGCATTTGTGCATGTAGTTTTAACACTAAACCTATTTTTAGTCAGCACTGCTACGTGCAGTATTTTTAGTAACTGTATGTAAAGTTAGGACATGAAAGCCAGTTACTGTAAAAAGATTTAAAAAGCTTTTTATATTAGGTTTGGGGGATAGAAGTGCATTATATAGCAGCTAGTTTCTGCTGAAGTTCAGCTATAAAACATTTTCTAAGAGCACACTAAATTGTAAGAGAGGACTGAAAAGCTTTCCTTTTCTGGGTTTATTTCCAGAACTAAACTCTCAGTATTGGGTAAGAATTTATACTTTTAATACATTTATTGATAGAGATTTAAATAAATTATGTTGATATAGTTGAAATTATGTATGTAGCTTGCTAGAAGTTTTGTTGCTTCTGAGACTTCAGGTTCTGTGAGGCCAGATCCCTATTTATTTTTATATTTATTTGTCAGAAATATTGGATATGCAGACTGTTTAGGAGAACAGAGATCTCACAATAAATTCTGAATCACCAGTGGATTGATGGACCAGTCCTGGGCAGTTCTTCCATGCTTTAAATTTCTTGCAGACCATCCATCAAAGTACATTGAGCATGTTGGAGTCCCGTGTAGAGCCAGGTGCTAAGATGCACGCACAGTGATGGGACTGCACTTGCACAAGTACAGGGGACCTGCTGCTTCATTGTATGCTTTATGCCCTTAGAGAGAAGAGAAGAAAGGAAGACCTATATTAACCAATAAGTCTCTGGAGATTTTATCAAGCCCATTAAGTTGTACTTTATGTACAGAACATTCGTATTTTTTCAATAAAATGTTGCATACACTTTGAAGCTGTTCTCTGCTCTGTGTGTGAGGGTGGATTGTGTAGGAGGAGCCTCTGCCCTGCCCTAATCCGACATGAGCACCACTGGACCCCCCAGGTGAGGGCCAAGGGGGTTGGGGCTGTGTTGGTGTTCACCCACATGGCACAAATCCTGCACGGGGGAGCTGTCAGCTTGGATTTCAGAGCAGCTGTGTGTGTGTGTCTGAGGGAGTAAAGCCTCTGGGGTCACTGCCAGACCCAACAGCCACGTAGAAGTCTGCGCCTGTAGACTATTAAACACACGCAAGCTGATACCCTCTCAAGATTTCTGGCTGTCTGGGAAAGTGGCAATCCCATGCCATGGTCAGGTGTGAACTGACCTCCCTGGGATGCATTAATGGTACCCATGTGCTTTTGCTAGGTGGTGTGCTAGTTCTGTGAACCCTGTTGTGGTGGTACTTCTGGGTGTTTCACTGTTCACAGCATGACCAATTTGTCTGAGGGATAAATCTGAGAGACAATCCAGGCTTTTATCTTGAATAACTTAATAAAAAAGTGCTGTTTATAAGAGTTTTATAGTTAAAGCCTGCTTGTTCTCTTTGTAAAGGACATACCTGATGGGGAACAGGATGGTATTAATCTGTGCCAAGATCCCTTCAAGACAACAGCCAGGAAGTACCTCTGGGGTGTGCTCTCTATTTGGTATCTTTTTATTTTAACAACAGTCTTTGCTTTTTTGGTTTTGAAAGCCAAAATTAATGTCACTCACGCTTTCAAACCAGTGGAAAGAATAAAGCTTTCTTATTTGCAAATACTGTGCTATTTATAGAGTTTATTTTTATATCTTCAGAGCACTGAGTAATGGAGTGCAAGTGTACAGCAATTATGATAGTTAACACCTATTTGCAAACATTCTTTTATAGGAGTAATACAAAAAGTTTATGAAAACGCTTGTTCCTCACTTCTCATTCAAGCATGCTGAGAAATATATACACCTTCTCCTTATGAAATTTTATGCAATTGGATGATGACTCCACCTCATAAAAGGATTTCAGGGCCTGACCCACATAACCTGTTTGTGGCTTTATTGTGTTTTTAACATCAAAGCAACTAAATGAATCTCTTTACAGAGACAGAGGATTAGGTTTTCAGAGGTGACTGTGTCATGGGGATTAAAAGCCCCCACCCTAATTCATCATTGTGTGGACCCCAAGGATTTTATAGGTTCCAATTATGTAAGCCTTCACTACATCCAGAAGGTTCATAATAAGTTCCTCTGAGACTTGCTTGTTCACAGCACTGAAAACAAAATAGCATGGAAAAGGTTGTTTAAGAAAAGATCACTGAAAAAAAGGTAATTTCTATTTGAGTCATCTGTGCGTGTACCTGGCTGGTCATCTTCCATTCTTGTCCCTATGCTAAGACCTTTTTTGGTGAGGAGATGAGGACATAGCAACTAAAATACAATATGACAGAGTTGATTTAAACTCTTCACATGTGGATATAGAGAATAACATTTAAAACATAAACAGTACAGTTTCAATAATTAGTGAGTTATTAAAAAATATTCCTATGGAAGCGCAGAGATCACTTTGCTGTATCTTTCACCCGCAGAAAGCTCTCAGGCCGGAGAGATGTGAAGCTGCTTTGCCGCCCTTCCCCGCGCTCCCGGCGTTCCTTGTCCCCGCGGAGCGGGCGCTCTGCCGTGCCCGCCGGGCCCCACCAGGGGGCGCCGGGCCGCCTCCTGTGGCGCTCCCGCATTGCCGGCAATGCTGTCCAGCCGGGATCCTTCACACTGCTCAACTAAGGAGAGATTCCCTGCCTGCTAGATGCACTGATAGCCGACGAAACGTGCTAAATTAAAAGATTTCCACTTCAGCCGTACATCCTCCTCCCCCGTTCCCGTTTCTCATTTGCTCGTCTGCGTCATCCATAACAATGTTTCTTCTTCAGTAGTTCCCCTGGGAAGGGAAAAACTGCCTCATGCTGTGCTTGGGAGGTCGAACGTTCTCATTCCATTCTGGAGTAATTATTAGCACAGCCGCTGGCCCGGGTCAAATAGGGCAGCTGTAGGCAGATACTGCCAATACAAAGTACTGCTTTTCCCTGGGGAGTGGTTCCCCATTGCTCTGGATTTCCCATGTCAGACAGCGTAGTCAGACCCACAGCAGGTGGTGGGTTTTGGAAGAAAATTCCCCATCTGAGTCATAGCCTGTATTCCAAGATCTCTGAACAGAATACGCCCTGCCAGTGGACAGTTGACTAAAACGGAGTCTGCAGTTGGCAATGTCTGTCCAAAATTCTCTCTCCACTCTTGAAATAATGCAGACAGGCTTCTCGCTGTTGGGAGCAGCATCTCTTCTGTAGCAGTTTTGGGCGCATCTCTTCCTCCAGCCAGGGAAGGTGCCTGCCAGCTGAGCAGGCACCACTTACTCTTGGCAGGCCTGATGTTCTTTCCTCTGACAACTCCTAAAGCGATGCTGTCCGAGTGCTTCAATGAATGCCAGTGTGTGATGGGCTGCAGCTCAGCTGAGACTGGCGTGACAGCCTAACAAATGGGACAGTCTCCAAAGTAAAGGCATCTGTGGCTAGGGCTGAGTGGCAGTGGGAGCTGTCCCCAGCTGCTCTCTGCACAGGGCTTGGTCTGAGCTTCTCCTTCCCTTCTCTGCACCATCTCGTGGGACTTTCAAGCAGACATCAGAACATCAGAACTTGACATCATGAGGTCTGTCTCTCCAGCTTGCCATGATTTCTACTATTTCCTGGCAATATCAATAATACAGATATCGCTACTGAAATAAATGTTTCAAGAAGTGTCCATGGCCCACAGCAATGGAATTGGTAAGGGGTTAACAACACTGGAGACCTCAGGCAGAGGTCTCGGCCTTTCACAGGTCTGTGTCATGCAATAGACCAGTGATTTTATGATGTTAAGAGAAGTATAAGAGAGAGGATGAGACTGTATGCAGTGTAATTCTCACTCATTATTAAATAAGTAAAACAAAAATTGATTTATTTCACCTAAGAAAGTAGTTTTACAGAATCACTAGAAGAGGAAAATACTAGTTGGACCACAAAACTTCTGAGTGAGGGCAGTCAGGATCTACACCAGGATATTCTGGGTTAGCTTTAACAGGGAGATGAAAGCACGGTTACAATTTTGATACATAAATATCTAATGGTTAGATACCCTTTACCTGTTTCCTTTAATCAAACCCAAGGCTGCCTGTGGTCTGTCAAATGCACATATAACCATTTAATTCTTGCTCAGCATTCCTCTCAGCTCAAATCCAGGGAATTTCCTGCAAGGTTTTGAATTGCCATAGCTTGCTACTGCAGTTCTGCCTGCCCTCACCTGCTGGTTCATGTGTCTTCTACCTCTGCCCATTTTGTGCTGGCATGAGCAGCTGTCCAGTCATGTAGCAATGGATGAGGCCATGTCTCTTGGCAGCAATGACAAGTTTTGCCTATTTAAACTGCAGCACTGGATGTGAGATACAACTTAAATGTCTGGCAAAGTCAGTCCTCATAAAATGATGCTTTGTAAGAACCAAAGCAGACAATTCAGCACATATTTCACCTGCCAGCTCCAAGCTGGGGCATATCCTTTTAACGTAGCTTCTTCTCTTGCCAATAAAATACTACTGCAAGGAGAACAAAATATTGTCCATACACCTCCAGACATAAGGAAGTGTCCATGGTTCAAACACAGCAAAGTATTGGAGAGATTTGAACCACAGCTGTCATAGTGGAAGGGATGGATCGCACTCCCTCTTCAGGGGAGGATTCAAGTGAAACACCAACTTCACATTTTGTAAGATGGGACAGGCCTGTCCTTGGTACTTCTGCGGGAGGCCAGGGCAGTGAACCTGAGTGGAAGTCCAACACAACCCAGACATTTGTGTTTCAAAAAGCGATACCTTTGAAAAGCTCTTCTCTTCAGCAAACTGAAACATAACAACTGAGGTGAGCCTCCCTCAACAAATGCTGATTTCCAGGTGATTTCATACAGGAGTGTCCGTGTTTTACAGACTGTGAGTTACACCACACATGCTTACGATGTATTTGATGTTGTCGGTGCTAGAGATGTGTGGTTCCTATCTGACAGCTTAGTCCTCTGCACTGTGTGTAAACACGAGGCAAAACCAGTAGTCAGCAGAGCATGTGAATATAAAATAGTTTGTAGAAATAAAAAAATAAAGAAACCAAAGTCAAGAAGCTCATTAAGCGCTTTCTGTTATTGCTCCTCAGTTGCTCATGATTGGTTTGTGAGAGTTCAGTTTTGGTTGGGTCTGGCAGTTACTTCTACAGAAGATCCACTCTCATTCTGCAAGCAACAAAGATTATAAGAATTACAGTTTAAAATTGGGAGACATAAATTCTGAATTCAAGACTTTTTACAGGTAACAAGGTAGCAAGTCATATGAATGCAGTACTTGTCAAACTTGCCTCTACATATCCAAAGATGTAGAATTTTCCTTTTACAAGTCTGAAACAATTTCCTAAGTGTAGCAATTAATTTGATCCTGCTTTTAAATGTACAGTTATGATTAAATATTTTGATTTGCTCTCTATTAGATGAGAAAAAACCCCACTCAAACAGGTTAATAAGGAATCAATTGCTGAGGCTTTAAAAAAAAATAAATTCACTACAGGAACATTAAAGATCTAAGAGGAATATGTAAATAGTTCCCATCAAAATAAGCTGGCTACAATCAGGACTGAATGTATTTTTATTTGGCTCCTTTCATGTCCTTCACCAGGGTCCATACAAGCTGTCCCCACAATATAACTCTTTGTGGCTTATCTGCTCTTTTCTCTTTCAAGGACAAGTACAATCAGCTTCCTCAGAGGCCAGCTGGGCTGGGGTGAAGCGTGGCCCTGCTTATTGTTTATGGACTTTAAACTAACACAGCTCTTGTCAGAGTGGTTTCAGCTCTGTTTTTCATAACAGTGTGTTTAGTTGGGCTCTATTGATTACCGTTTTCAACAACTTGCTTGCATTTATAGAGATGTTTCTCAAAAGAGCTACTGAAGTGGTCAGCCAGGCCCATGATCTAAAATGAACGTGCTGAAAATAAAAATAAAAAGCAAAGACAGAGTGAGAGACTGGCTTTATCCCAGCCTGTCTCAGGTGATTCAGTTTAACTCTCATGCCCAGTTATTCACACACTAAAGTTAAAGCTGTGTAAAATTTTGCATTGAGCAAAGCTTAGCGGCTATATTAGAACCAGAGTAGTGCATCGTTTCTACAATGCTGTTTTTAAAATTTGTTCTCAGAATTTAAAATCAACTCCTTCAAACAGGCCTGATTTACTCCTTATGTTTGGAGGCAGAATCCACTCTTCATCTACTTTTTTCTTTCTGCCAGCTGTTATGTCAGTAATTAATGGAAACTGGCATAAACCCCACATCATTGGACAAAATGGAACTGATTTTATAGCTAATACAGCAATGTGCTAATGTTTTATCAAGTTACATTTAGTGTTGCAATCTAGTTAAAGAGAGGCAGCCTTTAGTGCAGAGTCTGTAAGGAGGAAAAAGTCACTCATAATCTCTTCAAAGTCTAACACGATTAAGAGACTGACCCTCCTCACACCAGGCTTAAGTATCAAAATCTAATTAGAATGTCATTACTAACCATATGCCCACAATCAAATTCTGGGTACTGCAACTTGCCTGTCAGTACTTTTAGGGAAACCCAATAATGTCTTTAAATTAGGCATACAGTGGCAAATCTTCTAAGAAGCGGAGAAGGCAACTTGGAAAAAAATTTAGAAGTCAATATTCCCACAGATAAAAGGTACAGAGGAAAAAGTTCACATATTTTAGCAAGGTTGACCTTCTGTTGATGCTGACATTTCTTTTGCTTTAAGGTACCAAAATTAGCAAGGAAATTGATCTCACCTTTGTGACTAAAGAATTAGACATGCTTCAACCCCAGATGACCAAGTCATTTTGTGTACTGGCATCGTCAAAGAAACTCATGTCAAAATAAAGAGACTCCAGCTGCAAACCTGCTGCATTCAGGTACCTGGTCTGTGACATCTGTACGTTTCTTGGAGATAGTTCACAGAAGTCATCGAACTCCTCAAGAAACGAGATTCAGATGTCAGCATCTGGGCTAATTTTTCAGTTAAATGTTGAATTTTAAAACGAACACTTGATGTTCAGTTTTAAATCAGGAATTACTCCAAATGCAATACTGTGAGTCTGAGTTACTGGATTAAAATGGAATTTGGATGAAAATTGAGGTATTCTTCATAGGTTATTTGTACCACATATAAAACAAACAAACAAAAAGAAACCTTAACTAGGCACAGATACCACTGTTAAGTCAAAGGAAGAGGCCAGAGTTTTTCTTGTTTGAACTCCTCATCAGGATTAGAAACTTCACGTAGCAACACAAACGCATGATACTTCATTCTGCTTGTTTTACAACTGAAAACAAAGTAGACAGTAACAGTATATAAGCCCATCTTATGTTTCAGTCAGCAGGTCTCATAGTCCTGTGTTCAAATAACATTCTTTTCAAAGAACACTTAAAATATAATAAATTTGTTGCTGTACCAGGAATGTGAAACAAAACTTGTTCCCTTTATTGCCTGATGAGCCATGCACACACTCAGGGAAAAGTTGAATTTTCTCATTTCTGCTCTCAGCAAAAAAAGTCTTTGACTCCAGTACAGTACTGGTCATTCATGAGTGGAATGAAGTAACTTTACTCCACACTTTCCCTTGTTAGACCTCCAGCACCTTCTCCATATTGTATGTTTGGACTCTTTCTGGGATACCAAGGCTCACAGTGCAGCCTCCAGGTTGCCCTGTGGATGCTATTAACAGTGCCTTCAGCTGACAGCTGTTGCTTAGCGATGTGCTCTCTCAGTTATCTAGCTGACTTTTTTGTGACTTCTTGAGCAGCCAGGATCACAAGAAATATCTGCAGCGTTAAAGATGATTTAATTCACTCAGCAAGTCTGGAAGGAAAAAAATGTGGAATAGGAAATTGCTGTTTTCATTTCCTGTAACAGGCCCTATCATTTGAAAATGTAGTCCTTTGCTTGACTAACTCCCAAACAGTTATTGCATAATCTGTTCCCTTGTTAGACCATGTGCAACACTAAGGAAATAAAAGGTGGCAACTTCTGGTTAAATATTCAAGTTCTAGTTTGTCTTGAAAAGCACTACAACAACAAACAACCCTCAATTGCCTTTCCAACAGTGAGTAAATTATATAAACAATCTTGTTTGTCCATTGTACATGTGATTAAAAGAAAATGTAGCTGAATTCCCTCAGCTGAATCAGACCCGATGAAAAGCACAGGGAGGGATCTGCTTCAGAAGGAGAAGAATCAAGCTTTTCAATGTGCTGTACAGCCTGCAAGAAAAGGAGAAACTGCAGGATATATCAGTTATAACTCGGCATTACTTCCTCTTACAATGTCATAGTCTATATTCATGCTGAGCGAAAGGGACTTTAATCTCTATTGTAAACATTTATACGGGGTAGATCTCATCAACTGAAGGTAAATTCTAGAAGAAACCAACATAACTACACTTTGTCTATGAAATTTTCCAGCAGTCAGGAAGCTAATCTGAAGATTAACAGAAACGGTAAACTATGCTCTCCTGAATGTGGTACATGACTACAGACCACGCCCAGAGTACTCTCCTTGTTTCTGCTGTTTATTGCACAAAGTATTTCCTGCAGAGGTATATGAATGCAAAACTGTTCCATAGTTTCAGAAGAGAGCAACAAGTTATCAGAATGTCAGAAAGCAATGCCTGAGTTCGGGTGTAGCTTGCTTGAGCAAGTCAGTACAAAAATCCTTGTGACAATGTAAAAAGGATTATCCATGTGTAGGTGTTATATGGTGCTCTTGGAGCACAGAGCTTTAATCACTTTGACAGCTTGTATGTAGCTGTGGCTCTGCTGGCTGCAGACTTTCTTAAAAAGCTTGTCTAAAGAACAACCAAATTAAAAGGTACCTGTGTAGGAATAAATACAACCTCAATTTTTCCTGCAGTGTTCATTCTTTGAGAACACCTGCCAATATTTTATCGTAAAATATATTTTGAGACTAAGCACAAAACCCCACAGCAAATGCAAAGGTCATCTTAGTTCTATTTGTTCACATAGGCATAATAGGTAAAGTTAGACAATTGTGCTACTGTTACTGATGAATTTGCAACCGCAAGTGGCTACTTCTCATCTTCCCTCTACCTTAAATGCTATAGCTGATACTCAAGCAGGCCTGTAGGCATTAAAAGAGAAGGTGGAGGCAATTGCTCCTGCCTTTCAGTTTTCTTTTGCACTAACAAATGGCATTTGCTATAGGCATGTTACCTGTGAATCTAATTCCAGATATTTAAATAGATGGTAGACATTGACCTCTAGTTACTTCAGGCAGCTGGTTAGACAGGAACGTTTAGGAAAACAACACTGGCTGCTGGAACCTGGATCTCTTAATGCTTTGCCCTCTTTTCTCCTTTGTTCATATCCTATTGCTTTTCATAGGTGGTTGGAGGGGAAGAACTAAGTGCCATCTCTATAGAGATTCATAAGAATAACCAGAATTTAAGGACTTGATTTTCAATCATGACACCTTTGGGGCCCTTTAAAGGATTCTTCTGCGGCAATTACAGAGAATTGGTGAGAAATCAATGGCATGTCACAGGATTTGAACTACAACTAATGATAGCTGTTACTGAACTGGCCAGTACTGCAGTTATTTTCTGTTGCAATGAGAAAAGAAGAGCATTTTATTTTTGAGAGAAACTGAATTTCTTCTTTTTTTTTTTTTTTTTAATCTCACTTCTACTTCTAAAAAGCCCTTTAGATATTTCTAGTTAACAAATCATATATAGTTTATGTTACCTTTAATAAATGAGACATTGAGATTAGGACATGGTCATGCAAATTCTAAAAGCTTTGTACAGTAGGATATTGGTTGTGTAGTGGGTTGGAACAATTCTCCCCCTTATATTTGAAATTATGTGTGAGAACAAGAATTAACTTTATACATAATTACAGTCAAAAGTTATGGGTTATCTGTATTTTTTTAAAATTCTTATGATTCATTAGGACATACTGTATTTCAGACTGTTATCTTTTTACAGAGACTATTTGCCCCTAAAAGTGAGACTTATAAACTGGTTTTGTACTGTTTTTTAGTTTTACTGCTGAAACCTTGGGAAAATGGCCCAAAGAAAAGTTTTTCAGGCTCTTCAAGGAGCAGCCTACGAGCTCACAGAATTGGAACTTCCTACAACAAACGTCATCAAGGTAAGCCTAAAACTCAAATAAAACACCTGCAGCTGATACTACAGAAACAAATCTTAAGGGTGGTTTGGATTTAATGCCATTTAAAAAAAAAAAAAAAAATTTGCTTCATGCAATTATGTGCCCTGTTCTGATAGTCTGATTGATTTTACTAGTATAATAACACAAAATTATCAGGTATTTTTTATTGCAACATGGTGGCTTTTCTAAAATAATTCTTTGACCATTTCTGGCATATAAGCAGTTCTGCTGAAATCCTAGCTAGCTGTCTATGAAGTTGTTGCTAAGACTTTTTGACTTTGTTTTGAACCATTTAATTTATTGCCCCAAGAAAATTATATAGGGGATGCTGTTGATAGTCTCAGCTCTTATCTTCTTGACAATTGAAATTGTTTTTACATCTGGATCTAAAGGCTTTTAAGTATGACATTGTGACAATAGTATGCTTTATAGAAAAAGTCCTTGTAATGACTTTGCTTAAATACAAAGCCTTAGAAGATGGGATAAAATCAGAAAACGGAGCAAAGCAATGTACATTTCTGTCAGCAAGGGAGATGGAGAGGCTCAAGTTCTGCTACCAAAGAACTCTTCTGAAGAGAGCATTTTGTGTCAGGTTGAACATGGGTGCCCCCGTGTGTTCTGTGTGTTGACAATGCACAAGGCTCGTGGCTTGTGTCTGTAGGCCTTTATTTAGCTAATACCAGTGTTTGGAAGTTTCACCACTTTCGTATAGTTGAGCTTAAAGCCAACCTTCATCTATCATTTGTTATGGTACAACAATTCTAGATAGGCTCATTTCAAATATTAAGTTATTCAAACTTAAGGCTTCAAACACAAGCTGTGTGCTGTGAAAATCTTACGTTAAATAGTTAGTCTGTATTACAGTGTGCTATCCTTGGTGCTTTAAAGTGATTTCTGAAGTGACCAGATTAATCAGAAGTATCACAGAAGTTTCTTTTAGTGGCTTAAATTAATTTTTCCTGAATTCCTTTTGTGTCTCAACAGTTCGGAGAAGTAAATCATGAAATGCTGCCATGGCCCCACCCCCCTTACAGGCTGCAATTTCCCACCCCTGCATGTCCCTACTGCTGTAGTTTTCCATTGAGGCTATTTTTCTGGAAACGCCCTTGAAGTCAGATCACCAAAGTCATCAGAGTTAAAATCCCCCTGAAATCGTTGGAGTGCTGCAGTCTGTGGAGGATGCGTGAGACAATGACCTGCAAGCTGCCTTTACAGAAATAACAAATGCTGGAATGTGGCCTGGATTCCCTGCTGGGCACTGACGGAGATGCTCGCAGGGCAGTTTCTTCATTTGTTCTAAGGCACTGAATAAGGTTATCCTTGTTATGACTGTGGCTATAGCAAGAAGGCACAGCAAAACCTCCAAAGGGTGTCACTTGTGTTCTCTATCCAAACAAGCAAATACTTTAAACTCCCTGTGGAAGTGGAGTTAAAGCCTTCCCTGTCTGTGGAACTCAATGCAGCAAAGTGCAGAAGGCTGGTTTAGAGGAAAGCCCTCATCTGAAGTGCAGTGTGGTCAGGAACTTGTGAATTAGATGGTTACAGGAAAATAGAAATCCTCTTACAGCAAAAAGATAATAAAAGATGATAGCGGTTAGTGGGAAGAAATAAATCCCCAACTGCCTGTGTGATGTTGCTGGCAGCTTTTGCCATGGGTAAGAGTGCTGGGATATCTTGAGATATGAGGATAGTTGGCATTTTCTGCTGCAGAGTGGTTTTTCAAGCAGGGCTACCTTTCTTTTTGTGTGTTCCCATTGCAGGCTACTATGCATTGGTCTAGAACACTGCTTACTACCCTGTCAACATTTCAGCTGGAAAGCATTTTATTGGAATAAATGAATCTCTTGCATTCTCTGCTCTGTCTCACATGGCATCAATAGTTTTTGTTGGCAGTATTAGATTTTCTAATACTGATCATGATCCAGTGTTGTTGCTGTTCTTTAAAACAACGGTTGGTTGTTGGTTGGAGTTGGTTGTTGGTTCTTTAAAAGTCTCTCAAACTTTAATGAATTTTCTGAAGTTGTTTTTTAAACGCTTGTTTCAAGTTCATATTTGGACATGTAGAAATAATGTTTACTTAGGAATAACATTACTAAAACCAATCAGTTGGGCAATTAGTTTCTCTTACCAGGAGTATATTCTGCTTCTAAAAAAATTAAACTTTTTTTCAAATTGCTGGTATACTTTGGCTGCAGACTGAATTGTAGCTGCTATGGAAAATTCCAGGAAAAGGTGTAAAATAATGAGTGAAAAATGTCAAGGGAAGTATTTGTTTAATGTGATTTCATTCATACGTTTATATCCAAAAATGTCTCTTTAGACCATCTGGGAGTTCTACTGTTGAGTCATGTTAGCCCTTTCCTTTTTCACATTTAGTCCATTTTATTTGTACTTCCCAAATCTATTTTATTTTTTCTCATTTTCTTTTACCCTGCTGGTTTGCTCTTTCTTGGCTTTATTTTTAATTAGTTAAACATAAGTGGCCTTTGACATAGCAAAGATTATGAAAACAGTGGGACACTGGTTACTGCTTTGAAAGAGTAAGGCAAATATTTTTGTGTTTGTTCTCCTTTGTCTGTTACCTCTCTCCTGGGGTTGTATTGTCAGTGAGTGAAGTAAAAGAGCCACTTGAGGGGGGAAAGGGAGTTTATTTGGAATCTTTCAGTGTATTATGGCCAGAAGCCCTAATAAATCTTAGTTCCATTGTGCTATGCAAAGCTACAAATGCGTAATGAGAACGTCTGAAGTTTACAGCATGAGGCATTCTGACAAACCAGACCTGGCAGGGAGATGGTATTTTAACAGGGAGATTTAATTTTATGCAAGCAGATCAACAACCAGAAATTTTGAGCCAGTGTCTAACCATGTTTATTATCTCTTGAAAATCTGTCCTCTTACAATGGGAGCTCCTATATGGAAGCTGGCCTATTGGAAAGCTTTCCTTTTATAGTCATTTGGAGGTCAGAAGAGGATGGTGATGGTGAGATCTGGAAGTGTTTCCTGGCTCTGGTGCCAGTCCAGCACTGTAAGCTTGAGAATTTACCCCTTCACTCACTTCAGACCTTGTCAGATCCAGTACCAAATGTGGTCAGGCTGTGCATGTTTGGTCTCCATTTAAGATTTGTGTTGTATTTAATTTGAAACTGCAGAATTTCATGATAACCAGAGGTGGTGGCATCTGGGATGGCTGATTCTGTTGCAAATAATGAAGGTGCGCATATTGTTCCCTTGCTTGACTTAAACCAGAAGTTATTAATGAGATTCTGCTAGTTAGTAAAACTCAAATTTTGTCTGAAGGAACATGCAAAATAGTCACAGAATCATGCAGCTGTCTGTATGCTTCTCTGTAATGGGAACCAGTTAGCCTCAAAAGAGTTTCAATGAAAATCCCTTAGAGATTTATCAAAAAATATAAGACCTGTACTTGTGTTGCCTTCCTAGAGAAAGTTCTTTGGGAATTAACCATTGCTGCTTGTGACAGGGAAGAAGAATTAATGCCTGCTGACTTGCATAAAGGGGTCTTTACAGCTTCTTCAGAGAGGTTGTAGCGGGAAAAATTCAAAGTCAGGTTGGATAGGCCCCTGAGCAGCCTGATGTAGTTGAAGATATTCCTGCTCATTGCAGGGGGCTTGGAACTAGAGGAGATTCAAAGGTCCCTTCCAACCCAAAGCATTCTATGATTCTGTGGTCTTTTGAATTCTGTCTGCTGAAACGCAGCAGGTTTATTTCTGGTGACCACAAAAAGGCTAGTTTTCCTTCTTTCAACTGCAGATCCCTCAGCTCTAAGGGGTGAAACATTTGAAGCATAACTCACAGCCTTCCACACTTTGACTATAATCCAAAACTATTTTCAAAAGACCAGAAATGAGCAGAAAATAACAGGATTCATAGGTTGTATGTGTGAAAGTGTACATGAGGTGTGTGGTGGATTGCTAATATCAGAGGATTTCGTTCATCATCAATACTACTGTGTTTTGTACGCAATCAGAGCAGTCACATATGTTAATGTGGACTCTGTTCTCTGGGCCTCAAAATCAAGGGTGGTTTGGAGTTCTACTTTTGGGAAGAGCTTGAAATATCAATGAACCAATAAATCCTCAGTTTCCTGCAGCTAGTCAGTGTCTTGAATTTTAAAAGTTTCAAACAGTCAACCGTCCTGCTACTGCAGGTAAAAAGCAAGGTGCTGGTGTAGAGAAGTTGAAACTACAAAGTTTTCCCTGTTGCAGACGCAAAATTCTTAGAAATTCCAACCTTTAAGCTATTTACATAATTTTACTACGTAAGCTCCACACATGGAAGTTTACAAAGGTGACAGCTAAAATCAAAGGAAATATAACCAACAGGAAAATATCTGTTTTTTTAGTAATGACCAACTACATTCACTGACACACTTTTTAGTCTATTTTAAGGAAGTTGACAAGTGGGCTATGAAGGCTAAGCAAGGATACAGAGATAACAAGCTTCTTTACTAGCCCTGTTGATTCCATTCAAGCATAGTCAGCATTGTCCTGTGTCTTCCATTAAAATAATCCAAAGGAAAACAGAGGCTGAGTTTGGAATTAATCCTTTTGGAAATATCACTGCACTAGGAACTGGTGAGATTATCAGCAGCTTGGCATTAGTCATGCACAGTTGGAATTCTGCACATTAGCAATGATGTGTTTCACACAGAAGGAAGGAAAGTGACGACAGTGTAAGAAAAGGCACCAAAAAGGCTTTGCCTTGATTTGTTCTGGCTGCCATGAACAGTGAAATGAAATAAGCTATGTTTGGGACATACATACTTGAATTAATTTGGACATAATGTTGTCTTGAATGAACTGATGAAAATTAGAAAGAAAATTCCACAAATAAGTTTGAAAAAATGGGCAGTGCCTTTTAAATGATAAAGGCCTTCGCCTATAGGGTTGGAAATAGAATATAGTTGACATTTAAAATGTCAATAGCTTTGGTGTTTACCAAAGGAGGTCTGACATTTTAATAGTGACCGTTTGAGCTTTTGTTTGTTGAAAATGCCCCACTTAAATTCTTCTAGCAAATTATTGGTAATCTGGTCATCTCTGAAAAGTGGCATCCTCTTTTAGGACTAGAGCTGTTGGGGAAACAGAGCTCTTAATTTTGGTGGTTACACTCAGTGAACTAAGGTCAGCCAAAGATGGACACTTATTTCCTACTGCTTGCATTTGCATTTTGCTCTGGGTAGGAAAGAGAACTGAGCAAGACAGAGGTAATTTTTTTTCTTTTTTTTTTTCCCCCCTCTAAAAATGTGGTGTAGATGAAAACCTTTCTTTAATGGTCAAAAGTAGTAGGCTGAGCCTTGAGAGTTCCCATTCCTTTCTGAATTTGGCTGGCTGCCTGCATTTTGCAAAATCCCTCCCTCGCTGTGCCTTAATTTTCAAGGTTTAAGAAGTTAAGTCATAATGATCCTTAATGATCTCTAATGATCTTTAAAATGCATCTTGATATCAGTGTTGGGGAAAAATTAATTGAATGATGTTTATAGGAGACTGTAGAGGATTCTCAAACTGTTTTAAAAGATGACAATTGTGGTTTCCCTATTGAGAACTTTATATATACTCAGTGTTTTATGAACACTAATGAAGGGCTCATACTGAAGGTTTTTCTGTATTATAATTTTTAATGTAAATGACACTGAACTAACACTTCTGTTAGGAAGACACTAAAATAATTAATTTGGTGCCATTCTCACTTCCAATGCCTATACTTGTGTTGCATCTACTTCTAATACAGTTTCTGCAGTATGTCAACAACCCGTGTGCTTGTTTTAGCTCAACAAAGTAAAATATCTGGTGTGAGGATCCATTCCACAAAGTTTCATTTCCACACCATATGCACAGTAAGAGGAATCCCCATCCCCAGTTTCACAGAGGGGAGTGAAGCAAAGTCCATGTGATTGCCTTTTGGCTGAAGAAAACTGCGCATCATGGCTTGCCAAAGTCTACTTATTCTCCATGAAATTTTGCTGGCTTGCAGCTTTTTCTGTAGAATGAGGAATTTCTGTGAATGCATAGTAAATTTTGGCTGTTGCTGTTCTTGGCTTTCTTCATAAAAGAAACAACATAAGCTATTACTGCTATTTATAAAAGTACTTTGTGACCCTGTGCCATAGTGTTGAAGAGTTTTTAATCCAAAAATTTATCATTGCAGCAAGACAAAAGCAGATAATGGCAACTCTGTCTTTAATTTAAAAATGCCTGTTAAAGTTCATTGATGTAGAACTAGTATAAGAAAACAATTAGACTCCTCTCACAGCTTCCAAAGTGCGAAATTTAAGTGTTTGTGTTTTTTCTTAAATGAGATTTTTTTTTTTTTAAACATGTTTGGGAGATTTTATCTCTTTTGTTATAATTTAGAGTTTTATTCAGAGCGTCCTAAGGCATTGGGAGTCCTTACTGGGACACTGCCAAACTAACTCATTTGCTTCTCCTAGGTGGAATATGTGGCGGGGATTTTCTGGCTTCTGTACCTGCAGAGATGAGTGAGGTTCTTTAGCTGTACTCAACAAAAAGGTTTATCTTGGCGCTTGCAATATTTCAATCTTCAGAAGGAAATCCTCCATGAAATTTAAGATGATCCTCTTTCCCCTGTGAGGTAAAGACTATTCAGTAAGGGGCCTGTGCCAACCATCTTTATTTCCATGAACAGAAGGATTTATACTGGTTTCTATTCTCTGACATATCAGTTCATTGCATATTTTAAATATTACTTGAACAACTTGAATTAAAAATTGTGTAAATGATGAAATAAACATGCTGGTTCAATTTTACTGCTTAAACGCTGCTAGCAAACGGGAGGAAACACTGAAGGGCAGCAGCTGTGTCTGTTTTCCTACTCAGACTCAACAGAAGCTCTTGTAACACAAAACATTGAACCAGTTCCTTGATTCCATTCAGTGCCATGGAAGACCCATTCAGTCTCCTCTCTTCTGTCACTTCTACATAGAGCAGCTGCTAAGGAAATGGAAGAAATGTACTTCTGAAGACAGGGCTAGTCTGAGCAATACCACCCATTTGTTTTGAGATCTTTATTACTTTTCTGTCATCAGGGAAAAACATTTTACTGGACCCAAATGCCTAGTCTATGGCAGAACGTCAATAAAATTAATAATTTCTGAGGATTTTGCCCGTGCAACATATCAACTGCAGTGTGTGAGGATTATGTATGAAAAGGGCAAGAAAGAGTTTGGCTTAATTTACTGTGATCTTATCCTGACATAGACAGCTGTTATGTACCATGAAAGGCCTTACCAAAACCCAGTTTGGTATTTTATTTCTGTCTTTCCTGTTCAAATCAAATCAAATGCATTAAGATTTTCTTTTTAATGATCTTATTAAATATATGACTTGTAATTTTGATTCAAGTTTAAATATTCAAATATGTGTTCTCTATTTTGCAAATATAATTTCAGTAGGCATTAATAAGATATATGTGCACATTTATGGGCATAGTTCTTCAAATAATCTTTTATGAGTTGAGACACCACATGAAAGGCTATTATCTCTCACACAGCTGTGATAATATTTTTAAAGCAGCATTTACCAAACTTTGATCCATAGATGGATATCTGTGTTTTGAAGACTTCTTGGTTTTGTCTGGTAAATTACAAGATAAGAGTTAAAAATTCTTTGTCTTGGCATAATTTCTTTGCTGTTGTTGGGATAGGAAACTGTACTATTACAAATGGGCATGTAGCTGGTTCTCAGTACTAATTATATAAAAGGACTTGTGACTCTCTGATATAAATAGTTCATTATGAAATGTCATCCTTTGGTGACCAAAATCCCGTGTTCAGTGATGTGAAGGTTGCCATTGACGTAACTGGATCAAACTAGGTCTGTCCCATAGGTCCTGCTAAATGATCTCATTGCACAAGTACTCTGGTGCCAGAACTGTTGTCCAGAGACAGAGCGAATAGAGGGAAAATGAATCTATGGAAGTTGAATATTTCAGGACTTTGCATCACAAGTGTGCTAAAAGAGACTGGCAAAACAGAAGAGTCTGTGTGTGGTAGAGTGTGGTAGACGAGAAGAAAAATGTAATGGAGAGATCTGAATGGGAAAACAAGATTGGTATAGCAGTAGGCAAGTAGCTGGTATTTATACATGAATCTTGAAAGGGCTTAAGAAAGTGAGGCGAGAACTGAAGTGGGGCAGCAGTGTGCCATCTTCCTCAGAAGAGATTATTGGGAAGATCTATGTGAGCATCAGGTGAGAGTGGCAGACGACTCTGATTTGGCCAGCTGGATGTGTGGGGTAGAATACACACTGAGGGTGAGCCACCTCTCCAAGTGAAATCAGTGGAAGGCACCAGAAACAAATCTTGGTATCAATTCTTTAATTTCCTTGGAAGAGAAGGGAAGCCAGGTTTGTACCTTCACTACCCTTCCACACAACAATAAACAATATGGCCTGTGGCTCTAAAATAATCTTAAAAGTCTGTAGATACATTCTCGTGCCATGTCATAATTCTAGTTCTGTTTGAAATTGTCTGTAACTAGCCATGAGGATCCCTGAAGTGAAAGCTGTGTAACTTTTTTGTGTTTTTCTGGCAAATTCAATTAGTCTGGCTCTTTCTTAAAGGAAAAGAAGAGCTTGTGGCATGGTCCCTGGACACACCGCAGGGGGAAGAGGAGCTGGCAGAGACATTCAAGCGTGAGCAAGGGGCTGTCTCTGTGTGTACAAAGTCAGGAGAGGAAGGTCATTCACAACCATTTCCCAAGGAAAAAGCTGGAATTGAATCTATTCGTTCTGTTTCTCCCTTGATGATACTATCCCTCACCTATCCAAACCGTTGGGAAGCCGGTGTCGTGCTTTGCTGTAGGTGTGTGTATATGGTTATAAGGGGCACAGATACAGATGGAGTTGAATAACTTTTATGGAACATGCTTTTGCACACACTGATTAATTGTGCTGTGTCAGAGGCCTTGAAATCCTGCTGGAGACGCTGTGGTGCCTGCAGGTTTTCCCAGAAGCTTCAGTCTGTGTCATGGAAAGATTAATGCTGTGAGACTCATGACATAAGGGTATAAGCTGACCTCATGTGCCCCATGATGACTTTTGGAATTGGTAGATAAGCTTGCTTTCCAGCTTTCTTGTTTTTAATGAGCTATTATCTTCCTGCAGGATCCTGCAAATAGTGCAATGACTTCTCAGCAATGCAGAGGGGCTAAAATGGTGTCCTTTTATGGCAATGTCTTCGATTGAGGCAGCTTTCGGTAGGGACTTACTGTTGGAAGATTATTGCTACTGCTGAGGTGGAATACAGAGGCAAAGCTCCTTTTTGTCTTTTGTTATAAAATCTAGAAGGAGAGCAACAGACCTCAAAACAAAGGTCCTGGTGACATTAACACCTACATGACCTCCTGATGACAGGGAGAAGGGAGAATCAGCCTATTTCCCTAGCCAGAGAGTGAATAAGCAGTTGTAATGGATTCTTCTTACTCACATTTTCAAAAAGCCTGATCCAGACCAAACCCTCTAGAGCCAAAGTTCTGCTTATAAAGACTCATAAAACTGAGGAAATCTTGGTATGAGGGCACTGAATGTTGAAAAATGTTTCCATTTCCGAGCACACTTCTGTCTTCTTTAAAGCTATATTTTTATGCATTATTCATTTTTTTACTTCAGTTTGAATATAATCAGTCTGAAGTAGGAGGGTTTTTGCATAGTTTTATGTGCATTTTTATTGCCTTCCTATTTGTTTGGTGCAAAAGTGCTTATCTCCACATTAAAATTAGACTTATTTGTTTTAAAATCTTTTCTCCTTTCAAAAAAATATTACAAAACATTTGAAGGATAGATTGTTTCCATTTAAAAGCATCATGTGTCTGAAAATCTTATAATGTCGCTTGATTAGATTTTGTCTGCCTTTACAGATATAGTGTTAACGTTCTTTTCAAAACTAAATATTGTATTTTTGTGACTGGTGCCGTGGCTTCTTTTCCTGATAACAGCAACATATGAGAACTTGTCTGATAGATAAAATACACATTTAGTTGTGAAAACTTCAAAGTCTTGGGGGATGGGAGGAAATTCCTGCAGCAAGATCTCAGAAATCTGAAGAGATTTCCTTACTTGCTGATGTTCTCTCACAACTGTCTTCTGCAAACTGTGCTGATGGGTGCCTGGTATTTGCCTAAGCACAGTTTGCCCTGGTAGTGGGCATGTAGCTGAATGAACAGGCAGCACAGTTGTGACCAGTCTGGTCATATGTACAACTTTGTGTTGAAGTCATGTGTTGTTTGAGGAAACATTTCACCTGGAGCCCTGCAGGAACACCAACAGGTTTTGCTTTGCTGAAATGTACTTTTTGCTCTAGTCATTTTAAAATAGACTGAACTGGAAGCTTTTCTACTTTACTGTGTTCTTGTCTTGGATGTCAGTGTATCCCTTACTTAAATAAGAGGAACTTAACTGGTCTAAACCCAACCATATTAAAATTTTGAGATTATGGTAAAATGGATTCCAGGAGCTTTTGACTTTTATGTTTTGCATTAGTAGAGGGGTCAAGTTTAACCTTGAATAGAGTAGTCCTAGTCTAGTCTTATTTTCCTGAAGATGCACTGTTTCCAGCCTATTAAGGATGTCAACAATGCTGAGTGGAGGAGGGTTTTTGAATAATCCACCAAGAGAAAGGCACTTATAAGGTATGAGAATAATCTTGTGTAAACTGGTATATAGGTGACCATCAGAATTGGCAGAAAAGACATAGTGAAGAACTGGAAGGTAGAGGTTAAAGCTTATAAAAAACTTTATATGTCTGAACCCAAAATTATCTACTGAATTGTAAGGGGCATTTAAAATGTCAGAACCTGTGAGCTCTGACACCCACTTATTTTTAGCTGCTCTGACAATGAGGTTTGTGGGGACATATTCTAAAGCACTATTAAGGCCAGGAGAGTTGTTACCACCATTTAAGTTGGGAGATAACTTGTTATTGACCCAGTCCTGCTGTTCAGCTCCACACTGGCAGATAAGCGTTATCAGGGATTGAAAACCTCAGTATAACTGAGAGGCAAATTCATCCGCGAGGTGACTTCATTGAAGTCAGTGAGTTACAACAGCCCACAGGAATATTCAGCACAAAATTAATTTCTGTGTAACTAATGAGTTTTATTAAAGAAGTAGATTAATGTGACTTTAGTTTTTAAATCTCATTGTCTATTATCTTCTTGTCTTCCCAGCTTTGTTTACTTCAACAGGAGCTGTCATTCTGGTCATCAGTAAGTGATGTGTCTCTCTGGCAACTTTCAACAAAAGAATTATTTATTTGTACACACACACACACATGTTGTACGTCGTTTATACCTTAAGTGAGACATCTGAATCACTGGGAGAAATTATTTATAGTTCCATCTTTTAAATAAATCAAACTCTCCCCCGTTTCAGGCCTACCAAGGGGCAATACAAAACAACTGAGGCTTGTGAACAGAAGAGGAAGCTGTGCTGTGCTGTAGGAATGTTAGATGGGGTGGTATACACTGATTCTTTACAAACACCTCTAAATTCAGAGATGTCAAGTGTGTACATCCTTTTCCTTTTTAATCTTTGGAATTTGAATGAGCTTGACAAACTTATTATAGGTTAATATATTTGCAAATGTATGTAAAATATAAAGTTTATCACCTTCAATTGGATGTGAGAGAAGAGCAGTATTACTCAAGTAGAAGGCTGCAACTGAAATGAATCCAGAATAGCAGCTGTGTACAGTATATTTACCAGAAAAGTTGAGAAGATGTATTAAATTCACTGTTTTTTCTTTGGAGGTTTCATAGAACTTCTATGAATAAGCTGATATCTGTGAGGGAATTAAATGCCACAGCATTTACTTTGTAGGTGAAGAATAAGACATGGCAGGATTACCTAAAGCTACACCATGAGTCTGAATGTACCTTCTAGTAACATTTTGGACTGTGGTGATGTGAACTAAAAATTGCATAATAATTACTCCATGTTAAAAAGAAAAAAAACAAACCAAAAGACTTTGTACTCTTAGATATTTCAGAGTCTTCTCTACCACTAAATTTTGTTATGGGTGGGATATGCTAGAAAGGAGTGCTTCCTGAGGGAAAAAGTACTTATTTTTTTTTATTGCTCAAGAAGTCTTTGCCTCTAGATATTGTTGTCTAAACAGTTTTTGTAATAAAGAGCCCCAGTAGGTCATGTCAGGCTTGTTTATTATCATTACTCCTAAAATTTCTTTGGTGTTATTTTTATGAAAGCCAGCCAGTGTCACAAAAATCTGTGGAGCCCTATGGTGCTTAGGAAGCTTGAAAATGAGTCAGCCTTAAATAATTTGTAACAGACAACCAATGCTCTATTTTCCAAATATGTGAAAACTATTAGCAATTACTGCACAAGTTAATTTGACATTTAATTGCGTGGTATTTGTCTGTGAGCCACAAAATATATAGAGCAGGCTTTGTTTATTGTCACATTATGCACCAAAAGCGTGTGCCTATCAGCTCACCCCTAACACAAACACCAACTTTCCAGCAACGATTTTTCTTTTGGGAATCCTACTCTGTAGTGCAGCTGCAACTTTTAAAAAAAATTTTGCTGCATAAGAAATAGCATGTGGCCTGGCTTACATACAGTGGGCAAAACGTGGAGAAAAAGATGTATGAGTTCAAGTGAAGTTGTCTCTGGTGTTGCTTTTGCCATGTGGATATGTCTCTTACACCTGTGATGCTATGTCTTAGGAGGCAGAAGTCCCAATGTTTGTGTACCTTGCATGGCAACACAAAGGGATAAAGAGGTGTTGTGAGCCTGGTTTTAGTAACAGCCCTAAGGTACTGCTTTTCTTCCTTCTAGCCATGCCAGCTGTGTCCCACAAGAGCTTGTGACCGTGCCTGATTTCAAAGACAGGATTACTGCCAGTGCCCCTTTTTGGGGCAGTAAAACCATCCTGCAGCTCAGTGCAACTCTTAATAGTTCAGTTGTCTTCATGTCTGTGTACAAGTTTTATTTACCCAGAAGAAATTTGGTCACTTTTACAGGTTATAGTTGTTCTTGTTCTTCAGATTTGCTTGCCAGGTCACAGGCTTGAAATTCTTTGCCCATGTATAGCAGGGGTGCATTTTCTTTCTGTGTTTCTAAACCCTTTAAACATTTTAATCTGTTGACTTGGGAACAATTAAAATTAATTTGGTAATAAATTTTGATAGATATTTGACAAGAAAAGTGCTATTTATAGAAAATATGTTGCGTTGTCCATCGTAAACCTTATTTATAAATGGTTGAGGCTTTTTTCTCAGAGAATGTAGTCTAGTATTACTATGATGAGGAAAGGAAAGATTCCTTTTAGAATTCTAATAATGCTGTCCCAAATTTTTAAAAAAGGAAAAAAAACCCACAAAAATCACTCTAGCAGCAACTAATGCAAAACATTCATCTGCTTGTTACCACAATTCTAGGTCAATAACCTGTGCTTATATAGATCAAGAGACATTTTCTGGGAGTTTATATGTGCTTTTTCTTTGGTGGTAGGAGTTTACTATATGCCACTGGAGAATGGAAAGTCACCCCTCAGGAGCTTCTTCCAGTCTTTGAGCCAAAACCCCCCAAGTTCCATGTTTGCAGAAGTTTGTAAGTCAAAAGATTTCATGTTGAATTCCAACTGATATTCATGCAAGATGTTTCCCACATTCCTTCTGCCCTCATTATATTTGTCTTTGTGACCATTTCAGGGGAGATTGGCTGTTTGGTGAATGGCCAGACTGAGAATTTTCCACAGATCTGAATGCCTTTACTAGACAAATCCAGGTATGCTCATACATCTGGGTATATTTCTGGGTTGATAGTAAATGAAATTATTGCTGCTGTGTGATGGAAGTGCCCTCTCTAGGGAGTATACTAACTACAATCAATGGATTTGAGTTCATAATTTATTATAGCCAGGTTTAACTTTAGAGTTTCCTCTTGGCATAAACGTGCATCAATCTAGTTGGCACTGGTTGGGCACAGAAAGTAAATAAACAAGAACTAAAGAGGCATTTAATACTCTATACACTTGAATCATAATAGAGATAGAATTAGAACAAAATGTCTTCTGAGAGCTGGACTTAGCTGGAGCAGCAGCTGGGAGTTATTTACAAAGTTATTTTTTTATGGAAGTCCTCTCATAAAGAAGTTTTCTATAAATCAGCACATTGCATTGCTTAACATCAGGCTACTCCTGTTTTTTGGTATGTTGTATAAGCCCTATTAATAATTACATATAGCAAAACCACAGCAGGAACTTAAGCATCAAGAATTACTTTTCTTACTTGAATATTTCTCAACTGCCTTAAATTTGGTATGGTATTTAATGTCTAATTTTTATAAACCATGGGAAGGACTTGTACAAGGGTCAAAATAATGTGATTGCACAAAATTTTTCCTGCTGGTAGGTGTCTGACATGTTTTTATACATCTTGAAAACTTTCAAATAAGAGCAGATGGAAGGTTTTGAGAATGGTAGCTTTTAGATCAGGAACCAGACAGATTAATGTTTTGCGAATTAGATTAGAGTCCAAATTGTCTGAATGAGTTTGTTACCAGACATCTTACCAAAGAGAGTTTTTTTCCTCTAGAATTGGATTAAACTGTCATAGTCACAGCAATTATGCTGTGGTTTATTGGAAGTTTACTGACTTTTATTATTGAAATAAATTTTAAGGAATTTTGTAAGTTTGACCTTTTGTCACATCAGATAGCAGCAGGTGTTTGGAAGGAAATCAGCTGGCTAAAGAACTGCTGAAAAGCCAGATTTGCTCAAGCATATGATCATTATTGAGAATGGATTATACTAAAACTGCAGATCTTTGAAACCTCTTAAATAATTCTAAGCGATATTTTTCTAGTTTTTAGTATTTAGTTCACATCAGTTTTTTTTTAATTGCTGTGTTGGAAATGAAGTCTTGGAAATTAAGAAATACTGGGTGGTAATTGTGATTCCAAATACTTTGTTACTCAGGATCCAGTCAGAATTGTCTAACTTTCTCTGTTATCTAAATTTATTCTATAAAACATATTCAGGTTTTAGCAAATAGCTGAGCAAAAGTTAGCTATTCAATATACATAAACGGATTCTTTTTCCCTGAAATTGTAGGCAAGTGTTATGAAGAACAAAACAGTTAACAATTTCTCCTCTGCTTTGTAAAAATACATTTTCTGAAACAAAATATTGGGAGAGTTAGCTTAGTTTTTTTGACAGAAATTCTAACTTCTTGCCTAAAAATACAGTCTGATTTGCAAAATATTAGCTCATAAGCTTTTTGTTAGATTGAGATCCTCATTTGGTCAATTCTAATATTAATCTTATGGAGACGGAGGTTGCCAACAAAATAGCCAGAAAAGTCTATTCTGGTGTAGCCACAGTACGTGTAGGGGAGCTGAAGATATTCCTGTAAATCAGACTGGTTTTGCTGATAGGTGCTAATGATGGCAATCATTAGATCACTGCAAATGATCACTCATTTGTCATGGACTGGAACAAAACTCAGGGGAAAATGAACTATGTCTCTTGAATATAGGAAACTGAAATGTCTCAGAATTCTTTAGGTCAGGCCCTGCAGAGTGCCTAGAAAGGTCTTTCAGAGGCTATTAGTTAGACCAAAACATCTGGAAGAGGTGGTGAGGTGTCTTGTATTTTAAGTTTTGTCATACATGGGACTCCTGTGTCCGAACCACCCCACCTAAAAAACCTGAAATAAAAGAACAACCCACAGCATGAAGCCTGAACTGAACTCTTCCTGACCTGAACTTGCCTGCTACCTTCACTTGTATTGTGAGGAATGTCAGAGCTGATGTATTTCCAAGTGGGCTCTGCATGGGAAGGGTGAATGGGAAATGGTTGATCATTATTCTTTTTCTTCTTTTTAGTAGCTTAATTGTATCTCAGCTTTGTATACAGTGACTTTTCTCTTACCTCTTTCTTGATGACAACAGCCTCATGTACTTAAAGAGTAATGTCGTTTTGGCTTCAGAAAGCATTGAAAAGTCAGTGGAAAATGTGAACTACTGAACTGGCATATTACAAGGACAGAAACATCAAATCAGATGAATAGAAAAGAGGTAATTTTGTTCTTGAATAACAAAGAGTATTCTATATGCCTAGGAGGGAGATTAATATTTCAGGTTTAATTTTTAAATAAAACAGATTTAAAAACATAGAACAAAATAGTTCAAGGGTTTCAGGGTGAGTTCAGTAGGTAAATGCAACATGCTTAACAAAAAGCAAAAGAGTAAAATAGTAATTTAAAAATAGATTTTGAAATTCCTGGGCTGCCTAAGTGTTTCAAACCAGAGCAAGGCTGATGTGGGCTTCTGTCCTTTCTAGGTAGTTGCACTGGTGTTCAATCAACACCCAAGATTTTCTTGCCGTTGTTTTGGATGAGACAACTATAAATTGAAAGCCAGTTTGTTCTTTCCCAAAAATGGCACATCAAAGTTCTTATACAGTTAATTCTCAGCCTTATTTACTATCCCAATAGGAAAGGGGCCATTAAAGCCCAGAGAAAAAAGAAGAAAAGTGTAGTATTTGCAAAATAAATAAAATAAAATCAGCTTTTTCTAACACTAAAATTTTACAGTCTTCAACTGCAGACAGTTATCTATGTTTTCTTAGATTATAGAAGGTTTTATGGAAAACTTAATGCTTCATTCTCGTCTAAAGGGATTGCGGGTTTCCTATTCCTCATACAACTCTTGTATTTCTACTACTTGGCCTAGACCAAACGAGCAGCAGGTGGTTTCAATACCGTAGCTGACTTGAACTGTTTTGGGTAAAGAGGAGCAGGAAAGCCATGCACAGGTTGCATAGCTGGCAAACTCGAGGCAAGGCAGAAACCTGGAATGTGGTGCAGTACAACTTGGGGACAGTAATTGCCACCTGGCTGAGCTGATGCCAGTCCATGTGTGCCATGGCCTTACTTCCTGAATGCTGTGTGTTCCTTTAGAGGGCTCTCCTTTTACTTTGTGAAATTCCTGGTGATCTCTACTTCTCACCACGCAGCCCTACAATGCCTTTGTGCCCCTCAGATTTGTCATTACTGGTGGTGGAAGCTTAATGATAGAGAGGAATTCAAAACTGGCTGTAAAGTTCAATCAATATAGCCTTTAAAATCAGGCTTAATTAACTTCAAGATTTGAAAGCAGAAGCTTAAGGGAAGCTATCAGTGACCTCAGCAGAACATGGAAGTCTGAAAATGGTTCAGCTCTTGGGATCAGAGTTCTAATGAAGACAGTAGGTGGCAGAAAGAGAAATCAGTTCTAGGAACTAAAGCTAGAGCAACATCCATTATCCAGCAGTTAGTGTCTATTTCACCTCAGGCTCAAAATTCGGGTCTGTAGTTCCTTTAATGTGTGTTCTGGAAAGAAGTCAGGAAATAGTCTAGATAAATGTGTATTTGGTTGCAAAAAATTCACCCGTATTTACCTTAAACCTTGGTTTAGGATAAGCTTCCCTTTTCACGGCGGGAGGAATTAGCCTTTGTTATCGTAGGAGGTGACTGAGGGGGACCTCCTCGATGTCTGTCAGTAGCTTCAGGAGGACGCAGCAAGCTCGGCTCGGTGAGGCTGAGCAAGAGGTCAAGAAGGAACGGGCAGAAAGTGACGGACAGGAACGTTCTGTTCCACCTGAGCACAACTGGATGACCCCCTGTGGTCCCTTTCCACAGGAGTCATTCTGAGTCAGCACTGCCAGAGGAGTCTGCAATTGCAGGGATAGAGGGACTAGAAACAACTTGTGTTTTGTGAAGTTTTTCCTGTTTCCTGTCTATGAACTTTTTTCACTTTTACAAATTAAAGAAATGGGTGAAAATATGGAACATCAATCATGATACTTTCACTTTTGCAATTGAATAATGTAACTGATAATTTCTGGTCGTATTCAATGCCAAAAATATCAAATTTCTTCAAAGATTTGCTTTCATGAGCACCACTGAATAAAGCATCAAGCATCACTTCTTCAAAAGGTGGTAGAACTTTTTCTCTGCCAGAAATAACAACTTTTCTTTGCTACCTTCATATGCTTTATTTTTGCTGTAGCTGTTTGGGAAGGTTTTGGTAAAAGGTAATGAGTGAATACCACTTAGACCAAAATGACAGTTTTGTTCTGGTTTTGAACTGTCATGCGCACATTGTTTAATATTGCTGCAAAGAGCTGCTTGCAGAAGTTTATATAGAAGCAATAATGGTCATGTTGGTATTTGTGGAAAGTAAGTGCTTTTTTTTTTGGATAAAATTGAACTCACAATTCTCAACATTAATCTCATGAATTTATCAGAAATGATACTGTGTATGAATTAATTAAGACAACTTGAACATCAAGTGTTTCCCAAGCCTGTCTTTGGAAAATTTCTGATCAGGGATTTAGAAAAACAAGTATTGACCAACCATATTCCCTGCTTGATTGTTTTCTTGCTTTGGCAGAGAAAGGAAATTAAAAAATGGATTTTCATTTTAAAATGTTTCAGTGGCATGTAAGTGTCTTAAATTATGTTGGCTTTTTTCCGAGTCTCAGTGACTAAAGTAATAAACCCCAGACACTGGTCCCTTCTGAAAATGTATTCAGTGTCATATATTTTGGTTAAAGTCGATTTCTGTCTGGGTAACTTGAGAACTAAATATTTGCTGAAATGGAAACCAATGGTTTGACCATACATTTTTGCCTGAAATAACAGTAAATTTCACAATTTGATTTAACGTGACACTGAAGAATATTAATTAATAGGTGGCTGAACTTGGAGCCTGCTTGTGTGGACAAGGAGAAATTAAGAGCAGTAGATGCTGAGCCTTCCAGTTTGGTTCAATGATGATGATTTACGTAATGAGGAACAACTGTTCATTAAAATCTGTAAATGTTTCCACACACACTTTTTAGACATCTAGGAATAAAATTATTTTAGTTCCTTATTACAAACCACACAAAGGGGAGAAGCTGTTTTAGTATGTGCTTTAAAGAGTTTTAATAACTGTAGGAGTGAACGGTTCTAATATCTGGCATTTGTAATGCCATTGCTCTGGTCTGCCCAAGAGATTTCAAAACTTTGTGGAGATAAGCAGTATTATCACTGTTTTTACAGCTGAGGAAGGAGAGGGCCTTTCTGTTCTCTAGGAATTGCATTTGATTTATTGCTGGAATTGCACATTGGTGGATTACGAAAGTAGGCATTTCTGGATCTCTTTCAATTTTAGCAATTCACTCTTAGTTTTTAGAACTGGTTTCTTGTTGAACTTTAAAAGAAAAGGTCCTTGTTACTTTAGTTACTACTTTCAAACACATCATATCAGTTCTCTCTTTGTTCTCTTTGCATGTACAAGATTGTAATATTTCAGCTTTCTGACAGCAGTGTTGATTTGTCTTATAATGAAGAAAGAACAGATGTTTTCTGACTTCTCCAAGCCTTCAATTTTCTTTTCAAAGATAATTTTTTGTTATGCTTCTGCATTTTAAATTAACTTAGGTTATAAATATTAGCGTAGGTAAGAGACCAAATTGAAATTTCATGTTTATTTGTAAGAATCTGAGATGCTGAAGAATCAGGGACGCTGACAGAGTTGTTGGTACTCCTGGTAACATCTTGTACCTCATCTGCCTCTTCTGTTTTGGGTGTTGAAATAGGATGCTACTTATATTCCTGCTTCTAGAGTAAATTAGAGGGATATCAGAAGAGCTGTCATAGGTATTCAAAAACAGATAGGAAACTTGGTTTCAATAATACTTCCAGGAGGGTAAAATGATTCCATTATTTTAAGTAATCCCCACCTAGTTTTACTTGCATAATAATCTGTTAATGCTGAGTCTCAAAGACTTGCCAATTGACTGAAGCTTGGTTAAAACAGTTGATGGGAGGATGAAGTGTAGCAGTAAAATGAAAATTTTGTAAACAGGCTGCTGTTGAACAGCAAAATAGATTCTGTGTTTCACAGAAGTTTTTTTTGAAGTATCTTGAAATTAAGTGACTTTTCATTGTTTTAATACTAATTTCTGGGAATTGTTTTAATACTAATTTCTGGGTTTAAATGTTTGACATGATTAAAAACTGACATAAAAAAATTTTCTTATTAAGTTTCCCAGGTGTACTAAAATAATTTAAACCATGTTTTTCTTACTTGAAGGCAGTAGAGAAACATAAACAATTGAAGGCTGTACCTTAATAATATTGAGATCTGCTAAAAAAAAAAAAAAAAGCACTGAGGAAGGTCATTAGCTTCTGTATGTCCCAAGTATAAAATTGTATGGAGACAAGTGAGATAGTCTAACATAACATACCTTTGGAAATAGTGCTTTTCATTACTGATGTGGAAATATAAGAAATTGATGTGGAAAGATAAGAAAATTGTTTATGTTATGGTAAAAAAAAGAAAAAAAATCATTGTTATCTATTCTTAGTTTATGTTGGGTAAGAGTCACCTTTTCCTGGCTGATCTGTAAATTGAGAATAATGTGCTTATGGCTATTACCACTTATGGCAAAATTAACGAGGCAAAAGGAATTTCTTGTAGAAAGGAGAACAACGTAGCCTTGGGGAATTAGGACATCTGTGCTACGCATTTGGATTCATGTTCCTAGAAGGTCTTAATTATTTCCTTTCAATGTGTGGTTGTGAAAGCTTCACTGCATTACTGTAATAACTTTGCTGAAATGAGTTCAAATGCAGAAATGAATCTGCCCAGTGCATCCAGTGGACACTGAACGGATGTGGACAATCTCCTCAAGACTGAGAGCAATATAGGTGTCCTGCTTTAGGGATTTTTTTTTTACCTGTCTGCCGACCCAAGGACCAGCTGCCCCTGCGAAGCTTTAGCTGGAATATTATTGACAAAAAGCAAAACTTTCATTTCAGTTTTTAATTGACTGTCAGAAGTGAATTCTCAGTACATAAGTCTTTTCTTTATACTCTTTTTATGTGCATATTTGTCAGATTTTATTTAAATAATTTTATACACAATATTGGGATAATCTGTTACATTAATGCACAGCTTAAAACAGTTCTTATTTACACTGATCACAGAAAGACAGAGGTATGAGGACAAATACTTTACATTCACCATCTTTATCAGCATTTTAAGTATAGTTAACCAGCACACATCACACACATCCATAACCATATTTATAAGAAATGTAGTTGTTTCTAGTTACACACATGGGCATGTAGGTGTCTCCCTTTGAAAAAAACCAAAAAATAATGAAAAAAAAATTGAAATGCCATTTCCCCCAGATAACCAAAGACTTAAAAAAAAAAAAAAAAAGAAAAAGCAAAATTGACCTGCAGATTGCACAATTAATGGAGTCAGGCATGGAAACGTGGTGGCTGTGTTTGCACACTTTTGGTCACTGGGGCACTTTGGAGAGTATTTTTACTAGTGGCAAGTTTTGAGCTCCTATGAAGACTTATTCCTGAAAACTGCAATGTGTTCTCTTGCTTTGGAAGTAGATCTACTGGACACTAACACATTTGGTTTAATATTAAGTCATCTAAAACCACAAAATTGCAGCCAAAGGATACTCTGAATTTTTTTGGTTTTTTTAAGAATATAAATTAAAAACACATGACTTCATTTTATGAGATTAAGGCAGCAATGGAGAATATTGTGCTACAATGTGCATTAGCTGTAGGTAACGTTCTATTCTCCTTTATCACGTTTTTACATTTATAATCAAAGGCCAACATATTATTGAACTAGACTAGCTGACTACAAAATCTTATAATGGAGAGATAGGTCTTGCGTGATAACCTTGTTACATCAAAGTTGAATTTCTCGCCTTACAATATACATATACTCTATGAAAATTAAAAAAAAAACTGTTAAAAATATTAAAATATTTCCTATACAGAGGTACCCTTATCTAAGGTAAATTCTAGTCACTGCTATAAAAAGGCATTAAAAATTAAGTAAAACACTGGTGTAAACCAAGTAAATGCTCACTGTAAAGCTTTTATTTGTAAGGCAAATCTTCATCAGACCTATTAGGATTTATTTTCAAAATGTACTGTTTGGAGGTTCTCCCTTGGTAACTGATATTGCCCGTAGCAAATGAGAGCTAAGTCTTGCAGAAAGGTTCACAGAGAGTGCAAGGTGAGTTACAAATGCAGGTCACCTGCAAGTTTGATGCCTCTTGGCAGTGACCAAGAAACAACATGACACCTTCAAAAGAAAGCCAGCTTAAGGCTTAGTAATTCTCTTAATTCACTGAATTTATACTGTTTCCTTATAATGAAATTAGGCAACTCATGTTTATTCCAGCAGCCAAAGAAACACCTTAAGAAAGGAGAAATGCAAAGCACACAGGAGACTCAGTCTTGCTGTCAGGGCAGGAAAGGCCTCCTGTTCTCATGGAAATTAATGCAGCCATGGTTAATGTACACGAGGCTTGCACTGCTGGACTGAGACTTAAAACCTCTCCATTTTCCCCCTGCTTTCCTGAACCACTCACATCTAGACCCCGCCATGTCCTTCTAAGAGCACAGTTTCACTGAACACAATCATATCTCTGTCATTTATATTCTTCTGGTGGTCTTCAGTTTCTCTGCCTGCTTCTGCTCATCAGTCACACAGTGACTGCAATCTGTCTAAGCACATTCTGTTTTTTAATGGTGAAGGAGAACCAATAAAATGCTGTACTTAAAAGCAACTGTATTACCCTGTTATGTTCTTTTACTGATTGAAATGTTTTTATTGCCCAGGTAGCTCTCTATAGCAGTCTCTGATGAATTTAGATGCACCTAAATTCAGGCTAAGTTTGACCAGTACCGCTGTATAAATGAATCACTTTCCACTGATTAGCTAGGTAAGCCCACAGCTACCGACAGGAGCATGGGTATGAGTCAGAGGAAGGTAGCTGAAAAAGGCTCCCAAGTTGTTCAGGGGTCTAATCTGAAACATCATGTTAGCCTTTACATTAAGAAAATTGAGTTCTTACATGAGGTGATCTGTGGACCATAAATATTCCTAGCACTGAGAAAATAAAGTGTGTTAGAATGAAAAAATCCTATTTTACTGCTCCAAGAGGCTCAGAGTTCATGCATAATTTCTGCAGGTAGGGCTATATATTGTCATTTGTTCAACTGTGATAGCTTTCTAATGTCTGAGTCCTACAGGCTCATTTTAAAATGTTTTAAGATGGCACTGCAAATAAAATATTTTTAAGTCTCACCTCTTTTGAAATTGTAGTTTTAATTTGGTTCTTAGGAAAGAAGTTCTTAAACATTTGCCAGGTCCTCATGAAACTTATTGAAGCAGTCCAGGACATGAGTGAAAGCTATCTACCCCCATAAAAGCAAGTATCTGCTAATTAATGCTGTATGAATTGGAAGAACTGCAAAAGAGACATTAGCAGCAAAAGAACTTTTGATGTGGCCTCCTACCACCTAACAGAACAAAATAAACTTAATTCACATCAAAACAATAGCATAAGAAGTGAGTGTAGATACAAAATGTTTGGGCTTGACCCTTTTAAATAATAACACTGAAATGGTATTTTGCTGAGAAGAAATGACCAAGAACAGGAAATTTCCTCTGGGAAAAGTACATACAACATACATTGCACGTGCAGTTAGAGAACATGAACAGTAGTAACAGCCAAGTAATTCTCCTACATTCTATATTTAAAATATCATGTTTGATCCTGGACTTCCTGCAGAATCCCTCACTATGCTAAGGGATGTCTTTCAAGTGTTGCCAGGGTGTATGTCACAGGACATGACGGAATACAAGAAGGACTGACAAAAAGATACAGGTCAAACAGGGGCCCAATGCTAAATAACACTAGTGCTTTTCGGACTGTTGCCTTGAAAGACCCACTGTTTCTTCCAGAAATATAAATTTGTGGAGTTTTAGTAATGTAGCTTTAGAATTGTTCCAAGGATGTGAAGAATTATCTGGCTGAATGATGGTCGGGAGGGGTACAAAGAGAGAATGGAGGCTCTCTTCTCTTGGTGCTAAGTCACTTTCTGTGGATTGATGAAACATTATGGATCACAGGCAGGTCTTTTTTCACTGGTCAAAAGAAAGGTCAAAAGAGAGATATGGATGTATGACAGCTGCTTCCTTTATCAGATTAAGAAAAGGCTTTCAAGGAAGTATTTTCTAGAACTGTCAAAGGAGATCTTTAATTGCTTCACTGAATTCTTCCCACAGGCTTGTTACCCAAACAGCCAACATAATTAGCAAGCAGATCATTCTGTGTCTTAAGTCTGCTTGTACCAAAAATTTTCTTCTTCTAAAAGTGGGCTGCCTACTTAGTCAGCATATGCTTGCCATCCCACAGGGATATCTGGGAGAGTGGCATTCCCAGAGAGGTTCTGCTCCTGTAAAAGGTACAGCTGAGGGAAAGGGTGAGCTGCTGGGCTGAGAAGTCAAGGCAGAGTTAGGGGAAGACTTGCAGTTAAGTGACATTGGTAAGGACCTGACTGGACCTTTTGGTCTTTTAACCACAAGTGTTACAACTGAAGGGAGATGCGTATCTTTGTGGTATTTGATATTTTCTGTATTGAAAATGTATTTGGGAGCCCAGAGCAGGTGCCTAAGAGGAGGTGGGTGCCCATGCTATGGCTTCTTATTGGACTGTCTATCACTGAGTGGAGGAAATGAACATAACCTGGTCTTCACAAAAGTATTTGTCATTTGAATAGATGCTAGTTTGTGTCTAATGGCATCATTCATCACCCAAGAGGCATGAGGTAGTTCATCATCCTATTCTGTGGAGAACTGAAGACCTCTGTCTCTAGGACAGAAGTCATATTATTTGGGGGGACACTTTCTTTGGGTAATATTTTGAATTTAGAGTCTACCTATGCAGTCATGCTCTGTGTATTGTCTTTTTCATTCAGGCTAATTCTGGTAATAAGATTCCTACTTCCTTTGATATGACTTTTGTCTTCTATATAGATTGCAAGTTTTCTACCTATAAAACCTCACAACAAGGTGGCAATAGTGCAATTCCTGAGCTATAAATACTACACCAAACCCAAGTTATACAGTAACAGAAAAAAAAAAAAAAATGCAGTGGGTAATTGCCTTGGGAGTTGGTATTAAAAATACCATCAAACCCAAACATGCTGGGTAAAGCTGATTTCACTCCCATGCTATGGTAGCTTTGCTCCTATTTCAGAGCAGAGTGGTGAGGAAATGTAACTTTTCCTGTGTGGCTTGTTGCTGTAGGGTTGGTGGTGATGGGGTGTGTCATGAGTGAACATTGCTGTAGGTTTTTAGCATTTCCAATCATGAGCCAACCAAACAATCTGTAATGTGACAACCTATTAAAGCTCCACGTTAAACAGCCTCTAGGAGTTTCAAAACTTGGTAATTACATCTATGCTAAGAAGCTTTTGAGCCATGCCAAGCCAGTGACTGAAGCAGTTGTATTGTTGAAAAGTAGGCTTTAAAACAATGAAAAGATTCTTATGTAGTTCAGCAAACAATAAAAATGAGATTAGCTGGGAAGTTGGTGGGATGACTTTTTTGAAGCCTTCAACATATTTTCACTGTTTAGCCTCTTGTGTAATTACAGCATTAGAACTGCAACATTTGGAATTCCTTTATTATTGAAATACATTTAATAACAGGGTTTAAGCAGCTGTTGGCCATCAGCTGGGCCAGAAAATAAGACTTTCTTTATAATTAGAAGAAAGTATTCTTTGGGTTTAAAAGCCTGTTTAAATAAAACTACTATTTGTCACAGAGACTCTTCAAGAGAAGGACAACACTTGATTCGTTCTGAAGTATTGAATATGTGTGAGGAAAAGAATGAATAAGGAGAGAAATTTCCCTTTCATTATTTTGAACAGAAATCAATGTTAAATAGAAAAAGCCCAGAAGCGCTTGGCACTTTTAAACTTGGCTATTTTAAAAAAGAAAACAACTCAACAAAAATTGATTTATAAATAAAAAAGGCCCATCCATTTAAAAGGTATTTTTTTAAAAAGAGGAAGCACTACATACATTTAAAAGACAAGTTGAATTAAATGTATAGAGACAAAAAATCAGAGGTAATGTCCAGAGGTAAGCTCTGGGTTGGATCCAGCTGAGAAGCTACTGCCTCTGAAAATTACTGTAGACCTAGTGAAAAATAACTACAAGAACTAACTCAAAGCTACTGAATGTAGTGATCACTTGAAAGGTACTACAGTGACAAGTGACCACAGAATAAGAACAGCACCCAAATGCAGAGTTTGTTCTGTATCTTCTACCTTGCATAATACTACTAGAGAACAGAGCTGGAATAGGCTTGGAGAACTGAGTGCACCTAAAACATCCTTTTAAATTATTCAACAAAATCTTACTATGTTTTGGTAGGTGAATCCTGGTTAAATTATAATAATAGCATGTTCACAGCAGGAGAATAAAGCCAGTTTGTATTTTTGTGCCACAATACAATTCTAAAAATTATCTCTTCCTATGTATTTTACATTCTTTATTTGAAACAAAATACAACAAAAAGATGAGAGTCTGTCTATTTGGATGTAACTTTCATACTTAGCTGGAAAAGTCTGCAGAGGGTGGATCATATGATAAAGCCATTTAAATTGTTGATCTAAGGGAATATCTCTTTCATGAAGTACACTGTGATATTAAGCTGTGTTCTGCACTAGTAACTGTAACAGGAATTCTCTTCCTGCTGCTCTTCAGCTTGTGCAATGAAACTGGTCAGAAAACAGCATGGACATGTACAGCAAAGACAGTGTTCTTCACCAAGAGAAGAAACGAATAACAAACCACTGAGAATGAAGCACTGAGTCTTCACTTCAGAAGGATGTGAACTCACATCCTGAAGGACAGTATGGCAAGAAAGCTGATGATGTGAGTACATAGTTAAAATTGTTCTTTTGTCATAACTGAGGTGTACTCTTTCCTTAGATCTAAGAAAGCTCAGGTGTTGTTGGTTTAAAATAGGTTGTGGCATGAATATCTGAAGTAATTATTACTGTCAGAAAAGTTTAATTCACTTCTTCACAATAAAAAAGCACTTAACTTATGCTGATTGCTTTTTTCCTCTGCTCCCCCCTCCTCCACTTCTGCCAATAGCAAAACTCACAAGTTTTGGTCATGTAGGGATCTCATGGCACCAAAGGATGCAAGAAAAATTAAATGGAGTCTTTAAAGATCATTTTAAGCCAAGTAATAGAAGGGAGGCATTGACAACAGAGAGCACATGTCTTCCCTCAGAGAGTCAGTAGATAAGCTCTGAGCCAGCCTGGTCCAAGCATTAAGTGAGGGAGCTTTGAACTTGACTTTTCCGTATTCTGAGTTTAGCTGAACGTGGGCTTTTTCCTTGGCCTGTTGGTTGTCATATTGTTAGCCAGTGTTGGAGCTGTCAGGAAACAGAAGAAGTTGTTAAATTACATCATTGATTCAAATGATGATGCTGACAGATACATTGTTTGACAAATCTAGAGTTACAAAGAGGTTTCAAAATGATGGATAGATTATCCACTTTATAAATTCCTGTGCATTCCACTTCGCAGTGAGAAACGCGCTGAATAAAAAAGCTACTTAGTCAGCTCTCAATTCAGTTTTAAAATTCAGAACTGCCAGACATGTATGGGAATAAAATATTCGTATTTGTCTGCTTACAGTAGGCAGTGTTTTGTTTATGAATTTAAACTTTGTGAACAAAACGCTCACTATGCTTTCACACTAACAAAGCCATTCCTAGCTGTTCATTGAAGATGGCAACAAATTAAAATGCTCTCATGTTTGGCATGGTTTGAGGTAACTTTAGGAGTTTACTTCTGAGGAAAACCTTTCCTAATTTTTAAAAAAATTATTTGCTTCCTTTTTGTCATTATAGATCTGGGTTCAGGAGACCAGTACTGTGTAGGAATGGTCTCCTGTTTATAGCCCTTTCACACAGGAACATCTGCCCCTGGAAACACTGAGTTACAGCAGGAACAGTAAATCATCTGACAACTGAGGACAGAAACAGGGGAAAGAGAAGGCAGGAAGAGGTGCTGTGTTATTGCATATTCTTGGCCACATCAAATAAATTGTGGTCATGAAACAGGAAGCCTATATGTGCTTTCATTCTGCATCCCATCAATCTACATGGATTATTTCCTTTAAAAGCCAAACTTTACTTTAAACAATATCTTTCAGAATAAGCAAAAACCAGATTTATTTTTTCAATATCAACATACAAACCACCACTATAAAATCTGGGTCACGTTTTGTGGAGGTGTGCATAATTCTAGTTGCTTTCAACTTTGCAGACAGAAAGGGGTCCAACATGAATGCTGATAAGTGTAACAAGCTTCACATTTGCATCCTTTTTATCTTCTACAGAAAGGAGTTTATTCCAATAAGCTCATTTTATTTGCTAAAAGGAAAGCAGTATTTGGAAACCTATACTGTATTTTTCATGGCTTATGAAGTCTCCAGCAGTGTTTTCAATCAATTCTAGCCCAGTGGGGAAAGCCAATTCCACGTGACCTGGAACCTCATTTCATGACATTATAGGTAAGCTCTGACACTGGATATTTGTTTTGCTCTTTACCCTTTTGTGTTGTGGGACACAATTGCAGTTTTGGAAACATGACTTCAGATTGCTGTGCAGTGACTGAGTGAGACACCATGACCTCTTCAAATGCACTCGATAATTTGGAAATACCTTTGTTTCTTGGTGAGGTCTCAGTGTATTCAAATACAACCTAAAATACTGGATTCAGGTGATCTGTAAAACTGAGAGCTCTCCTTAGTAAAAAAGGAAGGTCCCAAAAGCCTTCCAAAAAGTTGATGCATGTGGTGCTGAGTCTTCTACATCTTGTCATGCTGGCAGAAATAAAGAACTACAGACCTGCAAAGGCATTCACTATGAGGAGATTGGTGCAAACCTGTAGTTGTTGCTAAAGACTGGAAAGGGTTGGTATCAGGAGAGGAAGCATGCGAAATGAGTACAAACCTTAAACTGCCTGACATTTCCTTGGGCCACGAGTTGGTGCTCATTTTCAGGTGTGATGCAGTAAGCTAGTCTCTAAATCAGAAAGGAAGAGGAAAAAGTCAGCCATATGAAGTAGGATTATGTACGTAATCCCCAATCTATAGTGGGGAAGTAGCATGAACTTTATCTAAAATGGGAACTTAAATCCTGAATATCACTGCATCATCTGCCTTTACTCAGTCCTGAGAGAAAAAGCCTCTTATAAGCCCTTGGGTGTTAGCCTTTAATATAAGAAACAACAGTAGAAAGTTTATGCAAATACTAAGTCCAAATATTTAGCAAGTGCATATAGAAAAGAACATCAGGAACAAGGTGGTATCACAGGCCTTACATCCCCTAAGTTCATGCTTTTCTGTTTGTGCTGTGAGAGGGTTGGCCAGTCCCAGAGCGGGAGAGGAAGGAAGTACTGGTATTTCCCATCTCACCTCCCTTGTCTACCCCATGCTGTGCCCTTTGAGATCACATGTAGATTTTGGTTTATTAGGAACTTGCAGCCAACTTCAGGAGTTCCCATTAGACTAAGATCACACCTTTTCCCATACTTTTAAGAGTCACAGTTTAGGGCATCATATCTTACTTGGATGTAATATATTAGCCTTTTGCCGTAATGCTTGTGGGGAAACTGGGGAGTTGCTGTTTACAGGAGCAGTAACAGACAAATCAGACCTTGCTAACACTACAGAATGAATGAGAGGATGTGGTTTTGGTCAAAGGCTTCTGCATCCCCATATCCATAAACTTGAGCAAATTCTTCGAGACTTAAGTACTTCTGGAAAATGGGTGTGTAACACCCTCAGGACGGAACTAAACAAAAGGCTTATAGAACTGCTGGAAATGAGATCTAGAAATTATGCACAACATTGAGATGTTGGAGCTGATGAAAACAGGGCAGCTGAAGAGGAACTCCCACTTTGGGGTGCCTTTCTGAGGTGAGCATTACATGAGATGACTGTAATGTTTCAGAAACAAGAGCTTTGTTCCTTTGAGTCTGCCAGGTCAATGGGAGAGGAGTGTGACATATCTATGTAAAGGTTGAGATCCTACTTTCTGCTTAATTGTGTGTATGCTGCTGGTTCAGTGATTTGCCTAAGAGCATCAATAGCCTGCTACACCATTGTGTGAGTGTAGGTGTAGGAAAGGAGAGCAGAAGAACCAGGTGTAAGTCAGTGGGTCTAGATTAGATTACAAAATTATGATGTGATGGGAAAAACAATGGTGCCGTATAATGGTGAGGAGACTTCAGAACACCATTAGGGTTTTTAAGACTATAGGTAATAGGGAGGGTAAATAGACAGTGAAGGTAAAATTATTATGATGGTAAAAGCCATATGGTTAGTGAACCTTAATCCTGTGCCATTTTGAACTGACAAATAAAGCACAGAACTCTGTGAAGACCACACCTCATAACTGAATATGAAGGTACCATAATTTGTACATTCTTTGTTAATAGCAAAAATCTAATCTCATCAATTGGATTAATTACATGCATCAAAAATAATTTTTTATTATTATTATGGTGCTTTCTGGAAAGCTAATTTCTACCTAGAAACTCAAACAGAATGCAGTAATCCTACCTCAAACCACTGAACCACCTGACAGATGGATTCAAAAGGTCACTCATAAGTAATAAGTTTCAGGAGTCAGAGAAATAAACTGCCAACTTAGATCCAGCCCTTTCATTTCATAGCAACATTTCACGACATTTGATTAGTGTTCCACTTACTTCTTTAAAGGTCCCACGCACATTCATAAATTTATAGATGATATAGGCAGGCACGAGGATCATTGAGGATAATGCTATTCCCCAGCCAATGCGGTTTGCCCACAGAGGGAAGGTGTAGTCATCGTAGGTCAGAGGCTTGAAATTTATTATGCTGACTATCACGACAAACTAGAGAAGAAAGTATAAAATGATGGTTTTAAGATGAAGAACCTTACTGGAAAACTGATTCCAGGTGTTCTATGAGGCAGCCACGCTAAGGTCTATTTCAAACCAGCTTCACATCTTCAGCCTAAACAGGCTTTGTGCCTCTTACTGCTTAAGCTGTTGAAGTTCTTGATGTATTTACTAGTATTAACAGTTCATTTAACCTACTCTGGACACAGATTACTTGAAATTTTGATGGGAAGATCAGGTGATTGCTACTGCCTTATTTAAATAAGCATTTCAGATGTAAAAAAGGGATTCTGTAGTCAAGAAAAAACTATGCAGGATCTATTGTTTTTACCTTCTTTGTTTTGCAGGGACATTAGACTTCATTTAGAAGCTTTGTACCCATTTTTCAGTGAAAGGCATAAAACAAACTCCAGTATGATACATTTACTGAGGAAAGGTAGGGCAGCCTTATAGCCTGGAAAACAAAGTTGTTTTTTCCTTCCTGTGCTGCCCTGTCCAGTGCTAGATGTCATTCCACAATTTGGGGATCTTGGCATCCTCCAATGAAAAATACATTCTTGCTAACACAGGAAAGAAAGAGTTGGGTACCACCCTACTTCTGTCCTGTTAAATCCATATGGGTTGTGTAACATGCAGAGTTCTTTGATTTGGTTCTTTGGGGCTATACATTCTGTTCCATGTTTCAATTTCAATTTATAATATTATGAGTCTAGGGTTTCAAAGACTACACTAGGCTACTGTGGGTTAAAGGAACCTGGTAGTGTGGAATCTGGTTAGAAAAATATTAACTCTATTTTGAGATTTTTCCTGAGATTACGTACATAGCAGCAGCAATATGGAGAAAGAGCTTGAAGAACTAATAGATGGAAAAAAAAAGGTGTGCATTGTGATGGCTGAGAGATGCATTATCTACAGATTTATTCTGACCCTTATGTTTTCACTCTTTGCTAGGAGGATGTTGAGGCTCTTACACCAAGCCATCTTAAGCTGCCTGAAGGTTAGACTGATGTGCTCTGCACCTTTAGCTAGAGTGCTATAACACTCATTATAAAATTTAAATTTTCAGCTGTCTACTTGTGTGCAAAATCTAAGGATGCTTACTCCAACATTTTTCCATTCTGCTTGAGTCAGCCTTCTTGAAGTGCTGCAGGATATAGTTACATACAAGGAACTTGTTTCCTTTATAGAATTGTGTTTAAAAGGATAATTAATACAGGCTTGGTTGGTGCTTATGGATGAATTGAGGTAATAAGCTTTTGTATTTAAAAGAAAAAGTGGACCTGTCCTAAAAGCCTACCCAGCGTATATTTTCCAAACCAGTACTGCTTTGAGAATGCACGGCTTTAATGCAATTAATTGTCTCCTAAAATCATAGCAAGGTCAAATTTCCGTATTATTATCCTCCTGACCTTTTGATTTACAAATATGCATAGGAGGAGATTCCAATATAAAACTGTGGTTTAGTGCTGAATCTAACCTTTACACAAAGCAACCAAACTCACACTTTGGGATTTTTTCCCCTAATGCAATGGAACACTTGTTTTTTCCAACAAGCAGCTTACAAGGTATATTTTATACAACTCTTCAATGTTTCACACATCTAATTACAGGTGTAGTTGCATCTTAGTTTTTCTAAGGTGTCATTCCACAATTTGGGGATCTTGGCATCCTCCAATGAAAAATACATTCTTGCTAACACAATCTCTTACCCCTGGCTAATTTGTTTTCCCAAGGGAATGGTTTGTGTTTAATATGCACAGGAGCTGCAGGGACAGGCAGGACACTGCCTAAATGTTCAGTGTTCCCTAAGAAAAGCTGCCTTCTTAAAATCATCCTGAAATGAAGGAACAGAAGAAGACCACAACCACCGTTAGCTTCTCTTTCATAACTGAAATGTATTATACAAAATATAACCAGAATATAATTTAAAGGAGAAAAAGTAATGAAGTTGGGGTGTCTTCTGTTCATCCTGACAATTTCTGGCACAGCAATAGGTATCTTGCTCTTGGTATCTACTGTATATTCTGGGAAGCAACACACTGATATTCCTTCCAAGATAAAATAATTATCAATACTTACCAATAAAAAAGCAGGACTAACAAATTTCCAGCACAATCTCCAGTAGAGGCCTGGTTTGAAGCCCATCATTTGTTGGATATCTTCACTGAATCTGTCCACACCTAGAACGGATATGAGCAGATGTGAACATGAGACTGACTTCAGTCTAAACTGAGATGCTGGCATACCCAAAAGATCTTTCTCAGAAAGCGGACACGAATGATTTCCAAATCAGAAGACATAAGAAATAACAACATTAATCTCCTTTCAAGGTCTAGACGTGTCTTTGACATCACTGTATCCCAGACTTAAATGCCTGTGAGCACTTAAGGCCTGTTGCAGACAGCAACATCACCACTGAAAAGAGGCATTCAGCAAATATCTAGAATTTAAGTTGCAAATGGGATGTGATTTTTGAAATAGTTATGGATTATTGTAACCTATTTGCTCCATGCAATTATGAGTACACTGCAGGAAAATGTAGACCCTCATTCACACAAACTGCTTGCTGATAATGAGGTAGATTCATGTGATTCTTAATTTATCAAAGGAGATTTCTTTGTTCCACTTAAAGGGATATTTACCTTTCAATTTCACTGAATATCATAGAATGTTCTTTATATCTATTACAAATATAATTTCATATTTATCACTTTTCCAGGAAACTAGGGCAATTATTCTTCTGTTTAGTGTAAATATGTACAAAACGACATCACTTTAGAATGGGATGATTAACACTGATATAAAATGGGGGGAAAAGTATCCTACATTTTCTATAAAAAGAAAACAATTGCTGACTTTATTCCTTAGAGACATTAGCTCTGTGCGTTCTGCCATGTCAGACTATTTGTTTATGTTTTTTCACACTTGATGTGTTCAGGAAATTTACTTTTAATCCTGAACCCATTAGGTAAACAGCAGAAATGCAGCTTTTTACCATGACTATTTGTCATGGTATAGTTTTCCATAAAGATTGTTTCTCTTCATGTGGATCTGTACAGTACAATTTATTTAATTTATTTAATGTAAATTATTGGGACAGCTTGAGTTAGTCTATTATTTGCAATGAGGATGCAAAATATTTTCAGGTTCTGGACATCTGAGTGTAAATGTCTCAAAAAAATGTCCAGCCCCCAATATTACGTCCAGGTGAAGAGAAACAGCCAAAAAGGATCTGCAAATGCTCTTTAAACTTAATCTGATTCTATTTGCAGTGCTTTCTGTGAACTTTAAAGTGACTGAATTTTAAGTGCTATGAATACTGACTGAAATTTATCATTGTGTAGAAGGTCAAAGAAAAGGACTACGTATATCAAAATTTTGTTCCTATGTTTCCAGACAGTTGCACTTGGAGCTCAGACAGTGCTTGGTGTTCAATTTCTGCTGAAAATGGGGGATGAGTTGGCCATGCTCTCAGACTTCACTTTTCAACAATGTGTTTTTCCATGCCTTCAAATAACTGTTCTAAGGTCAACCTTGAAGCAGAACACAGCTCTAGCTACAGATGATGGTACCTGTAGGGCTTGGTTTGAGAGAGACTTAAAATTTATTATCAGGTCCTGGTTAAATACCCCAAAAGACTTCCACTGTAATTTCTGAACCAGTAAGCAAAGAAACTGCAACTGCCTGAGAGTGTCACCACTTTGTCATGTAATAGTCTACCAAATGGCACAGAAAATTTGTACATAATGTGTTGTCAAGGGAAGTAAATCAATATGCAGAAAAGAACAGATTAGGAAGAAAATGAAAAATAGATTTGGCTATAGACACAAGTTACCCTCCTCACATTGGGACAACCTTATTTCACCTGATGCAGAGATGAGTGTTCAGAGAGAATGGAAGTCTGCATGTCGCCAGTAAGTCCTGCATGTGCTGCCTACTGGAGCCTTGCAAGGCGTTCTGCCAGTGAGAAAGCAAGCAGGACTGTAGCAAAGGTTTCCCCAGCATGGCAGTGCAATAAGCTCTCTAGGCTTGTTTGCCCCATTCATATTTCCATTCTGTGGAAATGTGTGCACTCATCTTCTCAGGCCAGGCACACATCCACACAAACACCTCTGTGAGCAGAGATAATAGCAGGCAGTGCTGGGTTAAGTTCTTTCCCTTCTGCACAATCAAGCTGTTGATCTTAGGTTGGAGAGGTTGGTTTGTTTCTTGTTTGGGGTTTCTTTGAGTTTTGGCTGTCTTGTTTTGTTTTTTCCAAATAAATTCTGGTTTTGTCCTGAAATTTCAGACTAAGGGATTTTTTTTTCTTAATTATTTAAGTAAATGAAAGCAATGAGATTGCAAGTAAGGATGAATATAATTCCAAGCTCATACTGAGGTTGTTCTAGTTGTTCAGGGAGATGATCACAGTAAAATCCGACTGAACAGAGACTTTCGTGCAAGTGAAACCAAAGATCAGTTTTGTGCCAGTGGCAGAGGTGTCTGATTTTTTTAGAATATTCATCAGAAAGATGATATCAGGGTTTCACTTGAGGAAAACTGGTAACAAGTTAGCAGTCATAACTAAAGTACATCTACACAGTAAAGCAAACTAGCTCTCCCTTCTCTTACATATACAGTTGGCCTTTGCAAGAAGAAACTTCACAGTCAATGGTCATAGGTATAATTTGAACTAAATTTCCATGTTTTCAGTCTGTGCCAAAATGTCACTGCTCGCCTTTAGGCTGGCTTAATATTCAGCTGGGTCATTAAGGCAACTGGGGTCTCTCAGAAAAAAAAGGCAGGCAAGATCATGCCAGATTTAATAAGTTTAAATAGCACCTGGGGCTGTAATAAGTTCTTTATAAAGCAACAGGTCATGCTGTGTCAGTAGAAACATCTGTCAGCTGCTTAAGAAAAATGAATAGATATTTTCCTGATTATGGAGAGGCAGGAGGAAGAAAGGAAAAAATGACAAAGAACAGAGGGTGTAAAATAAAACTTGACTAACTTTGGCCTGTGGTTTGTGAACCACATACAAAGCTTATCTATTGTAAAGTGCAGTAAATCCTGCTTTAATAGTAGCAGAAGATCACTTGCCCTTAGTATCAGAAAAAGCCTCTGCTGCCAAGCTAAGCTGTGATCACTCGTCCACATTCAGCTCTTTTACAGGGATTAAAGACAGTTGTGAAACAAAGTGCCTCCAGTATTTTGAGAGACAACAGCATATGTGCTGCTTGCTCCATGCTGATGCTGGGTGACAGAATTAGTGCATTAAAGCTGGAAACTGTTCCTTTAGTAGATTGAACACCTTTATGCATGAATGTCATTCCTTCACTTCACTCACTCTTCAACAGTTTTTAACTGCAAGATAAAGTTCGTTTGATGGGAAGAACATGGTAAGGCAGGATGGATGGATAAATAAATGACTGAGTGAGGTAAAGAGCAATAAGAATCATAATGTCTAAGAACATTCTGATTCATACATTAGCTGTAAACACTATGTCTGAATAAAAATGAAAAAGGCTTTCAGGCGAAGAACAATCTTATTGGGAATCAGGGCAAGTAATTCAATACAGACTTAAAGGGAAGAAGATTTGCAGGCTGCTATGACAGTGAAACCTGGTAATAGTGAAAAGAGTTGTGTTCAATCAAGAAATACAGCATGAGAATAAGCAGGAGATTAAGAAGGAAAAGAAGAGGCCATATTTTTTAAGGTGACTGTAGCACATCACTGCGTTCTGGTTGGCACACATTGATTTCAGCCTAGTGACAGAGATCAACTAAATACTCCTAAGGCTTGCTGTATTTGGGATAAAGTAAATCACTACTCCTTTTTTGTGGCATAAATTAGTATCAAATACTAGAATTTCTGGTATCTTGTATGTAGGGTATTTCATATCACGCTATGAAATAAGATAGATAAACCACTAGTGTTTTACGATTAAGTAGGATATTTTCTCAAACAAAAGGGACTAATGTACGAATTATTATAACTCTCCAAACGCTACCTTTATTTGTTTTGTATGGGGGGTGCTTGAGATTGGCCCCTGTGGGGATAAAGAAAAGGGGGAGCAGGTGACTCTGTATTTAGGCTCATCTACTTGCTTTGAAAGTACCAGGTCTAAATGTGCTACTGTGAGTCATCAGCAATATTAAGAGTTATAAAATACTGGGAAAAGTAGTAAGTTTTCCATCCCATCACAGTCCCTTTCACAAGGCTGTTTGTTTTGGCTTAGTGTAGGGTTTCAAAGCTTGGCCCACTGAATGTCTGCATTCCTGTCACTGCTCATAAATCCGGTGAAAATCACTCTATGAAACCTGGCTTGTCATGGTTTCATGAGTACAAGGCTATGCTGCTTTCCCTTAAAACGATGTGTAAGCCTCTCAAGAGCACTTGGAATTTCAGCAAAGCTTTTGCACATGCAAAAGGAAGTGCTTACCATAAAACCAGGAAACTCCGATTGCCTCCATTAGAACAGCAAACAATATTGAAGTCCCAGCTGCAAATGTGTCCAGAAGTGTGAGCACATAAATTCCACCCTGCAATGGGGAGTTAAAAGATTCAACAAAGCAAAGTTACAAATAGAATCATCTCAGTAGTTTAGTATCTACTTAAGAGAAATCTGCTTTACTTGAAGCATTATCTTAACTCAAGTACTTTAATGTGGCTCTGATGCTGTAGACACAAGCTCATATTTGCATACAAAATCGTGGAATCAGACTTGCAGCTCTTCTAAAGAGGCTTCTTTTCACCTATGTCCTCACTTAACTGGCAAACAGAAGCTTCAAGCTTTAGATTGACGAGTTCTCTGGGCACTCCTGTTCAGTGGAAGTTTGGGGAAATGATCAGCAGCTTGTAGGGCAGGGCTTGAGTACAGCAGTTCATGAAGGACTGCCGAAATTAACGGCAAGGAATGGAGCACTCCTAGAGTTTCCATAGGCCATTACCAGTCACTTCGTTCCTAAGGCCACTTGCTCTACAGGCCTGTGAATCTGCAGTGTTGGTCTGATGTCCCCTTTTCCCTGACTGCCTGCATCTCTCTCGCCTACTGCTCCTCCAAAGGCAGAAGATGATGCTAAGTCTGTCACCAGCACAGCCAGAAGCTGCTGTGCCCCGTTGAGTCTCTGAGCTGTTGTGTTTGCAAACTTTTGCTCGGTGGAGAGAGCAAACCGGGTCGTCATCCTCCACAACAGCACATTTTGTGTTTCAGTTGTTCATGACTGAGAACTGGAAATGTGTTTGCTAAAGTCTTGCTTCACTGATATATTTTTAGCTGCAATTTGACTACTTTTTGTCTTGTTTTACAATGTGGTGTGTATTTGTAAATTACCGGTCATTTTACTGAGTTTGGGCTAAAGAGGAATGGAATGCCATTGGATATAGATTTGTTTCAAGATGAACCTGGATAAAGTGTTTCAGGAAACTCTTTGTCACGTGTAAACAACTGAAATGTTGGCAGTTGCAATAGATTTTTGTTAAAATATCTTTTTACAACCAAACTTAATCTGGTAATGCCTATTCAGAAGGGGAGGAACAAAGGAATAATTTTCTGTGTTTTTACCACCAATGGCATAAATATCACTTGTACTGTTTAGGTCTGTAGGTGATTTTAGTCTCTGTAATTAGTTGCATTTTTTTCTTTGTTATTAAAGATGTTTTTCTGAAACAGCTGTGCATATATACAGAAATAGGGAGACCAGTACTCAGGCCTCATCTAGGTTTTTAATTCTGTAGGGACTTGTCTGGAAATGGAATGAACTTTGGTTGTTGTACTAGAAAATGTTGCTTATTGAATGACATTTTGTGTTCAACCTCTTGTTTTTGCTCTACACCTGCTTCAAATGAATGCCTTTGCAATCAAACTTAGCAAAGTCAATTATTAATATGATTTTGTAAGAAACATATTTGTTTCAGAAACAGCTACTTTTGAAAATACAGCCTTAAAAATTCAGAGGGCAAAATCAAACATTTATTTCATGTGATGTTTTCGCAAAGGTTTTTCTTTTTATTTTTTACATGTTAGAAATGTTGTTCTTTAGTTATGTGAACCAATACATTTGGACATGTCTGGACAGTTTTGTGAATTCCAGCTGGAGAGGCAAACTTAAGTCTAAACAGGTGCCATTATTTAAAAGCTAGAGTTAGGTCATTATCTCGAACAGCTTTAGCTCACTTGGAGGCAGCGGAATTGCACCCGCTGGCACCTGTTCAGGTTCTTAACACTAAATTGCTTCTGATATTGCACTTCAGGAAGTTTTATTCCAGTTGAAACCTTGAATAAACAAGAGCATGTTCAGTTTTAGGTATCAATAGAAACAGTACGGTATTAAAAGGATAGGTAATTTAAATGATATATCTATTTTTACAGTCTCAAATGTTTCTCAGTTTGAGGAAACTGGAGTGAAAATATTGGGGTATTCTTTTAATGTAAAAAGAATCTAGTTATTTATAAACTTATGCTATTTCAGTAATCTAATAATAGATTTGGAAACCATTTCTAGGGATGGAGAGAAGTTCAGCACATCTGCTTTTGTGGTGGCTACCTCAAGTTTCAATTGTTTTCTGACAGTTTTGGCATCTTTGCTAACATGTCTCTTTGCCTTTTTTATGGTCAAAAAAAAAGAATTCTTTTCTCCAGCCTAGAATACTGGGATTCTCATTCCTTACGTAGCCGTCAAAAGCCAGATGAGGCAAAACACTTGGTCTGATGGTAGTGATAAATACAGGTTACTAGATGTTCAGGGTAAGTTTTCTGTGTGCTTTATATGGTGTTAAGAGATGTCAAGATCTAGGTACATGAAGGAACATTAAGAAACCAGGTGGGGAGAGGAGATCATTATTCTACACTCCTTTCACAAGAAGTGAAAGTGTCTCTTGGGTTCTTGGAGAAGGTGACTAAGGGTCTGGTCACTTGAAATTCTTAGTTCCTCACACAGGAATAAGCACTCGACACAGTTCCATTCAATGTGATTAAAAACTCCAAAACCAAACCAATCCAAAAAAGCCCAAAAAACCACAAAAGCAAGCACACAGAACCAAACCGACCCAGCAGTAGCGCAGACAGTTCTTTGGAACAAAAACTTTCAGGCTTGGTTGATAGCTAATGATCTTGTGCCGAAAACCAGAGAAGCTTCATATATGTAAGACTAAAAGTGATGTTCTGAACAGAAGGTGTTTAAGAGCTAAAATTGATAACACAAGTAGTCACGTGAACCTATTCATATTTCACCTGACAACGTTAATGGCAGTTTCAAGGTAACGTTTTGATGGAAACCTTCGTTGTACTTACATTGGTGATGCAAAAAAGGGCAAGTAGGAAAGTGCCAAAAGATACACCAAAGGTGAAGAGCTTTCTGTGCTGCTTGAGAAGGTGGAAATCATCTGCCAAGCCGGTGATGACAGCCTCCATCCCACCCATCTGAGGAAGGGAAGGCAAGAGCTCTGGTTAAATACTGCTGTCTGAGAGAAATACAGACTGAAGCATGCAAAGCAGTTAATGTAATTAATACCCAACCACTGTATGATTTCTGACATTCCAGCTGTAAATCACTGGTGTTACGAAGCTTTTTTTTTTGTGGTAAAGGACTGAGTCAGGGAACTGGACATCAAGAGGGGTGGTTGTTGCCTCCATGGCCGTATCCTCTGAGGACTCTTTGCTGACTCAATAGAACAATAAGTAGACAGTACTTTGGGAAAAATAATATACATTTTCAATACACTTTGGGGAAAAAGCTGGTAGCTTAAGTAACTAAGCTCCTTAAGATATTTCTTAAATAGAGACAGGCACAACAAGCACCTAAAGGAAATGTACTGAAGAAAGATTCACTTTAGCCATTGATTAATGAAATACAGTTTGACAGAGATTTTTACAGATCTGGAAGAATTACTACAAAGGAAGCTTGATGTAATTTTTTTTTTTTTTTTTAACATGAAAGAATTTTACTTTGCTTTCTAGAAGTTAATGCTGAACATTAACCATTGTTTTGCAATACAGGAAAAATACTTTCCAAGTTTTCATTAAAATTTCTGTATTATGTAGGTGGTTATGAATTTTAATTTCTTTCCTTTAATGAAAACATTCTGCACCCACTCCAACAAAAAGCTATGAAAATTAATTTCAGTCTTCTGTCATAGTAAATAAATTTATTTAATATTTTGGAGAGGCTTGATTCTATGCTTTTTATGATGCTAAAAGACCACAGCAAGACCTAAAGTGGTTGGTGCAATACAATAGTTGGTTAGCAGGTGCTGACACAGCCTGTCCCTTTTCTATAAGCATTTGATTAAAATATTGCTGGTTGAAATCAGTAACATAGAATTATCTGCCTAGAATCTGAATGACTCCTGTCTAGAGCCATATAGCTGGGGGCAGTGGACCTAGGTTTTCTTTAAAGGTAACTAATGTTAACAAGTAAAATGTCCCAAAACCCAGTGTGGACTTGTGTTTCCTAATGTCTGGGGAGGCCTCACTGAGTGCCCTGCAGTTAGGATGGGCTAATATTTGATCTTCTCAAAAGATGTTACCAGGTTGCCACTTGGATCAAATTGAAAATGGAAAGAGACAGCTTGGATTATTTTTGCAAAGGACCACTTTGTAATGTATCATGATTTATACCCCTATACCACTCTAGAAATCTACTCCAAACAATGTTTGCAAACTTTTATTCTATTTTCTGTCCTTTTCATTGTTGCTTGCTTAAACTTGCATGGTCAGATTTCCCTTTCCTTAAACATTGTGACAGTTCCATTTTTGTACAGACGTCTGTATTTCTGTGCCAGTGCAGGCTTATGTGCATGAATAAATGTAGCCATATACAATTATTCCTCTCTAGCTTTGGAGTTACTTGATTTTTAGCTTTAAAAGTTTTCATTTTCCCCTCAGGGACTTGATCAGTCAGACGTGGGGGGAGAGTTGAGATCACCATAAAAAGTACTGCATGACCTGAGATTTCTTTGGGAAATTATGACAAACCTTGAACCAGTAAATCCTTACACTTTTAGGAAGAAAGAACTAAACTTGGCCACAGTTCAGTAGTTCACAGCATTTTATTTAGCTCCAGAAGAAAGACATTTCTCCACTTGTAGGAAAAGTGTGTTCTGCAATCAAAGGCCTCGTGTCTTTGTCACTCTTAAGTTTCTTTACATTGCCTTACATTTACTGCTGTTGCAGTTATCTGTTTTGGATGTAGACACTTCTGAGCATGAATTTTCTTCATCTTCATTCTGCCCTTTTCCTACTGGTCATTCATGCTCTTTCACTGTGCTAAACCCGTCATTTCAATCCTTCATATTTGTGTACAGTTGAAAAATGGCCAAGCTAAAATCCCAGATATAATATTCCCTCAAACTTTTATCTAAGGATCCAGATCTTAGTCGGTAAAGACAAACTTCATTGAACCTCAGGTGGAATACAAAAATCCAAACACTTAGAAAATATTTAGACCCGAATCTGACCTTTACAGCTCAGCTGTTACTCCACAAGATCTCATTCAACTATTTGCCAATGATTATCAAAGTTTCCTGCTGCAACCCCATTTTTTTTCTGGTTTTGCTGTTCTCCATGTCAATTCATTCTTTCCCTTTCTTGTCCTTGAAAAGGAATTAATTTTCCTGAAGTTGTAAGCAATGGAAACACTGTGTTTTACCATTTCCAACAAGAAATTCCTAGATCAACTTTATACATTCTTAAAAAGAGAACTTAAAAAGAGACTTCTATGCTTTGGAATAGTAAGAAACCTCTTCCCTACTAAAGAGGATGAAAGCTTGTCTGTGGTTCAATATCCCCTAAAGATCCTACTTAGTTTTCCAGAAATTAATCACTCTTTAAGCTAAATATAACAGGATGTCTTGAGGCCTCTTTGGAAGAACAAAGCAATACAAAAGTTGTTTGGGGACTTGGAATATTTTCGGAGATGAAATTTCTGTGATCCTGAATATCATGGTGTGGGTAAAAGACCAAATACATTGTTAGACTAGACATTTTACACTAAGATTATAGCAACAGGAAATCACTATGGAAATATGCTGGTGTGGTTTGAAAATTGTGGTTAAATTTACAGGAAATGCTGTACCATGGCTTGTAGAAAAACAATGGGACTACCCTCAGACATTGCGTGTCTTGAACAGATTAATGCATTTCAGCACATACAACAATCCCTTCTAGAAACCACTCTAGTCAATGTCTTGTGTTTTGCAAGCTGCTCCAAAACTTTATTGCAGGTTCATAGTAGTAATAGTTCACAGTAGTGTTGTTGGGTCATACCTTTAAATAATAATAGCTGTTGATGAACAGCTCCTCTGTAAGGTCATAAAAAAGTAACAGGGAGTAAATATTTGCTGGCTTGTAAAAGGTTTCATCTTTTCCTAAACCTCTTAATGACTGAGAGTCTTTATAATATAGGGAGTAATGCTATTGCTATGCTGTCTATGACTGTGAAAACAGATTTAGGGAATGTACAGAATGTTTATTTGAAATGTAACCCCCTGTTTAAGGCTGATGCCTCTCCTGTTACAGAATATAACAGGGAAAGAACAACGCCAAGGCAAGAAGGAAAAAATACTCACAGAACTGTCGATGCCAAGAGTAAGGAGCATGATGAAGAACACCACAGCCCAAAATGTAGATCCTGAAAGAGTTGAAATTGCCTCTGGGTACAGGATGAAAACTAAACCAGCTCCTGGAATAGAAAAGGGGGAAAAAAGGTGTCACTAAATGATATTTCTTATCTTTGCAAAAGTGCTCATTTTAATAAGAAAAATTATGACTAAGTTGACTTTTACTTCATTCCTTGTCACACTCTGAGTACCTGTTAAAACAAGATTTACATTATACCAAACCATATCTAAAATGCTTTAATTATTTACTCATGATACCCCTATCCCGTTCCTTTCCACTTTTAATAATCTTTTATAGGATTTGCAACCTCACTAGTTATTTTTCAGCTATGTAGTGGAGAAGAACTATGTGGATGTGGACTCCACTGTTTGGCAAGAGAACTCTTGGATGTGATGAGAGGTACAGGAACTGAGACCATGGGTGACCTGTTCCCAGTGAAAGGACCATAGAGCTGAGCCATCAAAACCTGTCACCTGTGGCAATTTTACAGCAATACTTTTGTAAGATTGCTATTTATTATCCAGTGGTAAATACCTGTTTGTTGAATGCCAAAATCTGTGGGGACAAGATGTTGGGGAATGAGCATTCACATTTCTACAAGGCATTTAAGCACAGATTTCTAGTTCCAAGTAAGCTAATCCAGCTCACTTCCATGAGATTTTCACACACTCGCACTTGTTGGAAACAAATATAAACATTTGCAAAGAAATGGTGGAAAAAAAGGGGTAAAATTAGTATAAAACTAACTTCCTACCTTCAGTAGCTACATCCTCAATTTTAACTTTGTGCTCATGAGCCATGTAGCCCAATATGGAGAAAATTGCAAATCCTGAGATGAAGCTTGTGACACAGTTAATGGTGCTAGTCAGCAAAGCATCCCTAAGCATGGAGAGAAGAACAGCCCCGTGAGAAAAAAAAAAATTTAATAACTAGATGGGGATTGTCTTTAACATTTAACTTCCCCCCACCCCTTCAGTTTGCAATGCATTTATAATACATGTACTTTCTGAATTTATGTTTCATGGGAAAAGTGACGCTTGTTTTCATTCCAAAATGGAATGCTAACAGAACATCAAAATGTTGGAATTTCTCAGAAGGTGCAGAGTGATTCTGGTTGAACTTCCACGGTGGTGATTCAGCAAAACACAAACTGACTTGATTTAAAGAGCATTCCTAAACTGGAGTGCAACATAAAATATCAGAAATATAATCCCAAAGCACAAAAAGCCTTCTGGAAGCTGGAATCTTTCTGCTTTTAGTTCCTGGACCAATGCGATTTCATCCTGTGTTCACTGTTGCGCTTAATGGTACTTTTGAAAGGCAAACATCAGCACAGTTTACACAGCTGTCTAAAGTCCAAATCTAATCCTGTTCTGCTTTGCAGTGCAGCAGATACCTTGGCAAGTTCCTGTTACTAAAATTTCAGTAAGGAAGACAGTGTTTCAAGATTTGGGTTGGTTACTATGTCTACACAAAACTCACCATCATTAATATATGACTAAAGATAAAAAGATAGCTTAATACTTATACCAGCTGCAGTCAGAGTAAAATAGCATGATTTTGCAGCAGTAATGGAAGAATAGGCTCTTACCTGTAGCAGTTGTTGTCAAATTTATTGTAACTGGCAAATGCAATTAAAACGCCAAACCCAGCTCCTAAGGAGTAAAATATCTGAGTAGCTGCATCAATCCATACCTGCATAATGACACCAACATTGCCAGTGTCAGTTCAGTCCACAAGGATACATCAAGAGAAAAGCAAGACAACTGGCTTTTGGAAAACAATTGGCATTCATGCTAATGGGACTGTAAGTGTCACCTGGAGCATGGCCCTGGTCTGGAATGGCTTAACCCGAGGTGATGAGGCTGGAGCAGTGGGCAAGTCCTCAGTGCACACACACACTGCTGCCCTGGTGGGCTGTGCAGCTGGGTGTGTAGCTCTGAGATTTCACCCAGTACTGAAAGGACTGCAGGGTTTTCCTCTCGGGTGACAGAAATACACTTCCAGTAGTTCTTGTTCCAAGTTAGTTTGGAATGTACAATCAGAAAACTAAAAATAGTTAATAGGTCAAGAGTTATAGGACTTTTTCTTTCCCATAAGCAAGCTAGCTTCCTTTGTGTCACTGTTAGTGCACTTTATATGACGCTTTCTTGATTCAGGAGCTGAAGCATGACTGATGGGCTGTGAACAGAACCATGCAGATTATCTGTCAGCTTTCTCACTTAGCTGGAGAAAGAGTTATTTCTGTGATAGTCATTAAATTTCAGTTTAGATGCAGCTTGATCATTTTAAGGATTGTCCACTAGTGAAAATATATTCTTAAAGCCATAACATTTTCTTAAGGGTCCCTCCATACCAACATCCATTCAAGATATGCAGACAGCAGCCAGGAACAATGCCACAGTCCCTGAACCAGGAACCTGAAAATAGCCTACCTTGGTTAGTAAGGGTTTTCCCTTTTCTGTTGTTACACAGAGATATTTAAACAAGCATCTTCAGCAGAGGTAGTAAAGTTAGTGGTGTGAATGATACTCAACATTTCTCAAAATGAGATCTGCAATGTTTGATTAAATCTGCCAAGAACTCTGAAAGAACTATGAAAAACACTAGTTTTCATCATTCATCCATGCCTACAAAATCAGATCTAATATATCTATTCAGCAGCAGCTTTCTAATGGATCTAAGCAGCTTATGAGCTCTATCTGCATTGGGATTTTAGTACTAAACTTTCATATCTGGCCTAGTGGAAAGGAAGAGTGTCTTATCCCAGGCTGACATGATATATGAAAGCACTTAGGCTGGTGATCACTTTTTTTCTCAACATAGATGATAGATGCTTTCAACTGCTGCCTGCTGGAGACTGTGAACCACCTATGGTACTCTGGGTTTCTTGAAAAACTTAATTTTATGAACTGCGGAGTGTTGGTTACTTGAAAGATAATATGGAGAACAATCTGACGTGTTTATTGCAAACCAGTGGATAGGAGGATTTGATTTTCCCAAATTGTAGTTCATACAGTGTTTTTAGGTATCATGGATTTCTTTCAATGAATAACAAAACAATCCTGTAACCTTAATTCCCTGCTCATTCTTTATATATAGCAGTTACATCTTAATATTCTGTTTTCACACAAAGGTTGATATCAAACAGGGTTGTACTCTCTGAAAAGAATTCATGCAGATAAGAATGCAGAAGGAGGGACACAAAGCCTCTTCTATTTGTTCTTGTTTTTAAAAAAATTCAGATAACTTTTGTTGTTAACAAAATTCCTGAAAAATTTGTTAACGACAATTTTGTTTAAACTCTAACTAGATCTGCATATTGCCACCATAAGACACTTGTTTTCAGTGGTTCTGTGTCTCTTTTGTATCTTGCCAGTGCAGTTGTACTTACCCTTTCTTACTATTCAAGCACCCTGAAGCATGTGCTTAAGTCCTGTTGACTCAAGTAAGAGATTAGCACCTGCTGCCTCCCAAAGAATTTGAGCACATGCTGAAGTATCTGTTGAGTAAGAACCTTGGCTCATAGCACCTCATTGGGAAACAAACTGAGAAGAACAAGGTGAAGGCAAAGAAGAGCAGAAACCAGAAATTCCTTTACAACCAAGATTAAATGCAAAACATTCCCTTTGCTCTAACCAAGCAGGATGTAAGACAGCAGGGCTCGTTCTGCAGTTCATGCTCATGTTTCTCATTTGCACGGCTTCTGATTGATGCATAGTCTAACATATTTTATGATAGGATGTTGGTTTTATATGTATTAAAAATGAAACAAATAGAAACATTTTACAGTAGGTAGTCACAAGTCTTTCCAGCTTTCTTCAGTGTTTATGCCATTTTAACTCTTGTGTGTATTCAGTGCAGTGCAGTTTGTGGCTCCACAAAATGGGGCGCATCTTGAGAGCGGTCAGGGTGCTCTAAGGGCTTTTAGAAGAGGATTGGCAGAGCCTTCTGTGGGTCATTACTGTTTGTGACTTAGCGTTTCTTTGTTAAATTCTTCATTTGGAATAAATAAAAAAATCATAAATCACATCCAGGGGTGCATTGACATAGAAATGAAGCGACTTCTATTCTTTGGAGCCCGAGGACAAAGATTAAACACACAAGGCTATTGCAGCAGCAGGGATCCCAGTCTCCAAGAGGGGAAAGGCTAACATGACAAAGCACTTAGTGACCCTTCTCAGCATAAGTGATCTTCAGTCTTTTATTACTCTGAGTAAATTTTGTTGTTGTTGTCTGAAAAATTTAGTCTTAGAAACAAATAACTTTAGGGTCACCTAAATAGCAGCTGCAGAAATATTAAGCCAAGATATAGCAGTGCACAGAATATCCTTCCAGAAGCAGAAGGCAGATATGATTTTGGAGGCCTAGATCCTGAGCTGTTGCAAGCTGGCACAGCACCATAGGTATCTAGTTGAAATTGTGACGTTTATTTCCAAACAGCATTTAAAATATATTAGAAGAATATAAGCACCTGCTTTGTTCATCTTTGCATCTGTGTATTTATAGGTATGCATAAATGTGAATTACTGGGGTGGATACTGCCTTGTGACAAAGGTGGATGAAAATCCCATATCTGAAGTTTGATTTGGCTATTCCAAAATAGATATGGGGTCTGGGTTTGTTTTATAAAAGATATGCCAATTTTCAAATTTAGCATTAAAAAACCAGGAAAGTCTTTTTTGTCTAAGAATATAAAAAATATGTCTCTATTCTAACATTTGAGGTCTTTTTCAATAATTCAGGAAAAATCGAGATAGGTTTCATAGGAAAGGTACAGTGCAACTATGGACAGACTGCAGACATTTCTGAAAGCTGCAATTTTTCAAGATGATATATTTCCTTCTAGTAAAATGATGTTGTTTCTTTTCAGATTTATAACCATTTAAATGGCCTTGTGACCCATCCATAGAGATACTACTGTCTTATAAATGATTTATGCTATTTTTAGAACAGTAGAGGGGTAAAATATCTCTGTAGTCTTTGTTCTTTGTAGGTCTGAAATGCTGCTGATTTCAAATATTAGTGACTATACCTGCTTTACAATGTATGAAATAAGTCTTAGTTCCAAGTTACTCCACAAATTGGGTTGGTTTGGATATACTTAATGTTGTTGATGTTGTTCAATGATACAGTGAAATGTACATTACTTTCAACAGTAAGAACACCATACTATTGAAAATCTTCTTTGTATGAAGGTCCACGGTTTGATTAGGTGAGTTAGTCCTGACTTTACATGTTTAGCAAGGTTTGCATAGGCCAGGATCTTTGTTTACGAGGTTAATATTTAAACTAGCAATTCAGAAAGCAAGATTTTCTTCTTGAGGGAATTCTTAGCCTTCTGGGAACTAAATGTTTGCATGACTCCACTTTCCTGTGTAAAGGATATTGCAATTTACTGGGGGCACATATAAAACATGGACTTTTCTAAAGGTCTGCCACACCTGTCAGTGCCTTCACACAGGTGTTTTGTGATCTGAATTGTTTGGGTTCCCTGTGAGATAGTCCTGTTTTGGAGAGTATTGGAAAGTTAGACTGTCAGAGACAATGGACTAGTGCTTAGGCAAAAGGAGAAGCGTGGCTATTTAATTTCAGAAGTTAGCTGTAATATTTTCAGTTTCAATAACAAGGGCAACAGGTTTAATAATTAGGGAATGAGAACAGAAGAGTACACTTACTGTGGCTTCTTTTAATCTTCTGAAATCTATGTGCAGGTATGCATTTATTCCATTGTATGCACCTGGCAGGGTTATTCCATGTATTAATAAGACAAATAATACAACATAAGGCAAAGTGGCTGTTATCCAAACAACCTGCAGACAACAGAGATCCCAAAGGTTAATCAGCTGTTACAGGGGATTTAAGAATATGTAATATGTACAGCTGGCATTTTCTTGGTTTAGTCCATTCAGTTCGATGGAGAAGCTCTTTTTAGGATATGGGGGAAAACGCTGTTATGTATCATGAATCTTTTCATATATAAGTATACAGATATCAGTAGGAGACAGTTCTGACAAACAGAAGACATTGCCGGCGTGTGTTAGACTGCTGATTAGCTCCTCATCTCTATACCGTTTACTATGCAATTGCAGTCATTGCCTGACGCTAGGTGATACTTCAATGAAAATGTACAAAAAGCTCTCAGATGTATCCAGCTCTAGAATCTCTGCTGAGGCATTTTCTGAGGGATGTCAAAGAGTAATTTCAAATGACTTCCATCAGATATTTCTCTTGACATGGCAGTTTATATAATAAACCCGTAGCCTCTCATGCCATTGAAACATCAGTACATTTGGCTAAGAATAGGATGTACATTTAAGACAGTTTTGAGCATTTAAAAATATTTTCTGGATGAAACCATTAATATTGAATTAAAAATATTACATTCATAAAATTTCCAGTTGGAATATCACACAGGCAAAACTTGTAAATAAAATAAAGGCTGAATTGGAATTGTGCATTTCCATTGTACATATGTGAAGGCCTCTAACATAGTTTGATCCCTGAGGATCCCTCAAAGTCAGTGATTTATCTTCCTGCTTTCTTAAACTAGGAGACTTCTTAATGTAGACAAAGAATGTAGTCGAGATAGAAGGACAGTATTAGCTCTACCTTTCCTGAAGTCTTCACGCCTTTCCACAGACTAAAGAAAAGAATGATTACCACCACCAAGAGGCAGAGGGAAAGTTGCCAGCGAGGCAAGCCAAGGTCATGGATCCCACGGCTTTCGTGCAGGTGCAGAACTCCTCGCCTACACACCAGATACACAGAAACAAAGCAGAGTCACTGGGGGAAAAAGGCTTTTGCAGCTCTCATGCTGGGGGCAGCAGGAGTGGATGCTACACTGCAGCAGTAGCTGCCCTGTGGCATCCCTAGCAGTTAGGGAAGGTGTTTTGCGAAGCCTTGTGTTGTGCTCCTCTCCCTCATGGGCCCACTGCTGTCTGTTTACACCACAGTGCCATCCTGAATATACCCTTTCCTTCACCTGAAGCGTTTGAGGGGTTTGGAAGTACCATTGGTTGATTATAATTTGAACACTGAACAGATGTCCAGAGAGACTGAAGAATCTCTGTCCTTGGAGATCTTAAAACCTGGCCAGTAAAGGCCTTGAGCAGAATTATTTACTTTTTAAGATAGCCTTGGTTTTGGTTAAGGAGTTGTATTAGATGACCTTGAGAGATGTCTTTCAACATATATTATTTTGTGATTCTAGATCAGCAAACAGCTGACTTCCTGCTTCTGTAGTTTCTAATATTTAATAGAAAATGCTATATTTTTGAACTGTTTCTGTGACTAATTCCTGGTTGGATAAAAGATACTTGTAGAAAGCATCCTCCTAAATTAAGCAGCTGATCAGTTTCTGTTGCTTTGTGAGGCTAATAACTAGTGACATTAAAAGGATAGTGACCATGTGTAGGTGGTATATATTCAAGAGTGTTCCTATTTAGAAAATATGAGGCGAGTTTAACTCTTACCATACAACAACAGAGCTATTTAACAATATAGCTGTTACCCATGGAAGCAGTAAAACATAGAGGCAGACTTCTTGATATTTAATCTGAAAACACATTATCTTTAATTAAATGTAAAAAAATAGATGTTTCACTCAATTTTTGATTAGAGTGTGAAGAAAAGCTACTTGTATTTCTGGTAAAAAGTATAATTAATAGAGAATCCACACATGTAAGTGGATCCTGTGCAGGGATGCCTGATTCCATCCTAAACGTACCCTCTTGGGAAGTGGTAAGTACAGCCAAGAAAAGTGTCTGATCTGAACATCTGGCCAGGATCTTGGGAGGGTTTTGACAATCTGTGCTATCACTGCTACACTGCTAATGCCATCAGAGCTTGGTGTTGTAAACCAAGTCCTTTGGAATATGATGTGTCTACTCAGAAAAACAGAATCTGAACTTGCATTCTTTGTGCCCATTTAACATATTATTCTTCTTGCCTGAATATTTTTTTCCAGATTTGTAAAGAATTTGCTTCCTTGTGTGCTTGCTTTCCAAGAAGCAGCTAGCAATGTGTCTTTCTGTTTGGAACACTTGCCAGAACTGCCATTTCAAATGTGGGATTCCTAGGATTTTCAGGAGAATCCCCATTCCAAGAGATCTGTTCCCTTAATCAGGATAAGAGATCATAAAATAGGAAGAGAAAAATACTTTTGTAACCAGTCAAAACAGCTGCGTAACAAGGCAGCTTAGCAAGGAAATCTTTATAGACAGCTGCTGTTTTGAAGCTCTAATTCTGGCAGGTTTTCCTTATTTAAATTTTTTTTGTTTTTCTTCGAGACCTCTGAAGATAAGTTATAAAAGCTTTCCAAAAGATGCCCTTTTAGAGGGTTACTGGCAAATAGTTCATGAATGTTTACCTGCTAGAACCTACATTTCTGTTCCAGCAGCACCATAAAGTATCAAGGATCAAGTGCTAGACTGTGATTTATGTTAAAGTGTGCTGACATCTGTAGGAAAGAAGCAGTGGTCAAAATATTAGATTAAGCTTTCTTGATTTAAAGAGTACAGCCCTGTAATGTTCTTTGAAAAACATATTTTTTCTGAGAAGGGCAAATTTGAAGACAACTTTACATTCATTGTCTTTGTCCAAGTTAGCATACATCAATGATGCTACAGTTATTTCACATCAAGGAGTGTTTATTTCAGGAACAGCTGAGGCTGTTTTAGCCTGTCTGTGTTAAGGCAGGTTGAGTGATAAATCCCTGACTGGGTCTTTTAGATTTTACTAGTTGCTTCCCTTATGCTGGCGGCACAGAGGAAAATGTGAAGGAAGAGGTATTACAAGATTCCCTGTTCAGGAAGCTCTGAGGTCAAAACATCTGAATTGTCATCCTTTTGATATTAGACTACAATAATGCAACGTGGCCAACATCCATTGCTGAATCAAGGTTTCCCACACTAGTTTCAGGACTGTCCCATTTCCCAATGCCATGGAGATATGTACAAGTCATCTGAGGTGATGCGCATGTGCCCTGTGTGCCTCACCCCTACCCTGGAGCGCTGGGTACAATCCAGGGGGATGCCAGGGGGATGCACCAGTGTTTGGGTTTTTCTCTAGATATTTCAGCTCCCTCTTGTGTTGGAGAATGGAGCTGTGTAATGGACTGCAAGACAGATTTTGGGAATCACATAATTTACCAGTGCCACCCTGACTGGCATAAAAGCAGTTATTATTTGTACTTAAACACAGAATCACAGAATTTACTGAGTTGGAAGGATTGTTGAGTCCAACTGTTACATCTGCACAGGACATCTCCAAGAGATGTCCATGTCTCCCATGCCTGAGAGCTTTGTTCAAACACTTCTTGGACTCTGTCAGGCTTGGGGCTGTGAACACTTCCTTGGGGAGCCTGCTCCAGTGGTCACCTACCCTTTGGGTGAAGAACCTGTTCCTGACATCCAACATAAGCCTCCCCTGACATAGCTTCAGGCCATTTCCTCGGGTCCTGCCGCTGGTCACTACAGAGAAATGATCACTGTCTGCCCCTCCTCTTCCCCTCACAAGGAAGTTGTACCTGCAATGAGGTCTCCCCTCAGTGTCCTCCAGGCTGAACAGACCAAGTGCCCTCAGCCACTCCTCATAAGGCTTCTCCTCAAGGCCCTTCATAGCCCTCTTTTAGATGATCTATACCATCTTCATAGCCCTCTTTTAGATGATCTATAACACCTGAATATCTTTTTAAAATTGTGGTGCTCAAAATTGCCCCCAGCCCTGGAGGTGAGGCTGCCCCAGCCCAGAGCAGAGCGGGACAATCCCCTCCCTTAACTGGCTGGTGATGCTGTGCCTGACGCCCCCCAGGCCAGGGTTGTCCCTCCTGGCTGCCAGGACACTGCTGGCTCACGTTCAACCTGTCATCAACCAGGAGGACCCCCAGGTCCCTTTCCATGGCACTGCTTTCCAGCATCTCCCTCCCCGGTCTGTCTGTACACCCATGGTTGCCCCACTGCAGGTGAAATGGTATTTCTTTTTGAATCATGATAATACTGAGAATGTTTATCTCAATGCACTGAAAACTTTATTCTCCCATAAACTTAGCAATTCTGACCTCCCCTGTTATTGTGGCCCGCTTCAGCACGTTCATGGCTCTCCAAAATTTACTTTTTCGGAAGAGCTGCACGGAGACACCAGATGTGGTTAGCAGAATAAAGGGCTACCCACTCTCATTGGTTCTTGTTGCCTGATTCAGTTTTTGTAAGTATTTATAGGCAGAATTGCTTATGCTGACTTTTGAATTGGTGTTTTCTCTTTTGGGAGAAGTTGTTTCACAATTGTTTAGTGGGGACAGGTTCCTGCGTCTTTGGAGCACAGAGCATTGATCACTCCGTTTGATGTGATACTGAACTATGTGGACCCTTTGCCTGGGGTGGAATTTCCAGTGAAGACTTGTACCCCAAAGCACAAACCTACTGGTCTATAAAGTGACTTTTGTTGTATAGGGTGAGAGGGCTTTTTTCAGGATATTCTTGGTTTGTACACTCCTCACAAATTTCATAAATATGATATTTGTACATATGACAAATGTAGACTGCCATGACTGAATCTTGGTTTTATTCCTTGTTCTTAGGTAGGTTTTTGCAATTGCTCACAGCTGGGCAGATTTGTGAATTCTGTGAATTTTCTTTACTGAATCTGGCATGAAAATTTCCCTGTAAAATTTCTCATACAGAAAGAATGGATTACAGCCCTGAGAAAAAGTACTGTCAGAAGCAAAAAGCTGTAGCTCAATATGTTTCTTGACAATTTCACTGTTTTGTCTAAAAAATGGCCAAGATTTGTTCCTACAACACATCGTGATTTTTTTGCAGGGAAGTATCTTATGAGAAGAATAGTGCTTTTGTTCCTCCAAACTGGTATTTTTCACTGTCAGCATAAATGAAAACAAATGGTAACAGACTTTTCCTAGACACAAGAATGGAGAGAACAAATATAAAGTATGCCTGTGTTCACATAAAGTATTTAAATAGGAGCAATATGAAGTAGATAGGAGAACTTTATTTACAGTGATGTACTTTCATTCTTCCAAAATAAGGTTTCTATTGAATTATTTTTACATGTGTGGAAAGGATAGAAGACATTTCTTGCATTTTGTATGTTTAATTCCAAACCACTGAAGAGGGAAGGAATTAAAGTAATGTGTGTCCTTAAAAAAATGTGGAATTGACATTTTATTCCTAACTAGATTTCTTTTATGTCTTGCTATTGCTAGCAGAAAGGCATCAGTTGTTATTAGATTTTAGCTTGGTTTTCTAAGTTTACAGTGTACAAATACTTTATGGTTGATTTTAACCATCTCAAATAAAGTATTGTGGAGGTCACATTCCTTCCTCCTGTAAGAAGCTGTCCCCATGACATCTGTGGCACCTTGGCCTGAATTAAGCCTCAACAACTGAAACCAGACTTAGTAAAATGAAACTCTCTAGAAGGCCTCAGTGTAGAAGCACTTCAACCTTAAGTTCTGCCCAACTCTTGAGGTTTGAAAACAAAAGCCAAATATGTTTCTCAAAGTTCTCCTGTCATTGCCTTGGCATGGAATTTGTAACTTGAAATGATTTCTTCCAAGTCTGAGGCTTAGAGGTTTCTCTCTCCTTTTCCTCCCAGTCAGATACTGGACAGCTGATAGATTTGGCCTAGATTGCAAGTTTCCCCTTTTCTCACTCAATGTAAGTAGTGACAACCAGCATATTTCTGCTGAATTTGAGGTACCTTTCTTGTAGTATTTGATGAACTGTCACATCACAGTACTCCCACTTCCTCCTACAGTTTATTCCTGTGATGGTGGAGATAGAGGCAGTCAGCTCTGGCAGCTACAGGGCTTTAGGAAATAATCAACTCTAAATTTATGGTCAGGCCAACTTAGTGTGAAGGAATCATGTGCCAAAGAGAAGTGTCTGTTTCTTTTCAGGATAATCACACCAGCTCTCTGCTTGAGGCCTGTCTTGGAAGAACCTCTTTTCAGTCACTCTCCAATTGCAAAATAAATGCTTGGTGTTTCTGGTCTCCCTGCTTCCCCCTCAGCCTGGCCAAGAGAGGCCAAAAGTTTGTGTGTGAGTGTTCTGATGTAACTACACACCCTTGTGAACCAAGTTCAAGCAGCATCACTTGTCATTTACTTACTATGGCACAAAATATGAAACTTTATAATCAGAAGATTCAACTCTCCCTGTTGTAAGAAGACCATGGGCATGAATTAGGTTATTTGATATAAGAAAAGAAACTGTTTTCTGATTTGGTTTATTAAGTTGGATCTGAATACAGTAAGACTTTGTACAAGTTTGGGTTCACACCTGAGCTGTACAGCTGGACCTGATGAGCTCATCCAAATACTGGATAAGTGAACATAATGCCCCTTGTGATTCCCTGTTTTTACAGCTGGGAAAACAGATGCTGTGAAGTGTTTTACTTAAGTGGTTACTCTTCTCATTTTTGCAATGCAATCTAGTCGCTAATAAGTACAGCGCCTAGTGACTTAACACAGCCCCAAAATTCAGGGATCAAAGCATAATGAAATGTCAGATCCCTTTTTATTCTTACCTTCTGAACACTGCACCTTGAACCTACTTCATTATGAGCAAACCATACTATTTCAAGTTTTAGTGCACAGACAATCATTAATTGAGCTGTTCCCCAGATCAGTGGAACTAAATCAAAACACCATGAATTGATTCTACCACAACTTCACCCACTACAAAGTCAAAATCATTCCCCAAGCATGATGTGATAGCAGAAGTTGTACAGAACCATTTTAAATCAAAAAGGCAAAGCACGAATATAGGAATTGCATTTTACCTTACTAAGGGTTAAGCACAAGAAAATTAAAGAAATCTCTTTTAAAAAGGCTGTTCAAATAAATGTTCTGTAAAAATGCAGTTCTTTGTCTTAAGATGCCGAATGAATAACTTCTTCTAGTAGACCTCAAAATCAGGTTCTTTGACTAAATGCATATATAACCTTTTGCTATGAATGATCTGTCTTTACATTTGTGTTGTGGACATATAATATGTTATAAGGGCAGTAGATTTCACAGCTGTCGTTATTTGCCATTTTAGTGAGCTCCTTTGACCTCACCCCCCCATCTTGTTTTCAAAGCACTGAGTTCAGTTTACCCAAACCCCTGCCAGCAGTTTGTGTATCACTACTGATCTTTCACTGTGCTGTCTCCCAAGAAGAAACAGCAGCCACAAATGTTAAAGAGCTATAAACAGAGACCCTAAGATCCCTACTGCAGCCAGGCACGGTGTAACACACACTAGAGGTTATTTACGGTAACAGTGTTTTCCCTTTGTTTCTACAGGACTGGACTAACTGCTCAGCAGGTGTGTGCCCTGATACCCTTCTATTTATTCCCAACACAGAAATATTAATTAATTGATTATTCAGATTAATTCAACAGCTGAGCCAATAGTCTGATGCTCATCCCCTTCTTTCTCCTAATTAAATCTCATTTTCCCCTATAAGTCCATAATGAAAATATTTATACAGAGATTGATATCTTTGTTTTATAGTTCAGTTGTTAATTTATATACCTTTTTGGGTTTGATTCCAACTGTTTGAGTGTGCTTTTGCCTGTCTTGGCCCATGCTGTAGAACACTTTTCTGCTTAGGAATTGGTGTCTTAGGAATAGGAAAGCATGTCTTTCTGTAACCTGGCTCTTTCCTTCTGCTCAGTCCTTCATCTCACTTCACTGAACTATTGAAACAGTGGAGCAAACAGAGCTCTGTTGCCTGCTCTGAAATATTTTGCATGTAGAGAAACAGTCCAAATCTGTTGAACAAATGGTTATTTTAAAGCCTTAAACTCAGCTCAGTTTGGCATGCAGTCATCTCTGTCAGAATATTGCTGTGTTTCCTTGCCCTGGCAAAGCTGGTGCACGCAAAAGTGGCACATAAAAGAAGATTTGTGTCTTGTCCAATTCTATTCTGCTCAGTAGCAAGTACTGCATTAGGTACAGGAGAAACCAAAGCTCACAGAGGCAAAAGCCTTGGTCCCTCCGGAATACAGACCAACATTACAATTCCATTTTAACCTTGGTCTTCTGATGCTTATTCTAGAGGCTGGACACAAACTGTTTTACCTTCAAGAGGAAACTCTCTTAGACATAGAATTTTGAATAAATAGCAAAGCCAAGTCAACACTTACTCATAAAATTCAGCTGCAGGAGTGAGCTTGTACTTCGAGTATTTAGTACCATTGCCAAGCACTGATGCATTGAAGAGTTTGGGATCTGTACAGTTTGGGCTGTTCCAGCTGTTGTGGCAGTTTGTCCAGGGGAGCTCAAATGTGAATGATGAAAATAGATAATACAGAGACCAAGCTATGATAACGTTGTAGTAGAAGCCCACGTAAAGAGCTATGAGTATCACTGCATAGCCTACACCTAAAGACAAAGGAAAACTAGATTACACATTGCATTTGACTTGCAACAGTATATGCAAACACTGGAGTTAAACTCAGCCATACATGATTGCAAATTCATTTTAGGTCTTCACACCAATAAAAGGAATTTTTGACATTTGCATACACATATGCGGACACAATGTCCCTGACCTCTAAACAAAAAATTACAGAAATGGTTTTGGAAAATGACTGGCTTTTATCAAATCCAGTTGTTTGTCAGAAAAAGAAATTAAGCAGTGCAATGTCAAAATTTGTCCTTGTACAATTCCATTGCTGATTTGCTTCCAATGTAGAAGACTGCAAGCCCATGTTAGGAGCGAAACTCACTTCATCTTCATGACGTCAGAGACCTTGGCAACTTCTCTTGGAAAAGTAAAGCTCGACACTTAAATGAAGTTTCCCTATGCCTCACGTTCCCACCCTGAACTAGTTTGGAACAGACACAGATCCCTCTCTTGTTTCTTTCCCATTACTACTGCCTAGATTGGCTTTCATCAGCATATAACTGGGTCCAAAGCATGCATGAAACAGTCTGTGCTGTTCTACTGGGGGTTTCCAGGTGGTTTTTGGGCATGTCAGTAAATCTTAGTGAATATCAGGTTGGGGCTAAACTGTGTGTGACATTCAACCCTTTTCATTATCTCTCCAGGATTACAGAATTCCCACTGTAAGCATTGTCTTTTGACTTTGAACATTTGCTTTGCAATTTTGCATATTGTGAAGTGTGGTTGGAAGGTCCCTTTAGCAAGAGAGCCCCAGAAAGTTCATGCTCTCCTCATGAAAATGGACATTTTCCAATGGTTTGGGAGGAAGCTTTGGTACTAATATTGGAGCCCAACGAAAGTTGGCTGGCAGAATTGTTCAGGAAGGTTGCTTTGCCTTGACTTCAATAATTCTTCCTTTACTTGTGTGTGGCTTTGTTCTCTGAATCCTCCCTCAAAGTTGTATGCACTGCATATAACAGGTAGAGTCTACAGATACTTTATGAATGTCATCTCTGTCCTGTCACAGTGCCTAAGTGCAAACCTTTACTTCTAATCTTCTTCAGTTTATTTTTTTGCATTGGAGGCCTAGCAGCTGGAGATTATTAGGCTTTCTTATTTCTTTATAAAGACAGGAAGTAGCAAACACTGTGACTATTAATCCTTGGTTTAAAATTTGCATAAGGAACAGATGCGGACCCTGAAGGAGTTGGCAGTTCAAAGACTGCTGCATGTACAAAAGTTACTCTTCACTCTGCAGGTGGCTTTTAATCTGTAGACCAGTCTGCTCATTCCTAACAAAGGGGAAATTATTGTTAAAGTAAAGATGAAACTGTATTTTCAAATCCTTGGTGCTCAAATGAATCTAGTACATGAACACTCAAACTCTGGTGGTACACTATGATCAATAGAATGGATGATAGGAGAAATCCCTTAAAGGGATAATTCTTAAATATTAAGGTGAATGTTAAAATACTAAATGTGGATAATACATGTAGTGCTAAAATTAGATGATTGCTGTTTAAAAAAAACTCTTCCTGAAATTCCTCCAATTCAGGAGGACAATGAGAGATGTTTAATTTCAAGATTAAAAAAATACCGGGTCAAATGTGTTTTAAATGTCTCTTCTCTGAAATCTTAAGAATGTTCAGGAATGAATTTGCTCTTATGTTTCTAGGTTTTCTTAAAAGTAATGCTGCACCACCCACGGTCTAAAATAGACTCTGGAAAAAAATGCAGAGATGAAAACAGACTGTGTTACAAAGGTTACAGGGTATATTTGTAATTGCATGTGTTATGATAGCATCTCATTAGAAGCAGAGTGCTTAGAGTTCATAGCAATAATATTCATAGCTAAAATTAGTACTATAGTGCTGTTCATTTAGAGAAGCTGTTATAAATTTGTGTAGACTGTGTACTTTTCCTCTGAGTGAGAGATTTGTGTTGTCCCAGAAACAATTCCAAAGTATTACCAGTAAAATGTCTTTGCATGTTATCAGAAATTTTAGTCAAAACTTTAAAAATACTGCTTTTACACTGAAGTGCAAATGTGTCTCAATGCTTATTGCTTTTAGAGAATCAAATAACTTATGCTGTTCTATATCCTTGTAATAAGAAACCTTAAAAATCAACAGTAATGTATGTTTAGTCCACCTTGAAAATGTCAGCTTAAAAACACAGCTGGAATGTCAACAAGAATATACATGAAATGAGTTCTATTTTCCTTTCTCATAATCTTTTCAATCCTGAAGTCAACACAGAGTACCTCTGAGCACAGTGGTATTTGGCTCAAATGCTTTGAGATCCTGAAGGTCTAATTTTTGCATTTAGGTTTTCAAAATCCTCATTGTCATACAAAGGTATATAACTAATACCAACAGAAATTTTTACAGAGCAAGGGTATTCAGGTTCCTGGGTGTTGGGATGAATTTTGTCTCCCATGACAGGACTATAGAAAGGCTAGGTAAATCTATATGAATTAATTTAAAAATTTTGAGGCACATTATTATATTGCTTATTTATTTTTGCATCTCTCTGATTTTGATGTGAGTTTTGGGTTCGACTGCTTAGAAAAAAACCCCTTCACTTTTCTTATTGCGTGGCACTAGACTGCTTGAAGAGGAAAGCTGTATTTTGAGAAAGAAGACTAACATTTACTCAGTGTAACCTATATCCAAGCAGCGAATCCATCAAGTTTGGATTGCTATTGTTAAGCTCCTCAGCTTTTGTCAGTCCCGGGATGAACATGATCTGAATTTTAAGGTTCTAAGGTCAGCTGAGCTTGCCTGGTTTAATTTCAAAATTCTCTGGGTTGAAAAGGCTTTTGCATAAGATTTTAGATACAATCTGGTATAGATACAAAGCAACTTACATTTTTTGCTGGCAAGCAATGCTTAAAAAGGTTCTTGAGGTTCCTTAACAAATTCTTGTTTCATGTACAGAACACATATGGCTCCTTTCACACACTGATCACTTCCTGATCAAAGCCAAACACCATGAAACACCTAACCTATTTTTTCCTTGCAGAATGATTGTAGCTCAGTGCACAAGCAACACTCCAAAGCCTTTTATTCAGTGCTGCTGGAGAGTTAATCCTAGTGGAAAACACTCAATAGTAATAATGTTCAGATTTTAATAAGTGTTTTTCATTGCTAAATCTGAAAACCACTTTACAAAGACTATTAGAATCATTGCTTCCACTTCATAGGCAGGAAAACTGAGATACAGAGATACCACAGAAAACTCCTGTGATGTTACAAGTCCAACGGCCGAACCTGCAGTCTTTACAACTCCTTTTTAGTGTTGTAGCCACTGTACCATGCTGACTTCTGCAGAGAAAGCTCCATGCCCTGAATGGAGCAGTGGTTATTTTAGCCAATGGGGAAGACAGGGCTGAACTGACCTGGATGGGATTTGGTTTCCAATGTTTGGATTGGCCAACTCCTCCCTCCACCTAGAGAAACCCAGATCCTCCCATTCCCCGATACTCAGGGGAAAGGGAAGGCAGGGCTGAACTGCTCCTGCTCGTTCCCCTCTGTTACACTCAGCCAGCAATCACCCTGAAGAACATTTCTGTGGCTTTTCCCATTTTGTGCTTCACCTGTGATAATGAAAAGCCTTCTGACTTCAAGGGTTGGGGAAAGGTCATCAAATACCATGTTCTTTGTGAAAGATGAGAGATCTTTATGTTTGTGATCACACGTGTGTGGCACCCTCGGGTGCTGTTCAAGGGAGCAGAGGGACACTTACCTTTGAAAACTGGACAGATTTTCCACACAGTGGCAGCCCCTTCTCGGTTATATTGTCCCAGTGCTAATTCCATATAGAACAGGGGCATTCCCGCAATGATTAAGAAGAGGATGTAGGGAATAAGAAAAGCACCTGGAAAGACAGTAAGTAGACATAGTAGTCTTTGTATTGGTTGCATTTTTCTTTCTCTGTTGCTTACTTTTACTGGCTAAAGACAAAACCACTGCTTTTGGGAAGTAGAAAGGAAACATCAGGAAGGAAGAACCCATCTTTTCTCATCCCTTTCCTGTATTTTTTAATGGTCTCAGAGACAGAATCCCTTAAAAAAGCTGTAGGCTGTAACTCCTGTTTCCCCCTAATGTTTCCTCTCTGCATTTTGGCTTTAAAGGGAAAAAAAATGTGTTCCTGAAAATTAATTCCTAACTGAAGAAGAAAAGATGCTGAACACACTTGCACAGATGAAAGGGAAAGGGACTATGAAAAATTTTGTTAAGTTTTTTTTTAGTGTAGTATTTTCAGAAAGGAGCACAGAGCCAGCAACAGAGGAGAAAAATGTGAGATTGTGTAAGTGCAGTATAAACCATACTGTGTGAAGTGTCTGCAGGAACCTCTGGCTTGAAAATTAATTACTACTAGTTAATTATACAGAATTTGGGCTTACGTGACATATTTTGGGCTTTGCTATAATAAAATTCCATATTCTTATGGAATGGGTTAGACAACACACCCTTTTCCAACCTAGTGATGCTGATGGCCATTGCTGGGGGCGATTTGGAGGCCCTGCTAGGCCTGAGTACAGCATCTTGATATTGCAGCAGGACAGTGCTGGCACCTGCCTGGAACACATCACTTCACAAGGCTGAGGATTCTCCTGTGAGTCTGTACTGTCACTGAGAAACTGTTGCATTAGGGAAAAAATCCTGGTGTGATAGCTACTACAGCTTAAAAAGTATTGCCAACTGACATACAAAATGATCATCTAATGCAGAAACTACCTGAAAATTTCATAGCTATTTTACATGATCCAGGTCACAGAAGAAGATTCCCCCAGTGCATGGCTACGTGTGATACTATAAAGCAATTCTAGCTGGTGTTATGTTTAATAACTCTGTGCTCTGTCAGTTCTCTGCTTTGTGGTACATGCAAAGGGTAGCTTTTATTATATTGCATAGCTTGCTTGGTCAAGAACAGTTCAATTAATGTAAAACTTGCCTGTATTAAAAACATTATTAGATTGCTTGAATAATTAGAGAGCTAACAAAGTAATTACATATCCTGAGTAACTGACTGCTGTCCTCAGGAATTATGTATGAAAAGGAAACTAGATTGTGAATATCAATGGTGGTTCAATTTTTCAGCAAAAGGAAAAAGAAAAAGAGCAGAGCTTGTCTATTTCTCCCAATAGCAAGTAGTATGAACTTTTGCAAACCTTTAAAATCTGTTGCGCTGATTTAGTAATTTAAAAACTTCCTCTGCAAAAGGAAGTAAGTTTGTATTGCTTCAAAATTCATAAACTTACAGAAGGTAAAAAGCTGAACGCATGACTAAAACATGCCAGTAAGCAGAATGAATTGCATATTTAAAAAGTATGTTTGAAACTACTGTTGTGCTTTTAAAAGTCTGTATAGTTGTTCCTTAACCTTTTGTGTTTGCTTTTCACAGATATTGCTGGTGTAAGCTGCCTAGCATGACTGCTCAGAAAGGGAATTTTGACTCTATACTGGAGAATAAGAACGGAAAAACAAACTCTGCTCTCTTAGTCATACCACCAATCTACTTCTAAAAGTAACGTGCTGTAACATAATGGTAAGGACAATGTATTCAGCATTCAGTCATAAGTTTAGTCATTTGAAAGTTGAAACCTTGCAATGAAACAGAGACAAGGTATATCAACAGAAAGAAAGAACAGCTTAAACCTTTGAGAATGCATCGTAAAAATTGAAATATATTGGTTCTATCAGTATGGGGGCAAGAATCTTCTTCATGATGGAGTGTAATGTAAATGCAACCTACATTTGCATAAGCTACTACCGTATCAGTGATATATGTTTTGGCATTATTTTAGTGTTGTTTGTAATCTGTTTTCTATGATTTTCATGTTGAACGTTTTATATTTGACGATTGTACAGAAAAAAATATTTGTATTCAACAGATATTTGATACCCTGCAGTTCTGAGCACTGTTCAGTGTTGAAACATACTCAGAAAAATCAATCTGGGATACTACATATTGCTTTCACTATATCTAGCAAAAAATATTTTAGGTGGTTTTACTGTCAGATTTCCTGCAAGTGAGCTTTTGAAGTGCCATACTTGTCTTCCTTTGATAGTATTGCAGTGTGTGGAGCTGACTCAGAAACCTGGCTTGCATTTGGGAGGTATGGAGTTTGCACGGAGTGATGTTTGATTAATGTCATGAGACTGTGGAAAACATGATGCCTATTCAGAGAAATTTGTATTTGAGAAGATTAATCCTGGAGATGTGTAGTGGACATACGTATTAAATGCTAGTTTAAAATACGCAGTTTTTAGGTATGACTAATACCAAGATGAACTGTGAAGTGTACTGTACTTAGGCATACTTGCTTAAGTGTCATCTATTTGGCTGCGAGTCATTCCAGGCTTTAGTTAAAGGAGGTTTCTTTCTTTTTTTTCTTCCCCCGCCCTGCCCCCGCAAGGGATTAATAAGGTGTGGTGTAATTTTCATCAAAGAGCAGTTACACAGTATGGCAGGGTTTCATAGCTGGGTTACTTTTCAGGTGTTAAATGATTGAAGTATTTTGAAATTGAGATAAATACCAAAGTAAGGGTGCTTAGTCATATTAGTTTGACTTAATGTTTTGGAGTCTTCTGGAAACTTCTTGTTTAGCAGCTTCTGATTAGGTAAAAAAAACCAAAAAGTCAGGTATTTTTGTAAGTATCTTTATATTTGCTCTTATTTTCCGTGCCAATATCCACAGTCAATTGTCATGGTGTTCACTCAACCCTTTCTGGGATCAAGGCCCCTTCAAAATAAAATAAATGATGGTCAAAGTATCATTCAAGTTTCTGTATGAAATAGATACAGAATAGAATGGTCTGCAAATGCTTGTAAGCAGCCCCTGTGTGAGAGCTGGCCAGTGTCACTCCAGGATCGCACAGGGGCTCCATCAAAGGCTGTTTTGGAACAGCGTCTTATGAACAAGAGGTGTTGTTTGGAAGACTTGTTATGGTCTTGTATGTGTGAACATCCTGTGGGCCAGGGAAGAGGCAAAGCAGTGCTGGTGAGCCTCTTGCTTTAGATCCACTGGTGTGAACTGGAGCATCACTTCTCTGCAGGAGCACTGGCTGTTAATTCCTACCCTGCTTAGGAAGTCAGAGTGTGTTAGGAAGGGTGGCACGATGTCAGCTGTGTCACTCCTGCCCGTGCCACTGGCCACAGAAACTGCAGTGCTTTAACTGCATGAATCCAGTGTCAGTTTCCTACAGGCCAGACAGCTGAACTCCTGGGAAGCAGAGCTTGGCTAACACTTCAGACGAGCTTGCCAAGGTCTACCTACCTCAGCGAGCTGAGGGAACGCAATCTGTGCGATCGCTGCTTTGGCAGTAACGCGCTGATAGCACTCGAGGGGATTCCACTCCCCCTCGGTGTGAGCACACAGCTGCATCCCACAAGGCAACACTAGCTTCAGCAATCCCTAATGGTTCCTAATTTCCCTCTACAGCTAAAAATCTGGAGTAATTAACATCTGTAATACAGCTCAGGCACAAGAGCCATACTTGACTCTCTACTGAGTCATATGCAGCTTGAAAGCCACAGCTTGTCCTTAGACTGCTGTGAACTGCTACATCTCTCTCCTGACAGATCTCACAAGATCTGTCCACATCCCTTTAAGGTACCAGTGCAAACACGGGGTTAAGATAGCCTTATGCAAAATTAGGTTAGGTCAAACCCTCAGCTTCTACAAGAACCATCTGTGTGAAACTTCAAGTGGAAACTTACACAGAATTTATTTTTAAAACTACTACATTTAATTAAAGAAGGACAAAATACAAGACAGACTTTGCATTCCTGTGTTCAGTGCCAAAACAACTTTTTAATTTTGGTATACCAGAATCCACAAGGAGGTGTTTCATCTCTTTGTCAGCATTCTCAGCATCCTAAGGGCTGGGAAGCAAAAGCTCTAAATATTCCTCATAATCTTACCAGGAGGTCCCATCTCACTTTTAAATCACAGAAAGAAAGAAGCATTAATTTACTAATGGCTGAAAAAAGTTAATTTGAACAGCTGTGGTTATCCTAAAAGGATTTTTGATGGACATACAAGAAGTAGGCCAGAACAGGGCTAGCTGAAACAATTTTGAACCCTTTGTGCTTGTTAGCCTTCTGCATTTGTTACCATGGTTATTTCTAGTCAAAATGTTATACTGGCAGGGGTGACTGCTAAAACAACAAACTTTGAGCAAATATTGCAGTATATTTTCCAATAGGAGTGTTTCCTGTATTTTTGCGGGAAAAGCTTAAAGCAGAGATCTCCCAATTGGTGAACCGAAATACAAGCTAATACCTCTATCAACACTGCATTTTTTTCTCATACAGAATAAATAGTACTCCAAACAATATCAACAAACAGTTGGTAGAATGTAGTACATTTGCTTGGACAACAAGGAAAATGGGTGGAAAATCTAATCTGTGCAGACTCTTGTGAATGAAAAATGAAGTCACCAATGACCGATCCAGAGATCTTGAAATCTAGATTGTACAAGACCACCTTGGTTAAAAAACTAGGTAATTGGAAAGGCAGGTGTTTCTAGTACATGGATGTTATCTGGCTCTTCAGCAGAAAGGCCACCAAACTTGCCCAGCCACCAAGGGCACCTCTGAAGGAGGGGAACTGAAGCCTGCTGCTGGTGCCTGGGAAGAAGTGGTGAAACGCTAAGACCTCACTGACCTGAGATTAAAAGCAATGAGGGTCTGTGTGGTACAGCAAAGAGAAGTCAGAGAGACAAAGGAGCATGATGTAACCTCAGGTCAAAGACAAGATGATGATGTTAACAGCAGCTGTATGATGATGTTGAGTCCAGCTAGCAAGAGGTTACAGTTATCAAAAATAACATTTTTCTGCAAAACAGATTGCATGACATACTATAAAAACTTCAGCAGCACTTTACACATATAAAATTCTCCAAGCATACAATAAAATCCTCCAAGTATGCAACCTTTTTTCGTGGAAAGTATTTCTGAATCATAAAATCAGTGGATCTATACCATGGTGAGTGGCATGTTTCTCTTGAAGCCTTTATATTTAGCTACTCCCTCTAACAAACCATTGCTAGATTTGAACCTATTTATATTACTACTCTCAATTTGGGCTCAGAGCCTTCAGTTTTTTCAGAATTGCAATTTTAACAGCATTCCTTTCACTCAAAAGAAAGTGAAAACAAATCGTTTCCAGAAATGGTTCAGTGCTGTTGGCTGAGGCCAGCTGAAGCCTGCATTTTTTGTCTTGAGCTGTTAACCTGCTACTGCCTTAAAATCACTTGAAGTAACTTGAAGTTCAGTGTATTTATAAGCTGGTCACTGCATAGTAACAGAAAGGGTTACCTAGGCCCTCCCCATGCAAATCCAATCATCCTTTTGCCTTTTGTTACAAGAGTCATGAGCTAAAGAAACCCATTAGTAGCTATTTTGAACAAATTAATGAGAGTTAAATATATCCAGCCACTCAGAGCAGCATGATTCATTCATAAATAACAGCCAAGTCATTGGCCAAGGTCCTATTTACATAAATTAATGAAACGATCACATTTACAACAATATGTAGTTTAAAGATAATTGCAGGCACATACAAGAACAGGACTCTGGCCTGTGTTATTTGATAGGAAATGAAAGAATAAATGAAGAAACATGGTGGGTTTGAGGGAATATAAATCAGGTTGATCCAAGAGGGACAGTGTGGCAGTGGGAGCTCTGGAGTTTTGCTGGGGCTTCCTGCTCCTGACCTTCACAATACTCACTGTGGCTGGCTTAGGAAAAGAACAATTCCCATCTTTTGCCACGAGTGTCACCATAGAAAGTCCGAAGACCTGCTTTACATGTTGCAGTGGTAGCTTTTAACATTGTGCCTCTAGAGCAGAGGTACTATTGGAGTTGGATCTTTTGTTTCTAAATCAGTGCAATAAGGTGAGTTTTATGTGTAATTTGTTAAGTAAATACTTGGAGTTTGTAACAAAAGGAAAGTCTAGCTACTAATATTCCTGCCCAAATCCACTACCTTGATTTTGTGCCTTTTTCTAACTACCTGGCTGTTTTAAACAAGAAATGAGAGAGTAAGTGAGCTGGACTGTGGAGCCAGTTTGTAAATTGTTCTGTTATTTATGACATCACTATTGCTAATGTTCAATAGGACAGGGGTTATAGGAGTGGTAGTATCCTTTTCTGGACAGATAACACTGTTGGGAACAAATCAGTAAACTTTCTAGTTCACAAACTCTTCAGAAGGTCCTAGTCAGGGGAGCTGTGTAGTACTGGACTGCTGGGGCAGCATGCAGATTCCTGCCTGGAGGAACCTGTTGCTTTGCAACAGACATGACTGGAAACTTAAGAGATATTAAATTAAGACAGAAAAATACTATTCTAGCATTTTATTAATATAAATGTTCTGTTAGTGGTTTTTTTTTCCCCAACCTTGCTCTCATTAGGGGTGACACAAGGATATATTCACCTGCAATTGCATATCAACAAAACCACCCATGTAAGGTGTAGGCTGTACTTCAGATGTACAAGAGCAAGGTGCCTGTCAAAATGTACCTTGATTTATTGGTGGCAGAACATCCATGGCTAAAAATATTTTTGAATGAAGACATCAGAAGGTATTTTCTGTAAGCTTGTGGATCAAGAAAAGCAAGTTTTCCTAGATTCCAGCACTAGATCCATAATAGCATAACCTCATGTGATAAGTTTTCCTTGAACTGTTAAGTACTGAAAAGATATTTTCTGTGATATACAGAATATCATCATGTACACAAAAGGAAATACTACTTCATTAGCTTAGCAATCTCTTAAATGTAGGGAGACTTGGTGCCAGGGAGATTTTGGCAACTACAGTTTTACTGTGGTTCAGATACAGACTGTTAGTCATAGTAAGCTGTAAACTAAAATGAATGTTTTCAAAATTCATGGATTAATCTGACTTTGATGCCAGAATGGCTTGTTAGATACTTTGATCTAACTTGCTGTCTAACATAAACCAGAGTTTCAGAGATAAAAACCTACAAACCTGATCAGAAGATACCAGGCAGATACTTTGCTTTTTGGCTGGTTTTGTTTTGTTTTGTAGTTTTTGTTGTTGTTTGGTTTGGCTTTTTTATGTTTTGATTTGAATCAAGTGTTTCAACCTTTTAATAATCTGCAGAGACTGAGTGAACTAAACTAATTAATTACAGTGCAATAGTGATACCTGCTTTTCTGTCCGAAATTGCCACCTTACAGGTATTTCTTGGTGTAGCATGTTCATCCATTGGCAGATTGAAGAGTTATGTAGACCCTTTTGGTACCTACGTTAAGTTATGGTACCCACTTTCTGAGCTGCACATTTGATGAATCAGGAATGTCAAGTTTATATCCCTGAAATATTATCCCTCAATAAAAAGAGCCTGGGGTGAATCCTCTGCAGTTCAGCCCATCATTTAGGCAGTATTAGTCCTTGCTTTCTACTCTTTCTACTTGCTTTGCTTTGCACATGTAACAGGGCAATTCCTGGTTCTCAACAACCTTGGATGGAGGGTGTTTCTCTTAAAGACTGATTTTCTTTTGCATGCTGTCAAAATAAAAACCAGCCTCCAGCCTTCAAGTTAAGCACCCTCTGGGGAGGATGCAGTACCCATTTTAGTCAGCATGAGATTCATAACTGTGCCAGGGTAAAACAAAGTGCCCAAGACATCTTAAATCAGCTCCAGACAAGTGCCAAACAGCTTTCAAGAGGATTAATGTCCAAACCAATAGGAGGTACATGCCTTGAAATTCTGCTGGGGAAGAAACAAGTACAACATTCTGGGGTGCTCTTAAAACTTGCCTTACTGTTTAGTGATTAATCCAATTCTAACTTGTAACTTCAACTTTTGGACTCAATGACTAAGGCAAAACGTTCCTTTTCTTTCCAGTCTTTATTAGAGATTTATTTTTAATGGTGTAATAGTTTCTGTACTGTCTTAATATTCACAAACCCTTGCCCAACAGACTCTCTAAATTCTTCCTCTCAATAAAAGGTTATTTCTATGGCAGAAGTGTGAGAGTCAGCATTTCTATCTATAAGAATTCTAGTAAATCTAATGTTAACTCTCAGTCATTATAAATGAAGCTTTCAGGGTGAATGTTCTTTCTGACACCACTAACGGAAGCAAAGTAATTGTACTGTAAACATGGTGTAACGCAGGCTTGAACAGGGCTTTAAAGCAGAAGACAGAAAGTTACATACCCCATAAAGTCATTTTCCATGTTTGATTAAAACCCACCTATGTTTTCTGTCAATACTACTGGGAAGTAATCTTTATGTCTACAGGGAAGTACTCTTTATGTCCACTTTTCTGGTATTTGTTAGACATGCTTTATAAACTACAAAGTACAGATTTCACACATATTTTAAATGTATAGTATGCTATCTAGCCATGAAGAATATTTTCTTATACTAAAAACGAATGTTGCATCAATTTAATTTATTTGTAAACTTCAATAGCTGTGCGTGGTGCTATTAACAATGATTTTGGCAAATTTATCATTACAGTCATGGCTACTATTTGCATAATTGCCTAAAAAATTTGAAAATCCTGTACTGTTATCAAAGATTATAGTTACTATTGGATTGTGCTAGTATTTTGGAAGGTCTGAGGAAGGGTAGTTTCCAAATGGGTGTTGCTTCTTTGTACCTTTCTGTTAGCAGCAAGCACAAAAACTGTCACAGTGCTCTTCACAGAAAATTTTTCCTTTTGGAAATAGTCTGTATTTGTCATAGGGTAGTGCTGGTAATATTTCATGTGCCAGCCATTAGGTAGGGTCTCTAAGGATCCTGTAAGGGTCTCTAAGGGCACTGTGAGCACAAAGTGAAACTTCTCAGTATCATCCCTCTTGCAGCAGGAGGACTGTAAGAACTACTTCTCTTGATATCATTTTTTATGAAAGGGTCAGCTGAGTCTCACTGAGACCCGTATGAAATCACAAGAGTACTGCACAAATCTACCTGTACTGGCTATCAACACCCTTCTTTCATTTTCTGTCCTCCAACTACTCAGCTTCTGCCGTGGGAATTAATAAGACAAAAGTTTTTATTTAAGTTTGTAACTTGAGCTTTATGTTTGTTCTTAGTGGACTGTTTGCCTAATAGACTTCAAGCAATGTAATCTTCCCCTCAGTCCAAGCTGTCCAGTACATGCTTTGTCACTGCCATTCTGCACAGGGCCTCCTAGCTTGAAATGCCATGCAAGAATGTGAAAATTACCCAAGGGCCCATCATAGCTCCTGCCAAGATGAGGTAGAGGCCTATTAACAGTTTGAAGCAAAATCCTTCTTGTTTCATCACAGTGCAAACTTTTGCTTGGGCAGATTGCGGGGCAGTTTTGGTCAGTGATTACTCAGACCTTATGATAAATCAGTGTGGCTGAGTTTGGTGTTTTCAGCTTGTCACACAGCAGGGTTTTATTTTATTTTTTGTATTTCTAAACAGATTTAAACACATAATACATCATGACTGTAAAACAGTATTTAGAAAGAAAAATGTAGGTGATCTTGAAGATCGCAAAATCTCTTAATTTAGGGTTAGAGACAGTGATTTTGTCATCACCTTCTGTATGAGTGAATGGAGGATTAACTGCTGAGGAAGGCTGTTTAGGAAGAGCCTGGTAACTGTTTTCTGTCTCTTTCTTTTTGGGTAGATTCAAGAGAGTAACTGATGCCAGCTATATTCTTATGACCACCAATTTCAAAAGTTCAAAAACCATGGAGTAGGCCCCAGAATTACTTTAAAATATGTGATCTTCTACTAAAATCATTTTATTTGCCTGCTGGCTTTTAGTTTTGAATTTACTTTGTGTTTTTCCAGCTTTTCTCTTTAGCCTTGAAAACTAGAAGGAGATTTTTTTGCCTAATCATTTGTCCCTTTGAAACTGTGAGAGTGAAAGGCACTTCTTAAAATAGTACTTTTTTTTACTGCTTGAGCCCAACATAGGAGAATGCTGAGGTCATAGTCTAACTCTCACAGAGTAAATCTATTTTGTGCAATAATGACCATCATCTCTGTAATCCTGACAGTTTGCTTATTAGGTAAAGTACTGAGCTATTGTATTGAGTGAAGATCAGTTACTATTCAGTGGAAGTCTTCTATATCAGTTTAGTCTGAACAGTTTCTTATTACTTTACTCTGTTTTCCTTCTCACATAATTCTTAGTCTGGAAATTCTGTCTACTTAGGAGTCCTTAAGAGAGAGATGTCTGTTATTTGGGTTTAAATCCTGGCTCTGGTGACGTCAATGGAAAAAAATCACCCATTGACTTCAGCTGGGTCAGGATTTCTCCCATGTGGTTTACAAATCTATTGATTTTAACCTAGGCTGTAGAGCCATACATACATGAGAAACAAACTGCAGAAAAGGAGCAAATGATCAAACTCTTCCCCAAAACAAAGTCCTGGACTGTCTTTGATCTCATCACCACCTGTCTCATAATCTCATTTATGTATCTGAATTTCTCTTCAGAAAGGAGACAAAGCACTGCACATCACAAACTATTCCTTAGTTTTGTGATAAATTGTAGAACTCAGATGCCTGTGTGCAGTGCTAATCACCCCTCAGTTTGAGGGCATGAGCTTGTGATCTTTCTTCAAGCATCAGCGCACATCAGTAGGCAGATACAGCCGTGCATGCTGATGAAGAGTCATGTAGCAAATACACTCTTGAGAGTGGCTTCCAAGCTGTGAACTTGATGTTTTGGTAACATTTGACCTTGAACTTTCTAATATCATAGTAAGTCCAATACACTTAATTGTGAAATTACTGTGTTGTGAAACAGTGATTCCTCTGCCAAGATGGAAAGGTGCTGAGACCTCCTGAAATGTGGGTTACATTAACATTGAAGAAGAAGAAAAAAATCTTTCAGTTGTAGAATGTAACAATGAAAGTCTGTGTGGAGCTTGTTTTTTTTTTTTTTCCAAAGGCAAATCTTTTGAGCGTATTTGGAGCAGAACCTTCTAAATTTAGGATTTGAGAAATTGTTTTCTCCTATATCAATCCTTGGGGGGAAGGATTGATTTTTAGTCCTTCTCCATTTTAATGTTGCACTCTCTTAAAAAAAATGTGTGTTTAGGGGTAACCTCTTACTATCAATGGATTGTCTCCTTCCTGTCATTGTGGCCATGCTGACAAGTGAGGTCCTACACATGAATTAGGCACCACTAAAAGCTGCCACTCCTACAATAGCCTAATAAATAAAATAAATTGGGAAATCCAAGAATGGTCTGCTTGGGAATAACCTTTGTTAGTACTGGGCAGCTCTGTATTTAACAGTAATGAGCCACTCTGAAATTCTTTTTTCCCATAAATTTTGTGACATTAATTACCAGGTTGGGATCTCCCAAGACCTGTGAGGATCCACTGCTCCACCTTGTGGTCTGAAAAACACTTCCCGTTACTCTATTTTGTAGAGTGCTGTGCCAGACAAAGTCCGGCCTCTTCCCCCTTTTTTATTTAACTGGAATTCGACTGGAATGAGTATAGTTTCCCTTGAGATATGGATCTTAAGGGAAAGTAGCGTGCTGTCACCTTTGGCTTGCTTCAGGATAGACATTGCAAGAGGTCTTTCATTACAGAAGAGAAAAATAGAAATTAAAGTATCAGTGAAGAGTGCTGTACACACATACCCACATAGTTCAGGAGGTACAGAATAAATTAAAGATAGCTAGCAAAAACCAAGATGCACAATACTCAGCCACTTTTTTCAGTACATACACTGGGCTCAAGGAAACACTCATTTGGATGGTCAGTGAGGCAACTGCAGAGGGTGCATTCTTCCATGCTGCTGATGGGCCAGAAAATCAGCTCATTCCCACAGTCCTGCAGCCCTCAGTAAAGATGAATGCTGTGCAATTGCCCAGCCACAATCCTTCCTCTACATCAATGCCACAAAAGCTGTTTCTCAAACTAGCAAGAATGTTGTAGCAAGACAGGACACCCAGTGCTTGAAAATCATGCAGTAACTTTCTCCAGCTCTGAAATAAAGACTACAAAGGAGTAATATTCTTCTGCTGTTGCAATCACAATTCCAGTGTACCTCAGTGGGGTGGGATCAAATGAGCACTGCTCTTCTGATGCTGGGTTTGTTCTAGGAAAGCAGTTTATAACAAAGCATCCCAATAAAGTCCTTCTGTTTTTGTCATCTAAACAGCACCAGTCTGGGAGTGTTGGACCTTATTTTGGACACTTAGCATATAATCTTAGGCAATTATAATAGCCAAACTACAGCAACCAGTTAATACCTACATTAAGAGCACAGCTTCTGCAATCACTTGTGCTTTTGGAAGTGAGTGGTTGTGTTCATAAAGTCTTAAGGAGTAGGAGCACTGGAAAAATTACCATCTTCTATAAAAAGACTTATTGTATAACAAGGGCAGCTTGTCTTACTACATACCAGCAGTCAGAACGCTCGTCATAAAAAACATTTATGGACTGGCAACAGACAACTGCCTGCCCAATCCTGCCTGGGTTTTGCTTAGTAATGTGTTATCACAGGATTCTGTTCACTGGGAAGTCGGTAGTGTGCTTTGGATGAATATGAGTGTAGAGAAGTACGTGGCTTATGCAGCCAGACCTCCCTGCTGGCAGTTTCTGCTTCTCAGTGGTAGACCCTGGTTCCCAAAGTGCTGTTCTGTGCTGTCACCCTTGTCATGCTTCAGGAAGGATTGCAAAACTTGTTTGAATAGAGAATAGGGGAAAGGAGAAGGAAGAGTGAAAATAAAACAAAGGATAGTTTTGATAAGTAGTTTAGAGGTTCTTTCCTAGGGTTTTCTTGAAGAGTATGTCACAAGGCAAAGAAATTAACTGTTTTCCTTCCATTTCTCCCACCTCCCTTCCCCTTCTTTATGGATTAAAGGTTTCAAAACCTCTGTGGCTAAAAGTAAATATGTTGAATCTATATAGAAGATGCTGCTTTATACTACAGTTATCCAGAATTTCCACGAGAACAGGAATTATTCAGCAGTACTGGGAATCTGGGCACTTTCAGTGCTGATTTCCTGAAGGACTCAGACATCCATCTGAAGTTAAATCCAGTCAGGAAGTCAAGTTTTGCATGTCGATAAAGCCTTTCATTTGAAACTATTCTGACTTGGCACCGGTATAGAAGATCTGCACAATTGGGATGAAAATTTCCATCAAAAGTTCAAGACTTAATACAAAAGTAGGGAGAAGGAAAGGAAAAGGTTAAGGAGTTGTAGTTGGAGGAGGCAATTACAGGTTGTCAAGACATGGGTAATGGGCTGCTAACACGAATCCTTTGTCTCCAAAAGTCATGAGGAAGGAAAACTCAAGGTTTATAACCAGTGTGATATTCCTGGATTCCTTACATACTCTTCATTGAAAATGGATTGGGACAGTGGATTTATCCTGAATACAATTCATTTCAATTTTAATAATGATGATGATTATAATAATAGTAACAACAACAATAATGATTTTTTCTTGTTGTCACATTTCAAGTCAAGAAGTTCAGAGTCAGTTGCAAGATCCCAGGGGCTTGGACAATCCATAAGGTCCCTTCCAAACCAAATAATTGTGTGATTCTATATATACAGAGAAAATGGAAAGTACTAAAAGTGAGATAGTAGTGAAAGACCCAGAACTGTTTTACAAAGACACATCATTTAAATTTTTCTCTTGACTTCTGAATTACAATATTTTAATATAATTATATCTCCAATATATTAGTATAACTCTATGTTGGTTATAGTTTTCGATTTTGTAATAATGTTGAGAGCAGTTAGGTTCAACATCATCTAATAACTAAATGAAAGAACTGCAATGTATGTAAATACTGTGGAATTTAGAGTGCAGGCTGATATCTGAGAACCATACTACAGTTCTTAATTATTTGATCAATTGGTTAAACTGGGACAAAGGCTCTACAGCTGGGAGTCGCTGATGTGCTTACCATTAGACATAGCAGAAATGAAGACATGGTCTATTTGATGTTGTTTCTCAGAACTGCTGAAATCTCTTTAAACCATTCATTTCCATTTTAATGCACAGCAAGAAGTTCAGTAATTTATAGACTGATTTTAATCCATCATTCCCCTCACAGCATATGTAAACTCTCACTAAAGCTGCATGTTCCCCCTGATCTTATGTGTAAGAAGTTATATGAACATTCCGTTTCATACCGGTGTAAGCATGGGGAGGAAGTACCTGTCTGGAAATAACACCTTGAGACTGCTGGAGCTGTACTCATATTCACTAGACAGATAGGTTTGCAGTATTTTGCCTTAAGATGAAAGGGAAATTCTGCCCCCAGACCATGCAGACCATGTCTCAGTCTCTTTAGAGATATTTTGGTAAAGAAGTGCTGTTGGCTGCTACACTCCTAATGTGGCCTTTCTATTTTCCATTGATCCCGGAGCTTAAGATGATGTGAGTGAGAAAGCAGACACATGAAGCTCATGTGCCTGCTATTTCAGCTTGAATGAATATCCAAAGCCAGGACCCCTAGTCAAACTGCAAGAAAGTCCTGCATTTGTTTTAATAGGAGTTAATATGAGCTTTGAAGGCTCCCAAATATAACTTGCAGAATTTACTTGTGCAGGAATGGCTTTCTAGGGATATTTCAGTACTTCCAGTCCTTGGGAGAATTGAGAAGGGTGTACAGGAATGAAGAGGGGTTGGGAGAGGAGGCAAGGGATGGGAAGACTTTAAGCAGAGATTTTAAATTTCCAAAAACAGAACTAAGTTTAGTACTTGATGTCTTTTCTGCCTCTTAGTTTAGAACCAAAGTATGCATCCATTGTACTTAGAAAGAGGTAGCTTTGCTTTTGTCAGCCCATTCACTCCAGCTCTTTTATTGTCAATAAAGCTGGAAAATCAATTCTGGTGATTGACTGGAGCACCCTTTGGATCAGTTCTGAATACTTGTCCTGCATCAGCCACAGGATAGTCCTCTTAAGGTGTAACATCAAGCTGAATACTGTGGATCTTGTGTACTATGGATCTTTCTATGCTGGTGTATCTCTGGACTTTTGTAAAATTGTGAAGCTAGGAAGTTGCTAGAATTGTTCAGAGACAAATAACTTCTCTGCACAGGCAGATATTTAGCTGACAGTCCATATAGTGCCACTTATACACTATTTCATGGTATCATACCTCAGAGTCAGAAACAAGAACTTTAGAATTGATGAAAGATTTGGGTGAGAGATTCGATTCTTCCCTCTCAGCTATTCTGAATGCTTCATAGGTAGTAGGTGTATGATGCAGTAGCTTATAACCCTGCAGAGACTCCTGTTCCGAAGATTTATTTTGTGGAGCCAGCAAGACGTGTAGAACAGAACAGGGAATTTCAGAGAAGCAGCTGGCAACAGGCATGTGAGCTCCAGTGCTGAAGAGCCTGGGTGAATCCATGCCCTGCATGCACCAGGTGATTTGTGGCTGATGAAGAAAGGGAAAGAAAACAGATGAAGTGGGAAGGAGAAGAGAGAAACTGCGAGCTGGACACTGATTCTGGCCCTGGGAAAGGAGGTGCTGCTACACCACACAGCTGAACATTGTCCCCAATGTCACACTATGGCTGAGAACCCAGAGCTCATGGCCATAGAAAGGAGATCAGCATAACAGGTTAACCTATCTGAGGTCAGTGGTTTGATGTGCTAATGGGAATTGAAAACCCCATTTTAGGAAACCAAAATCACTAGATTTGCATCTGAGCTTTGATTGACTGATGAGTCAAACTCTTGGCGTAGGCTTTGCAGTGAGATTACTTCAAAGTTGATTTATTATTATCATCATCAATGCTATTTTGAAATATAAACTCTGATATTGTAAGGCAAAGGTCATCCACCTTTGAACCATAAAGTGCCAGGTTATATTCTTCCCCAAAATAGTGATTGAATGTGGTGGCAGACACTTTGCAAAACTGAGGAGGCAGAGTGTAGTAGAAAGATGAGGTGGTGCTGTCAGCACCACGGTTTGCTCTCAGTGAAGTGGTGCAGTGGCCAGGCTCCCAGCTCTGTGGGAGGTGACAGCTCCATGGTGTCATTCTCCATGCGTGACAGCTCTTGGCTCCTAACTTTGTGCTGGGCCTGTTCAGGGATATTTGGATAATGCTGTCTTTAGTACCTGTGCTGTGGATTGCTCAGTCCTGCATTACAGCTTATGGAAGTATGAACAGGACAGGGAGCATGAGGATAAATTGTAAGATATTTCTGAAGTCTATTGATTGCTGGCAATCTGTTTGTTGAAGCAAACAATTTCTTCGGGAAATACTGTGGTCTAAAAATACTTATAAATAACACTTCAGGGGAGATTAGAAGCGTGTATTATGATAGCTAGAGTACTGTTAAAATATTTATCTGCCGCTATTCTTAAATTCATTAAAAACTTAATCTGATTCTTATGATACAGTAAGTCTCCAGTGACTAATCCGACAATTACATGCTTCCTAATGAGTAGTCTGAACATGACTGACCTTGCAAATACTTTGGCTCACAAAAAAGTGCTTTATGTTGGTAAATTCTTTTCCCCCAGATTTCAGGGGGGATATTCAATACTAATTCTGCGTATGACTATGCAGGAACAGGAAACAAAGATGAACATTAATACTGAAAGTGTCTTGTACAAAAACTACAATAGCTTAACTAAGACTGAGCATCATCCTCCCCCACTGTGAGCACATCAGTTAATCATAGTAGGCATTACTCAACTTCATTTGGCATCAGTAAAATTTTAGATATAATTCAAATATCAGGGTCAATCTTTCCCTAAGCTGATGAGCATATAATTTTAATAGTGTCTTCCTCTTTAATTCACCATAGCCTTTTGTAGGGCTGGGAAGCAATTAGAGGGTTGGTTGTGTTTTAAATAATTCTTTGGAGCACATTGATATTGGCCACTTACAGAGAGAGTTATACAGCTAGGGAATCTTTTTTTNTTTTTTTTTTTTTAATTAAAAAAAAATAAAAAAGCTCTTGCCAGAAGTAAGTTATAATTAGGACATAGCTCTTGTAAGGTTAGCCAGTAGAAATGACCACAGCTGATGATTTCTCCAGTGACAAACACTGCTCCTTGCAACTCTCACAAATGCATTGCACAAAAAGTATTCCATTTGCTGCAAACAGTGCTTTTCCTTTGTGCTGTGAGCAGCAGTCAGATACATGTAAGTTGTGGTCTTTTTTGATCAGCTGGACTGACAAGGTGATGTTTGAGAATTTCCCCCTTTTTGAGTGTTGCCTTATCTGCTTAATGGGAGCTTGCAGATTTTTCCCATCTGCACAGAGCCTACCCTACCACCTGATTAATACTTTCGAGCACTAAGTGGACATATCCTGCTTCCAAGAAGAGAGTGAGGGCAAGAACTGATCCAGTCAGTTCATACTAAACTGTCCTGTAAGCTTTCTGTGGCCCATTTCATATTACAATACAGCCAGTGGATCTGTCTCTGCCCTTGTAAGGCAGGCAAGTCCTATGAAAATAGGTAACTGATACAGAAAAATAAATGCTCTGGATTTTTAGATCTTACTAAAGACTGGGGATTTTTAAATAGCAGGAGAGTGATTCCAAAAATTACAGTTGTTTACAAAAGGGTTACATTCTGCCATCTATCTTTGTGCAGAAGTCCCATCGGGGTCTCTCAGCAGGCTACTCCCAAAACACAGATGTTTCTGGCTATTCATTCACTGTTTTAGTTCTGCTGGATGCTTCCTACTCTCTAGCTTTCTGTTCCTGGTAGCTTGTTAAAATAGAAATGTTTCTTTTTGTTACCACCACCAGTGCTGTCTCCGAAGTAATCTTAACAAAAAAAGTCTGTATAGCTGCCACTGGGTGGTGTACGCCTTGTGTAAGTAAAACTCACTAAAGTAAGCTATCAGCGTTTTGTGTAAGTGTAACTTCCAGATCTAACCCAAAAGCCTCTATGTCTGTTTTTTTAGAAAACTTCCCTAGAATTTATCGAAGAAAGAACCTCAAGGAACTTGGCTAGTAAAAAGAAGGGGGTGTATATACATCCATGTCCTTGTAAAATTCAGCTTTGAATGGGGGAATACAATGTGTATTTATACCCTCCGACTTCTTGTAAATTTCCATGCTTTCTCGAGAGCCACCTACTTTTAAAGACATGGAATGGCCCTTAGTGCATCTGCAGGCATCTTGAATTAATCATAGGTAGCTTTAGGACATAGTCCATATGTCAACCACCTAACTTTTTTCCAGTATAAAGGGAGATGCCATTTTCTACCACTTCCATGTCCTTGACGTTGTTGTTCAACTTCTAAGAACATTTGTAGAACTTTTGTGTGTGTGGCTTTTGGTAGGATAACAGAATTTCTTTTTGTTAGGTAACACAAGCTATGCTGACCCGGGACTTAGGGCATTGCAATGTGCTTCCATTTCACTAAGTATTTTGAATCAATCTGTTGAAGAAATATATTTTCATAACCCACACGTTTGACTGTCTAAAGTCAGCTCTAGTTAAGTCACTGAGGCTGAATAATTGCTGAGGTTTCCAGAATAAAGAGAAACTGCAGGAGGAAGAGGTAAGGAAACATTTTACCTTCCACTGCTTTACTTTATACATACCATCCAATTCAAGTTTAATCTGTTGTGCTGTTTTTTTCTTTACCTAGTAGTTCCTTATAAATATCAAAAGGCAAAACTGTAATCCTATTATGAGCATCCTGCAATTTTTTTTTTAACAGAGTAAGTCTGAACATGCTATGGAAGTATAAAAACAGCTTCTGATTTCATCCCTTTTATTTGCTCAGCAGTCCAAAAAAACTACTAAAATAGTGAAATTAATTTTTTCCCATGTTGATATCCCATACCAGCTTCTGCATGGGGATACATAGCAATTATATGAAACCCATTGTATTATCCTTTTGAGGCAGCAAAAGTTAAATTAGTGCTAAAAAGGTTCCCTCACGGAATAGCAGTTTGGGGGCAGAAAGATATTTAAGAATACTTGTGATTTATGCCTGGAAAGACATCAATAAAATCCAACGATATCCCACAGCTCTGCCCATTGCCTTATGTTTTTTGGTCTTGTAGGAAAATTTACTCATAAAGCAAACAAACTCCCAAACACAGTTTGAAAGAAAGAACGGACTGAGTTGGTTTGAAACTCAGTAAAGTACTTTTAGAGCCTGAATCTTTTACAAGAGTTTCTAATGACTAAAACTGATATGTATGTCCAACATGAGAGGCAATGGATGGAAAAGTTTTAAGGCACCAGAGTGTTTGATCTCTGTATCAGTAAACAGTTCTCAGACATTCCATAGTCTTTGGTATCATAGGGTCTCTCTATCTTTGCTTGTAAAGGTCTGATTTTATTTTGATGATTTTGATGAATTACTGCAAACTTTTCACTGAAAGGTGCCTCTTGTAGCTCTGTTGGCTTTCTCTTCACTGCCATTTGGAAGTATTTGAATCAGAAGATGCTAATGAAGACTCAGGTTTCTCTAGCTGAACTGACATGAGATAATACGTGGTGGCTAAACAAAACGCAAGGGAGTTGCAGACTGTTACCTTCTGTGCCTGAGCTGGCAGTAAATTATAAAGGAAGCAGATTAGGAAACAAAGTGACCCAAATTACAATAGAAAGGAGTTCAGGCACTCTGGGTGTCACCTTGTGCAATGTGAGATAGGGGAATATATCTCTTTTCCTAAAAATTGCCGGATGAGCTGGAGATGTGGCAATGGTGCACATGTCCTGAGTGGTATGAATGATGCTGATGCCACACCTGCACCTGACATGGCAGGATCCTGCTGGGTTCATGATACATTGTGCTGCTGTAGTGTGAATGGCTAGAACTATTTTTGGACATAACGAAATCAGGATGGAGGTTATTTTTCAGTGCTAACTACTTTCTTCAGCCTGTCTGGGTGGTGAGCAGAGAGGTTTTCTGACTCTTCTCAGAAGTTTTGTAGGTACTGACCAAGAGTTTCCTGAGCATCAGTATCCTATTAAGTTCCAAGGACAGGTACAATTCGATGTTATTTGGTAGGGATTTTCCCATCCATCCTGCATTCCTGTTTTCACAGGAAGCAATTATTTTATGCTACAAGTGTGAACCATTAGCCTTTATCACCAGGCAACTACGCTATCACTATATAGATACATATCTTACAGGACATACTTTCTATCTATGAGTTCTATCTGTGTGGTTCACCGTTCACACACAGTTCTCCATCTGCCAGGCAGGCTCTGTTCTTTCTATGTGTGATTTGAAAGCACCCCAGGCACCTGCCCGGCTTGCAGATGGTGTTACTCCATCACAGTCTGGAGTCATCGCTGACAACACAGCATACTTCAGGGAGATGAAAGACGATGATGGAGTTAAGGTCTTACTGAAGACATGCCGGGCAATCTGAGCCAACTATAGTTACTGCGTGTAATTTTTTGTTGCTGTCATTGCCAAACTGTGCAGGAGGTGAGGTTTTGTTTGTAACAAGTCTCCTACCTACTTTGGAGGATGGCAGAACCGCCACACTGCAGAACAGAGGGCAGAAATCCCGATCCCACATTAAAACTGCCCCCACGAAACCTTTCAGTGGTCTGGCGCTAGCTCTTCTAGATGCTGTTTTTCTGCTCGAGTGTTTTTGGTTTGGGCTT
>VZRN01004878.1:62457-73157 GCA_013397935.1 Dasyornis broadbenti | reverse complement strand
CCGCCCCGAGCCCCGCACAGCCCCGAGCTCCGCACCGCCTGCAGCCCGCACCGCCCGGAGCTCCGCACAGCCCCGAGCCCCACGCAGCCCCGAGCTCCGCACCGCCCCCGGTTCCCCGCCGAGTTACACAGGTCGGCTCCGTCCTGCCGCACACTACGGCGCGCTCGGAGCGGCTCCTTCCCGCCAGGCAGAGCACCCATCCCCGATCCGGCCAGCTGAAAGTGCCGTTAGCAGGCAACAGGTAGAGCCTGCTTGGATTGCCCACTTCCCTTCTTTCTCGGCTGATCTCCCCTGTCCGCTAGTGTGGGTTTAGTTAAACAGCAGAATTTGGCTTTTGACATCAGAACCCGGTGGGATGCAGGCTGGATGGCAGACAGAGCTGGACACTGCTAATGCTCCTACGCCAAGACTGATGCATGCCCAGCTTTTCCGTTCATGGCAAGAGTGAGACTGGTAGAATTCAGCTGTCAGGTTGAGGTATTTGCGGGACATTAACTATTTGCTGCTTTTCCAAATGGAATCTGAGTCTTTTATATGTACAATGGGCAAAGAATTGTCTGGCAGAACAGTGACTGGTGCCAGAAGCTGGCTAAATACAGCTGCAGAATGGGGTTTTCAGGGACTCTTCTTGTTACAGCTGTGAACAATAACTCAACATTCGGTGTCAGTTAAGGGAATAAAATTTGACCACAAAGGCAGAAACCAGCTCTCCCTCTTTAGCATTAGATAAGCTTCCCTCCTGCCTGGCATCAGTGAGAGCAGGTCAAATCACAGAGGATTCTCGAATGTGTTACAGCCTACCATTCTTGTTCACTCTGCTAGGGCTGATAAAACAGTATTACATATATCGTAATACATAAAGAGGCGCTAGTCAGCGTTCATAAAGAATACCAGATTTCTCTGCAAACTTGGAATGTGAAAAAGAATACCACCTCAGAGTTAAAGTTCACATTATTGGCCTCCTGCCCTATTCTCTTTAGGCCACAGACTAAAAAGATGCTAGTAAGACAGCTATTGACAATTTACCGATTTTATGCCTTCACAAAAAACCTCTTGGTTCAAGCTCCAACATCCAAGCTATGACTTGGATCCTAAAGCCCTCATCTGGGTGAAGTATTTGAGCAATGGCTATACTGTTCCAGAGCGCTTGGGTGCTTAGACCATGCAACTCATATGTTCTCTTTTAGTTACGCTGTGATTTCTATCATCATCTCTTTCAAATACACCACGTAAGACCTTTTCCTCTTCTTTTTGACACTCCACGCCATATGTGCTGTAAGTTTGTAGTCATACCACAGTGCCCTATGAGCAGTTGCTGTTTTCCCGTGCAGTGCAGCCTACGGGATCGTGCTGGTGCGCAGCTGCGCTGCTGCCTCCTCCTCGTCCCACCCATCAGTCACTCCACCACATGCACCAAATACACCAAATACCAACCGTGTTCCATGCAGTGCCCCCAAAGGTGCCCGGCGATCCTGCATTTCAGTGAGTCTGCACCTCCATTCTCCCACAGCAAATAAAGGACACGCTCTGTTTCAAACAAAAGGCAGCCTCTGCCCTCAGCTGCACAGCCCTGAAGGCATCTTGTTGACAAACTCACCAGATAACACTGGGGGTGTCTCTGTCCCATTCCCTGGTACCTATGGGGAGGGAGATGACTGAAGGGGGATTGCTCCTTCTTGGTTCCACCACTCAGGGACTGCAGTCTCTCTGGGAGCCGAAGATGTAGCTTAGCCAGTAAGGAGCTTTTTAAACCTGGTTCCCCTCTCTTCACGTGACTCTTACTGCCTTAATGATCTGCACAGACTTCCTACGCTAGACAGCGGCACTCCCTTATTGCTTCTGGAAAAATAAGGCCTTGCTAAGGAACACCCTTTTCCCCACAAGGTCTCAATTAGCTGAGTTTGATCATGATGTCTATGGTGGGAGGAATCTAGAAAGCCCCCGCTTATTTCCTAAGAGAATTAAGTCACTCTGCATATATATATATATATATGCCTTTAGTTCTTGCATGGAAAGTGTGCACAATCTGGTTAATGTAATATCTGCTGCACCCTCAAGGTAAGAAAGTCCTCAATTGGATTTTATAAAAAAGTTGCTTAATCTTGAATCTGTCTGGATCTTGTTATCCCTAATGGAGCCTGACAGTGGGTAGAGTTGAAGTCAGGGAAGGGAATATTGTATTTAAAAATCTCAGTGGGGCCAGGCAAGATGGCAGGGTGTTAGTGATATTCCACTGTTGGCTGGGAAATAGGCTGTAATTTACTTCAGAAAATAGTCAGGTATTGCTAGGTTAGTCATCAATTATTCAAATTCTTGTCTGTCATTCTTTGCCATGTATAGGAGAATATACTGTGTGCTGTAACAGTAAACTGAGGCTGTCAATCACACAGTAGTGTCTAGGAAGAAAAAAACCCCAGTGAACAACAGTTTCATGTGTGCTTTCAAAGCTCCATTTGCTGGTGGTGTGAAGGCTCACTGTGCTTGTTGGCAGCGTTTGAATTCTCCAGTGCTGGCAGCACAGCCCTCTGCCACTGATACTGCAGAACTACAGGAGCTGCCTATTGTCCTTCCTATGAACCTGTGAACATCATCTGAGAAGGGTGGTATCAAGCAGTGTTCAAATATGGAACTTGCGCTTTACAGTTGGTGCATCTGAAAGAGTCTTGCTTCATGAAGTGTCTGATACACTTGGTGCAGAATCTTGGCAGTTGAGCCAAACAAAACAGTAACCGAGAGGGGATACGATTGTTTTATAAGTAAATTGAGGCCAATGTCACTGAGAAAAACAACCATCACCATTTAAACCAAAGGAATCATGATAAATTTAGTGGGAAAATGAAAAGAGTTCTAACTATAAAAGTAGTGAATGCTTCTTTAGTGGGAACTAAAGACCTGTGGTTCCAGATATTTTTTTTATGAGTAGGTTTGTATGACAAAGTTGCTTTGGACTTGAAGACTTGGGACATCAGTTTCTTATTATAATCCAAGACACAATGAAAAGAGTAAAAGGGGCAATGGATATATACACCAAGTATTTAATTTCATGTCCTGGTACATCCACAGAAACTCATTCTAGCCTTCAGGCTCACCAGCACTGAAAGGCTAACCATTTTTCAAACAAAGTGTGTAAGTTGAATGAAGTTAGGTTTGGTTATTCTGTGACAAAAGAAACTTGGGGAATAGCCAGTTGCTGCGGGAGCTGGGAACAAAGCCTTCTAACTAAATCAATGTTAAAAGGATTTCACAGTGATAGGAACATGGCTTTGGCAGGGGTGCCCATCTTTCTAGGTTAGTAGATAAAGGATGCCACGCCACAGACTATATTGGACCTCTTTTAATGACAGTAGATGTATCAGCCCCAGCTCCTTGGACTTTTGTGAGTGGGCTGGGCAGGTTTGCTTCACAGTGTCTCTAAAATCACAATGCCATTCCAAACGTAGTGTTTACTTAGTATTTAAAAGTTCTGTGTTGTATTGTTAGCTGGCTGTTGTCATAGCATCTCTTCCCAAGAGCTAAGGAAATGCATCTCCTTTCACTGAGAAGGGCCTGTTTGTGTTGGTCCAACACTGCATTTTGATAGTGTCTGTCATGTTACAAACTGTCTTCAGACTGAAAATAAATATTACAGAAACACTTCACAGTTTGGTATTCTGTTTATGCAAGAATGCCAAGTTCTAGAGGAAGACAAGGCCTCTCCCAGTTTCTCATGCTAGCAGCTTTTGTAACTTATCAAATTGCTTGAGGTTGTCACAAATACACACCTTCAAAGCTCATTTTACCTGGGATCTGCTGCCTCTGGCATCCAATGACCTTCTTCATGAGAGCCATCAGTGTCACCCAAGGAAGCTATCTCATGGCATCTTTATAATTTTATAATGTATAGAATATGTGTGTGTGGAGAGGATGATGCTGAAGTCTAGGAGTTTTATCCCTCACAATTTCACCACTGCCCCTTCTCTGTAGGCACACCCTCTTCACCTCCCTTGGGCCTCTTTCCAGTTTACTAGTACTTGGTGTCTTTTAAAGATTTAAATCTCCTTTGGAACATTTCACACAGTAGTTAAGTTTCAGCTTCAACATATTTTTTCTTGCTACCTGTTTTTGATCACTAGCTCCTGCTCCTGCTCCTGCTTTAGCATCGGGCTTATTCATCTCAGAGATAGTTTTATAAGAGCAATTTGCAAAGCTGCATGTAAGTGGGGTGGAACTGGGAGCGCTCCCAATTTTGGTCTGACTGTGCATGAGGTGCGCTCCATCCTCCTCCCTTCATCTTGGCTCGTGCAAGAGAGAAGTGGGTGTAGGGTCTAAAGGGTGCAAGGGTCCAAAAGGTCCTAAAGGGAGCAAGGGCACACACTGACCTTGTCTCTGCTTTGAATAGTAAGAGATCCAGGACACCTGGGTCTGCTGTAGTCCTTCCTCTGGGTTCACCAGGTTATTTGTCTGTGTAAACTTTCTCTTTTCTGGTTGGAATAAAGCTTTCTTGAGGAAAAATGGCCTAGATTTTAGATGAAGTCTTACCAACTTTTAGTGAAATAATAACAATTCACAGGACTACCAGCCAACACTTAATTGAGAAGGGGATCTCAGTTACGTTTTTCACATCTCTACTAAATGTTTATCCACAGACAGGTTATAAACACTGAAGTCATTCTGCTCTGTCACTTCTCTAATTCTTAAAGACCAGGTTTATAATTTTATTCTGTTTCCTTCTATCCCATTTATGTTATGCTAGGTTTCCTTTTTTATCCTGAGTCCCATTCTTCACTAGTTAAATGTTGCCTGCCAACTTCACCATCTCCAAATTTCATTAGCAAACACAAACTTTTGGGTGCATATTATTAATGCAAATATTTAATAAGATCATTCCCACTAATAGATCTTTCAAGATGGATAATATCACTCCAAGCCTGTAATTATCCTTATAGCTCAACATAGTATTATATCCTCTTTAGTCAGTTCCTTTCCTGTCTTAACAATTCTATTTATCTCCATGTCTTCTGCTCAGACTAACAATTACAAATGTCATTGTAACAGCTACTTTTGTAAAGTCGTGATAGATTAATATCTACCCCATTTTCCTTGCTTTTGTAAAAGGCAGTTATGAGAACAAGGTACCAGATTAATCTGTCTTCCTTTGGGAAGCTCGTTTTGCATGTAGGAGTTTTCTGTGCTTACATACCTCTGGGTAGAATTCATGAAAACTGTTTTAACTTGGGAACTCCGTGTGGTCATAGCATTTTTTGCATCTGCCTAAATCAAGGTTTTTGTAATATACTTCACCATTTCTGTCGTCTGCAGACCCTAAACAAGAGACCTCACTTGATTTCCAAAGCTTGACTGAGAGATGACCCAAAATATCTAATGATAGAAAATTTTGCTGAATTTCATATAATCCTAAAATGATTTTTTTGCTGCACTGCTGATGGCAAGTTGCTGGGTATTATTTTTCTTCTGTTGAAAAGACTAAACGCAAAGCCAGAAGCAATCTGTTCTTGCTTGCTGGGAGGACCTGTCCTTTTTCTTGGTGCCAGTCTCTTGCTGATATGTCTGCTTGTACAGCAAGTGAAACATGTCCAATTGTGTAGGCTGCAGAAAAAGACGGAGAACGAGCCTATCTTGCTTAATCAGGTTACCTTAATACAGGCTACAGGTCTTGAGTTTATTGTGTACTATACTGATCATTGAACGTTCAAAGCCAAGCTGAGCTTTCTTTTAAGGGGAAAGTGAATCTCCAAAAATATAAACTTTTGAAAAGATTCAAGTCTCATAATGGGTATTAGTTGCAGAGTGAAAATTAGTTTATCCTCAAAGTTTAAGAACTTTTTGTATGTTGCCTTATGGAAGTTTACACTTTCATCTTACAGGTGTCTTCATGTGTAGGTTTGAATGGGTTTTGCTAGCTTTTACTGTCCAAAACTTTTGCAGTTCTATAGCAACAGGCACATCAAGTTGTGAACTGATTTAGTACTTGGAAATCTCCAATTGCCCTTAGTTGTAGCATTTATCCAAGTGCAGCACCAAGTAGCAAATTAGCTTCCCAGCTAACATTGAGTAGTTTGGACAGTTCTAAGTAAATTGTTTTTGTTGGGCTGATTGTTTTAAAATTAAGCCTCCAAGCACTGAAAGAATCAGCAATGCCAAAGGAGACTCAGAGCCTGTCTTCAAAGTTATGACAAGTCAGGCACTTGGCAGTTTTCACAATGACCTATATTTTAATATGGGCTATTGGATTATTTCTAAAGAGGCTTCTTAGCCATAAAAGAATTATGCTCATTGGCTGGGCTGTGGCAAAAATACAATTGAATTAAGGATTGAAATAATTTAGGATCCAGCTGGACAAGTTGTCCCTGCGGCTGAGCAGTAACAGATGTATTAAGCATTGGAAATTGCACAGAAAAAAAGGTATAATTGATCTAAGGTAACCTCACTACTTTATATTAAATAAATCAATGCTGATAAGCTGAAAGGTTAGAAGCAAGAAGCTGAATTGAAGGAAGGTGGACTTGGAAAAAAAGCAGCTCTGGGTGAAACAAGTTAACTTTTAGGTCTTAAATATAGTAGGGACTATGAACACTTGATTCCTCTAAGTGCAGTGGCTATGAATTTCCAAATCAGCAAAACCCTGGGGAGTGCTGGGGGAGGGTGAAGGAGGGGTTGCATTTTCTATATGAGAAACGGAAAATTATAATTAGCCACCTGTGTGTTAATTTGTGCAACTACAGTCATCCGTCACTGAAAACCACAGGTGACCCACAGGGCTCACTCATGCGCACCTGTATCTATCACTGTTCAGCTCAAGGATTCAAACGGAAGGCTGCATCATAACAACCACATTACGCAGAGCAGGTGAGGTTTTTGAGTGCAGTGTGTGTGTGCATGTGTGTTAAAAGAAGCAGGTAAGACCAAAATGTTGGCCAGTAATGTAGGAGACAGTAAATTCCTTCTGTAGACACCCAGTACCTGAAGACTAGGAAATGCAGAGGTACTGGAGGAGGAGGCTATAAAATGAAGAACAACATACTTTTCTAGTTAAATGTGTTCTTTGAAAAGTTAGAGGCAAACGTTACAGTGTGAGAGCAACTTCAAATAAAAATATGTGTGTATTTAATGTAGCTGGAAATATTGCAGGGTAGTAGAAGACAGGATTTCCCTGTTGTTACTCAGTTAACTCCTAATTCCATTTCTCCATTTCTGGACCCAGCACAAATGATTTATTTAGGAATTAACCTTGTTTTGCAAAGAATGAGAAGATATATTAAAAAAACTTTGAATTATTGCTTTGAGTGCACCTCTAGCAAAGTGAACTTAAACTTGCACGACTCTTATGCTTTGGCTGTGTATGTATTAAATGGGACATGTGCTCACACGGCTTCTGGAGCCGAGGAAAGAGGCACTCGGGGTGGCAGAGGCAGCTTTTCCTCGCCGGGGATGCTGGAGCCGGGTGTGTTCCCTGTGTCCCGCAGGGCAGGAGCCGCAGGTGCCCTGAGGTGCTGTGTTCGCCCAGCCTGGCTTTGCTTGTTCAGAGACGGAACCGTGCCCGTGCTCGGCGCTGAGCGCTCTGCGCTTCTGGCAGGAAGCCTTGCCCGGCTGGCTCTGGGAATGCAGGTGAGAGCAGCTTTCCACGGATGTGCGGCAGGGAAGGCGGAGAGAGGCCCTTTGGATTGCCCTGAAGCTCCACCTGCTGGATGTCCTTCCCTGAGCCTCGGGAATGAGCGGGCGCGCTCCGGCCCGGGGACAGCAGCGGCTGCGCTTGGTGCTGCTGCGCCTGGAGCCGCCGCAAAGCCCGTGAGGTGTGCCGGGCCTTGGCCTGGGCATGGGGTCTCATTCCAGTCAAATTCTGTACGCCTCCAAAAAGCTAGAGCTCAGGAGTTTTCTACAGAAATTAAAGACACCTGCTTGGAAAATCAGGAAGATCCAAGCTTCCTTAACGGTGCAGCAAATAGGCTGATTTAAAGCATGTATTTGAAACCTGGGAATAACAATGCTAAAGGTCGGTCCTGGATTCAAAATCAAGAGTCAAAGTTTAGCAAATGTTGTTAGGATAATGTTTTAGTTTAGATTTTGCTGTGGCACAAATGAATAGAAGAGCTGATATTAGATCTTAGAAGATGGCTTTGCCTCTGACATTCCCCTGACAGCCATCCCCTTGCACATCAGATATCTTCTGTCTCTGCCACTTCCAGGAACCCAGGAACTGAAACTTTCGTGACCTACTAATTCCATTTAGAACTGCTGAAGTTAATACCAAATTTTGCCTGGTTGTGTCTTGTCCTCAGCAGGTAGGAATGTTTGATGTAAAAGAAAGTGGAATGAGAATTCTGAATTTGAATCTAGATATAGATTTGAAGAATCAGTTGTTTCTTACTTAATTTCAAATAAATGAGCTGAGGTGTAACCAGCAGGTAAACATTCAGTCATCCTTCCTTGCTGTGATTATTTAGTTTTCAAAGTGCTCTTAATCAAAGTATTTTTCTTTCATCTCAGCAAAACATAACCATTGAAATGTCTAAACATAAAATTATGTAATTAAAAATATGATGTTACTTTGGTCAGATAAACCTTAAGTTTTTGTTTATGTACTGAAATATTAGTGATACCAGAAGATTAAGCAGCATGAGAGATTCTTTGTGAGACATTATACTGTGTAGGAAAAATGGAGCACTCAGATGTATCCTCAACATAAAATAATATCTCTTGCTTTCTGAAGATTTGCATGCTGCAATCTCTTGGTGTCCAAGTGTATGATTCCTGGTGGTCAAGGTCCAAAATTATCACAGGACAATAAGTTGTGTATCCTCACTCCTAATTCTTCAAAGAAGTTTTTAGATTAATGGGAGACAGTTGTTAAATATTAGTTTGGGCAAGGATCAGCCTGAGCTTCTATACATATCCTAAGTCAAAATTGTAAGGCAAACTCTACATTGAAGGAATATTGTGTACATAGTTATGCCAGTACATGCTGATTTAGCAAGACTAGAAGAGAAAAAATAAGATAGAACCAAATAAAGTTGGTATGGTCAATAACTTCATCAGGGAGAGGGCTCCTGAAAGCAAAACTATTTATATTTTACAACATCTAGGTCAGTGACTAGTTTGTCTGCTTTTTTTTGTGTACAGAATTTCTGCAGTTCTCTTCAACATCCCCCTTTCCTATGGGCTTCACCCCCGCAGCTCTTGATCTGTGTGTCTGTAAGGGAGCATAAGCAGGGTTTAATGCAGCGACAGCACTTCAGTATTCTCTTTCTCAATCAATTAATAATTAACATTGACCACTGATAACTCCCATATTATTTATCTTATACTTTTCCCTATTTTCTCTTATCCTCATTCTTTCTTCCCTCTTCTGAGTTGATCTCAGCAAAACTTTGTTCCAGACCCTACAGGGAGAAGGAGAAAATGGGTCAGAGCTACATAGGCAGCAGCAGGGCACAGTCTTCTTACTGGAACGAGTCTGAGGCCAGGAACAGAGAAGTGCTGGAAGCTTCATGCTGTGTTTCTGTGGTATAATAGCACAGCTCTGATGGCACACTAATTCAGTTTTTTACTTTTAGGAACCACTAAGGCAGCACTGATGCCTTCTTAACTGTGCTAGTTCATTATCATACAATGTAATTACCTGATTCTGGTATACAGTTTGTAGGGCCCATTTTCTGGGTTCTGTTTCTTGGAAGATCTACCCGATAATGCGGCTTCAAACAATGTACATGAAAAGGTCAAGTTTCTCTGCTGAATAAATTATTATTTGTATTTTGGTGGGGTTTGGTCTCTGTTGTTATAGGCTCTGTAAAATGCCCAAAATGGAGACCATTCCAAACCCTAAAGAATTCAAGTTTAAAAAAAATGATCAGATAAGAATATGTAATAAGCTTACATCAAAATCCCAAGCTTTTGGAAGGAATTTGGATGTAAATTGGGTCTTGGAAGCTCTGGAGGATTTGTAATTAATAATACCTAAAAAAAGTTTGGTAGAATCCTTGCCATGTCATTACTGACATTAACACTGGACTGCTTTACTGGGATTGATAGACGCTTTCTTCTTTCTTGTTTAATAATGTATTTCCTCTTGGAGGAAAACTGTGGCAGTAAAACTCAGCAAAGCCAACAATGTGTCTCATAAACAAATTCATTTCCTTCTTCAAACATTGTTTCATTCAAGAGCAATACATGCAAAATTCTTTTAGTGTGGGTCTTTAATTGGTTCCTTTTGCAGGAATGAAGGAGTCATTCTTCGAATCTTCCTTGAAGTTTGCTGAATTTGTTAAAATTTGCTATGTTATCCTATGTTGGGAATGCAGACTTTACTGAATGGCAGTAAGGGAATGATCCTGATAACATAATTAATGTATCATTTCATTTAGAGTTCCTTAGGGAAAACCCACACATTTGTTTGTAATGGTGAGCCCTTGCCTGTAATATGTATAAAAAAATCACCTTTAACATTTCTCTAGAGGGATGCAATTGAGTTTCAGGGTTGTTGATATCTAAAACAAAGAAATGAGGGGTACCTTTTCCTGTGTTGAGGAGATCTCATTTCATCTGCTTCTGAGAAAGCATCAGATTGCTAGTGGTCAGACATTGAGTGAAATAATTATGCAACTAAAGTTATCTTGATTTTAGCATTAATATTGCTGGAAGAGCATTAATATTTCCTAGAAGGCTGTAGTTCAGGTTAGTGGTTTGTATTTCCTTTTTTTTTTTTT
>VZRN01004878.1:0-62441 GCA_013397935.1 Dasyornis broadbenti | reverse complement strand
GTTTTTTTTTTTTTTTTTTTTTTTTTTTTTTTTTTTTTTTTTTTTTTTTGGGGGGGGGTGTGGGGGGGAGCAGGGGATGATGTGGGACCTTTAAAAATAATTTTATTCAGTCAAGGAGTAGAGGAAAAAAATATGTGATTGCAAGCGGATGGCAAGACTGGCAAGTAAGGCTCAAGCTGTGGAAGACAGTCTGTGGTGTAACCCAGGGCTGAATGAGTTCCATTAGAGTTATTCATTAGATGCACTCTCGTGATGAGTGGATTCAGAGATCAGCAGCCCTGGCTTTTGAACCATTTATCAGTGCTTGAGAACCCATAGTTATAGTGAGTATGGTGATGAACACTGACTAGTTACAGTAGAAGCCTGTAAACAAGAGGAGGTCAGAGCAAAATATGGCACCGTGGCTGTGCTCCCTCACCCAGCCTTGAATAATGAAAGAATTGAACAGAAGTTGCCATTGTTGGAAAAAAGCCAACACACACAGAGCTGCCTGGTGAGCCAGCACCAAGCGTCAGCAGCTGTAACCAGCTCAGTGTGGGACTGTGCCATACAAACCAGATGAGCTTCCTCGTGCATAAGTGAGGCTCTCAGCACAGAAAATGCTTGGGGTTCGCTGCACTGGCTGGCAAAACCCTTCCTTATCCCCATAGCAGAGCTGACTGGAAGTTCCTTGGCTTTCTCCTGTAAGCCAGCAAGTCTGTGCCGTGCTGCTCTGCTGTGCCTCTGGCTGCAGTTGCCTAATTACCAGGATGAAAGTTGTTCTTCCACCAGAATTGTGAAGGATGCTTGGCTTCTCATCAGTCTTTGTTTGCTCTAAGAAAGCAGTGGAGGAAGAGAGGTTTGTGCTTTCTTACCAGTCCTGTACTTAGGTCCTCCAGAGAGCTTATTTTCACAATTAAAATGGATTTAATAGGGATTTTCTTCTGTCACACCATCTTTGTGCCCTGTGCTTAGCTGGGCTGTGTTTTTTGAAGAAACAGACTAAAAATGTATTTTATTGATACTTGGTCTTCTGAGCTGAAGGTAGCTTTTGGAACGTGGTACATTAGGCACAGAGGCACCTTTGCCCTTTAAACAAAATGACCTTCTGTCTCTGAATACTTCCACACAGCATTTATCTAGAGATCAAGGTAAAGTTTTACCTATCTGAGACACTTCCTCTGAAGTAACTGCTTCTGAAAAAAATGAAAAAGAGCTCTTGATTTTTTTTTAATCTGTCCCCACTGTCTGAAAGTGGATGGCACCGGTGGGGTACAGGCATCTGTGTAATGACAACCTTCTAACCCAAAGTAAATATGCCCTTTTGATGGTCCATTACACCAGTAAAGACTCCAGCTATGAAGTTCTTTTAACTGAAGGCTCCACGTCTGTATGTGTTTTATTCCTTAGAGTTTGGGTGACCTGATTGCAAAGCACCCTTTTTAAGCATCTTGGCTTTATTTATAGTTAATGTTACATCTGAAACAATTGCCAAGGTGGTTTCTTAACTGCTGTTCTTAATTAGGAAGTGTCACCAAAATAAATTGGGTTCAGTTTTGCTGTATCAGTATCATTTATTATGGAGAGCATGGTGAGCTGAAATATATGTAGATGGCTAACAACATCATTGTTTTAGATTTCCTCGGTGAGGAGATGGTGGGATACACTGATGGGCAGGCCTGATTCAGAAACAAACTAGGATTAGCATATAGTTTGCATGTAAGAACAGTGTGGGAATTTTCAATATTTTAAAGAAAGGGGTGAAATACTTGATATTTATTGCACTTAGAGACGAAATTACTTTCAGAGAAACATCCAGTGTTTAGGAATAATTCAGTCTTGATGAATTACCCTGTCATATACAGTGATATTGCTAAATATCCAGCTGGCTTCATTTTGTATGACCAGTGTGATATATTCCCAGGAGACTGAAGCCTTTTCTAAGGAGAGAATACATTGTCCTGGTTGCATCAACAGTCCTTTCTTGGGTACATTGTGACATCCTTTTTTGTGTGGTGTGTTTTATCACCGTGCTGTATGGGAGATGTGTGCGTAATAAATCCAGTGGAAATAAACAGTGTTTCCCCCCTTATGAATATGTGATCTATGATTTATTTATCCACTCAGACTTAGACTAATAGCATGTCAAATGCTGCCTGTTTGTCTTCCTGTTGACATATTTCTATCAGCAGTGTCTTCTGTATTACGGATAGGAAAGATATTAACAGATTTATAAAACAATGGTTTAACGAGACCAGTTCTTTGATGTAAGCTAGATGGACTCCACTAGGGAAAATAATAAGAGATTAGGTGGAGGGGAGGGGTTTTTTGTCTTTTGTGAAATTGTTCACATTAGGCTGGAAGAAGAGTAAATGGAGACTGACTGACTCCACCAGAAGGTCGGGCACTGACCTGTCCACTGGGCCAGAGCTTGCTGATGTACCCCTGTAAGTGCATAAAGAACTGAGATCTCTTTCTCTTGCACCTTGGCATGCACTGAGTCACGGTGCAAAGAATCAGGCTTGGTATCACAAAAATGCCTAGTGACAGCAAGCAAGACAGAGATAGCTGCAGGTAAGAAGTACAAGTATTTTGATAGGTAAAAAGTGGCTAAAAGAATCTAAATGCATCATATTGTCATAAACAGTCAAATCAGTTTAATCTGTGCTTTTCATGGTCTGATGCTGAGTTCACCTTCTTGCACCTGAAAAAAATAATTAATGAGAGTGATAAAGCAAAGAATGTAAATTTTGACTACAGGGTTTGGAACATCATGAACACCCATGGGTAATTCAGGAGTCAGAACTCTTGTGTTTCTGTGTCTGCTATGCCAGTGCCCTTCTGTGCAACTTCTAGCAAGGCAATTGCTTTCCTTTTGCCTTATTTATAAACTTTTATCCAGGAAAGGTAGAAACTTTTCTTATGTGTATTATATAATACTTACTTCAATGACTGTTTCTTCTCCCAAAGATGCAAAGTCTATTTTAATGAAATTAATATTAATGGAGAGTTTTGTCAAAGGTGTCTCCTAGTACTTGTCATTGCCCAAAGGGCTGATTCTCTTTGGTCCACAAAGTATCTTTCTACTAAAACAGAAGTTCTCACTGTATAAAGTGTAGACTTTTGCCTTAAATTTGGTGATAGCAAAGGGAGAAAGAATGGCTTTTGCTTGTATTTATTTCAAACATTGTTTGAGGTTTAGTGCAGCTTCAAGTTAATAATAGTTCAAACCTGAACTCAAACCATATAGGTGAAAATGACACTGTTTCTATCCCCTTTGTGTATATTGGCAATATATTTTTCTGCTTACAGATGAGTTGTTAAACATGTGATTAAATAACATTATGGATTTTGGCTTACTTTCATTTGAAAGGCCACTGGACAAAATGTAAACATTTTAAATTATTTCTGCTTTGAATGGCTGCTGCAGTTCATGGTTGGTTATCTCCTGTTTCAAAGACTTCCGGCATTGAGGAAAACAGCTTTTCTAAAAGCTGCCGGCAGTTCTGGTGTGACTCCTTCTAGTCTCCTGCACTTTTTCCTGTTCATTTCTTTTTTTACATTTTAAGAAAACACTTCGAATTTTCCTGCAATCTTTGATATCAGGAGATATGAGCAGAAACACAGACTTGCGTATCTAATTGTGCACTTGGCCTTATCTTTGTCTGCAAGGCTGATGTTTACCTTTGAAAAGGAAATTATTCTTTTTGAACAATTATAGCTTCCAAGCTTTCATCATGTCTCTCTAATCTATAGTGCTTTGCTTCTAGTGCACTGTCAGATGCTTAGTGAAGTTTTAGGAAGATAATGCCCTTAACAAAAGGGAAATATATGTTGGGGTTTTTTTAATAAGAAAACTCTTTTTAACAATAATTTGAGCTGATCAAAATATTATTGACAAACTGGTCTTTTAAATTCAGTAAGGATAAAACTAAGATACTGTGGTAGGCAGGAATGAGCAGCTGTAAGGAGTGAAAGGGGGGAGAAGTTTTTTAGATTGGAGATAGCTCTATAGTGGGCAATGCTGTGTTTTTAAAAAGCCAAGCTTTACACTGGATGTGTATGAGCAGGATGTTGTGGAGGATCAGCTGCAAGCTACAGTCTTCTACTCTACTGAGGAATGGTAGCTCTGGAGCTGACAGCTCCTCTCTGGAGAACCTAAATGAAAATAATCAGTAGTCTAGAAAGTGCAACCTGTGAAGAAAAGAAAGAGGTTTTGCTTTTTGACTTAAGAAAGGCAGGCTGGGAGATGCAAGAGTGAAACAGGTGTGATGATAAGCTCTGGATATAGGTATGTGCAGATATAAATAGTTACCCAGCAGAGAAATGGAAATTAATCAATTCTCCTTGAGCAAGGTGAACACAACACTTCAGCTGCAAAAGTATTTGGGCTAGATCAGAAGAAAAACTTTTCTAACAGCAGAAATTATTGAGCAATGGATTAGATGGGCAAGGCTGTGCAGTGTTCCTTTGTGGAGGCCTGTATTGGCAGGTTTAATCTGTGGGAATTTAGTGAATTCTCACTCCTTCAAATGAATGCTCTTATCTGTGCCCAGCATTGAACAAAGCAAAGCCCATGCAGCTATAGCTTTAGAGATGAGCCTTGCTTGAACCTCATTCTAACACGCAAAAGAAGATTTTCAACAGACTGTTTTCTGGAATAAAACTTCTAATAAAAGTAACAGAATAAAAAAGTTAATATTGATTTATTATCAACACGGTAAAGCATGCAATAGCATGAAAACCTAGAATAATCATGAGGGCAGGGATTATTATAATGCAGGGGCTTATATTTACTTTCAACCTGTTGCAGCAGAAAAGGGCTTAAAAAGTAGTGCCTAGATAAGGTAATGAAATATTTTCTATTATAACATTGTCACATGTGTCTGAAGTCTCACCAGTCAAGCTGTGGTTGTTACAGAATATCTTAAACTAAGAGGATGGCACAATAAATAAAATTTAATCAGTTGTGATATTGTGTTCCCTGATGACTGTGATGCAGTTCTTACCACCCTTACAATAACTAGCCATGGAAATTTTTCCTGTTTTCTGATTATTATTATTGTTTCCTGCTTTTAATAAGTACAAAATATCTGGTTGATATCTGCAGGATTAAGCATTCACTGAAGTGCTTAGCAGAAGTTTGGTCCTTAAATGACCCTTCTGTATTTCCTTTGTCATGGCACTAAACCTGCTGCGCTTCTTGAACTTTATCTGAGTAAGTGCTGCATACTGTATTTATATCAGACACATTTTATTGTTTGCATTTTGGCTTTATGAAATGTCAGAATCAATCTTATACTAATGAAATGTTCAAATTTCATCTCAGCTATGAACATAGCTGCTAATCCTATAAGATGTTTACTTTCTGCCTCTCTGGCTATGTATAGTAACAGAGAGTCTGCCGACTTAAGCACTGCTGACAAACGTCTCCCTACTGCTAGTCAGTCTAATAAATGTTATTTCATTGAGTAAAGATTTAAAATTAATTAATTCAATGTCATTAAAATCCCTTGCAACCTTTGACAAGTTTCCTCTTCCTGCAGGCCAGTAAAAGTAGTTACCTGAATACTGCATGTGCCCTTGAATCCCAATTTGAATCCCTTGACACTCAATTTGATAATTTTTATGTTTTAATCTTACAATTTAACTTTAATCATTGCAGAATACAACTTTTAATGGTAGTAGCTATGTTTTAGGTGGAAATGTGGAGGGAGAAAGGTAGGTTGTTTCAAGAGATGCAGAACCAAAGGGAAAAAGGTAAACCAAAGGGCACTGACAAGAGTCCCACCTTGCAGCAAATCATACAGGATGTGTCTACCAACCTCCCAAGCCTTTCTTTAAAATTTCTCCTATGGCATTCTCAAAGTGAGAGCTGTGTAATTCTCAGCATGAAATCTCAGGCTGCATTCCGTCTTGAAGGCTGTGGTCAAACAGTTCACTGCACTGTCCAGTGTGTGGGTGTGTTTGCATATGTAGGGACATTTTTTTACATTTAGTTTCTAAGATTCAGACCCCGATCTTCCACATCCATGGGCTCTGAGTGTCTCTTGGCACCTATGCAAACACCAGCAGAAGCCTGCTCCGGCAGAATGGTGTATTTGTTTGCGCTGGCAGAGTGCCTGAGGAATTACCCAGGAATAGCGCCCTGGTGGGCTGACCACCATAGGAGAAAGGTCTCGACAGATGTTTCTCAGACTTCTGACGCTCAGGGAATACTTTGTTTTAGATGGGAACTGCAAGGAAGATGGCAGATGTTGCCAAGCAGCCCTTACCCTGTGCAGGTCTTCTATGAATGGTCATTAGACCTGTGACACAACACAATCCTTTGCTGGACTCCTGGGGCTCTTAGTCCTGCTGGGTTCTTTGGAAGGTGTGAACAGGCAGAGCATGCAGCTGCCGTGCAGAATTTCTCCTGCAAACCATTTAGGAATCACTGAACTTTGCCTGCCCTGCATCCCCCATGCCGTGGAGCAAGCTAATGAGGAAGAGGATGTAACACTCACAGGAACATTCTGGGAATATGGTTTGGCACCTCACTTGTTCTGATGCAGATGTGCACGAGAGCTCAGGAGCAGCAGGCACTGCATGGTTTGGTGCCTCTGACTGTTGCTGCACAGCTCTTGACTGTGAGGAGAGCCACTGCCGGATGCTTTCCTTTGAAGAATTACCGCGCCTCATAGTTCTACTGATGGACAGCAACCAGCCAGGAATTACCTGATTTTGGCAGTTTAGGACCACATCTGATAGAAGTATAACCTGACATGAAACCTGTATGTGTCATCTCTGTTTCCACTTTTTTAGGCAGTGACACTGATGCAGCAAAGGAAGTACAAATAGGTTTAATTTTCTTGGATTGAAAGGTCTTTGTCTCAGAAATCAACATCTGATATGGCCAGCTGAGACCCTGTTGATTCATCTTCCTTAAACTGATCAGGATTTACAGTATTTGTGTCTTCCTTGTTCCAGGGTGAAGAAGGAAGATTCGCTTTTCTAGGTGACCCAATATTGCCTTTCGTGTGTTCAGAAACTGGAGCTCAGTTTTAAGTGTAAATGGGATTTATTCATAGTGTATATACCTATCAATAATAGCATCCCAATCAACTGGCCTGTGTTCTTGTGAATAAGTTTTGTTTTCTTCTCTTTATAGACTTGTCCTTGTCTGATTCTCACCCTTGTTAAGACTGCTGGAGTTTCTGCGTACTTTAAAGTGTCTTATTTTGGTATCCATGAAGGATTTATCATCAAATTCATGTCAAAGAAAGACAGAGAAGTGCTGATTAAATAAATGATGTTTCCTAGGGTGACATGGGACCAAACATACATTTCTGCTGTGCAAGACTCACAATGATCCTTAAGCAGCCCATAGACTTACGAACTCACACCTCACGAAGTCTTAGGCAGAAAGGTGTCATCCCTCAATGCCTGACTGAGAGCCATTTTCTGTTTAGTATTTTTAACCTTCCCCTTCTGTTTAGTTCCTGCTCTGCCACTTAATGTAATGCCTGTTTATTGCAGACTGCTTTTAGTTTGGTCCTTTTAAAAGCTCCCTGAGGCACGATGATGCCTAGAAATTAAAGTATTCCCTTCCCGCACATCCAGCAGATGTGTGTATATTGAGTTAGTGTCTCTAGTGTTTAGCTAATTTCTCTTCAGAGCATAGTTGAATCACTGCTACATACCAAACCCATTTGTGGCCTTTCCTCTAACTACTGGGAGAGGTAGATTTATATACATAATATTTTTAGCTTTACCTGCAAAGGGCTTGTGTGACTTGCAGATTTCTATAAAATCACTAAACACGTTGTGCTATTGGGCAGCAGAGCTCCTGGTGCTGAATGTGGCTGGATTCAACAGGAGTGTGTGTAAGGCAGCCTTTGCATTCCAAGACCTTGAAGTGGTTTTCTTTGTCATCTTTGCCCAACCATCTTTTTCTTACTGGTTGGAACAGAAGTAATCTTTGAAGAGATTAGTGCTGGTTGAAAAGCTGACACTTTGGTTAACGTGCTAGGTAACTTGTATTGCAATTAACTGTACAGTAACTCCTGTTTCTCCATCTCTAACTGGGAGAAAATACTCTCCTAATGTTCACAATACACAAAGCCATGATTATTACATCTCAACTGTGGTTGAGGTCATTCATTTTACATGTAAATGGTGATGCCTTATTTTCCATCAAAAAATGGAGGTCTTTTTCCACACATCTGGAGATCTTTGTATCATATCCCTCTTGCTGAGGCAGTCACCAGAAGTAACTTTTTGGAAGAGCCTGGGTCCTGTCCTACTCTTCCAGCACTACCATAAAGCAAAGTGCCATCATGCAAAGAACTGAAAATGCCAACTTCAGGTTGCACTGAGTGTACCAAGGTAAGACATCTTAAGCATGATTTCCTGGAACCCTCTCGCCCAGTCCCTATGGTAGACAAAGTATGCTTCCCACGGTTTTTATTTTAAAAAATATAGATTTATTTTAAGCACGTGAAACATCAGGAGAGGCACAATTATAAACAGAGAAAGATTAAACATGGCAATGAGCTTGTGGTCAGACAATGCAAGCAATAACTTAGAGGCAGAGGTTATCATATGAAAACCCGCTGAGAGTTGGTTATTATTGGTACTAGACAGTCTACGCTCTGCCCATCTGAGTTTTAATTTGAAAATATCTTCTCATTTCAGCCCTTCCAAGTTTTTATTTAGAAATATTTGCCTAAGTATCTCTATATTTTAAATACTGCATAAAGTGCATTCAGATGAAGGATGGAAAAAGGTAAAGGCCCAGTCTCCAGTGCACTAGAGAGGACTGAGGCAAAACATATTCAAATAATTGACTAGAAAGAGCTTGGGTTTGAACCAAACCCCAAGAACACACTGAGTAATGGCACAGTAATGCAAACATGGTTTCTAGGAGACAACTTTAGAGTAGATACTAAGTACTAGAACCATGGCTTGACAGCATATTTGCCTTTTGAGCTTTGCAGAGCAAGGTCACATTCCTCTGTTGATAACTGCGAGAATAAAAAATATGCTGAAGTTTGAAATGCTCCTCCTAATGTGATCCCGAACAGTTGTTACTGTAAACAACATTGTATTCATTTTGAAATAGTTCATTAATTCTTGGGTCTTACTGTCTGCATTTTCCTCTACACTGTAAGCTGCTATTTCAGAATTCCAATTAGTTTTTTGTTGTTAAAAGTGCAGCCATTTCCATCTGTCACCAGCCTTTATGCCTAAAGTGGTTTCTGTTAACATCAATGAACCAGCATGTCTTGTTCAGAAGCTTAGGCTTTCTGGTTCATAAGTAGTTAAGGGAAATTTAAGGACAGCAAAAAACACCATCTTCAGCTCTCAGCTTCCTGTAACTCATTTGTGTGTCTCAGAAGCTTCAGAATGGTTAAGTGATATTGCAAATTAAAACACTGGCATAATTTTTTTCCCTTTAATCATGTTGGGGATGTAGAGGAATTGAGCAGCACCAAAAATTCCACTTGTTTTTAGACAAGTGGACTCCTGCATTCTGAGAGGTCACTGCAGTGCTGGAGCCTCCTACCCCTCTCTTAGCACACCTGTTACTTTCGTGGAAACATGAACTCGGAAGACACTGAACAACATTTTCAGTACTGCGATATTGATATTAAGGATTGACCAGTGGTCTTTCTCTTACAATCAAACAGGAATAACTCCTCCTGATATGAAAGTAAAAAAAAAAAAACAAAAAAAACCAAAAGTACAAAAGGAACTTTTTTTTAAATTGTAACTTCTATCTCTATTTTACATCAGTTGTGCTTATGAACAGACGAACAGCTAGGGAAAAAGCCCTGTAGAATTCAAGAGCTGAATTATGTAACTTTTCTCAGTCATCCTTTTTGTCAGAGGTACTTGAGCTATCCTCTTCATTGCCTTCAGGACAGACTTTATTTCTTGCAAGTGGTGTTATTTCTGAGACCGGGGCTGAGCTCCTCACTGGGCTGTGTTTGACTTTGGGTGGCTCAGTGTCCTGCTCCTCCAACATATCTGACTGGTGTCTCTGTAGATCTAGGTATGTAGTAAACAACGTACAATATTCTGGATGCTTGAGTGAAAAGTTCTTGAACTCCTCTGGAAAACATTAAAAACCACAGATACTATAGTGCAGCAATAGAATCAAAGAAAATGTCAGTGCCTGCTTCTTCTACTGAAGATCTCCAATGAGTTACCCCTGAAAAAATCTCAGGAGTATCACACAAATAATCTAGGTCCATGCTTCAACAGTTCTCCCCAGAAACATGGTATGAGAACAATCAGGTAATTCAGGGAATTAAAAAAGGAAACTCCCTGTCAACATGACTATCAGAGTATTTCTAACAAAAGGATGTAACTTACCATAGGAGACCTTCCCAGTTTCATCTGCATCTATTTCTTTAAAGAGCACAGAAACATCAAGCTCAGGCAGCCCCAGTGCTGACTGAATGACAGAAGCAAACTCATTTTCTGTTATAGTGCCATCCTCATCCATGTCAAATAGCTGGAAAACACAGAATGCATAGAAATACTTTGGCATCATTTTGCCTATGAACCCTCCGTGCACATCAGCCACTCATAATGGCTTTCCAGTACTCAGAAGGTCTGTAAACAATGCCTGGGATTTGAAGAGCCTGGCTGCATCTCAGCTACTTTCTCTTGCAAAAGTATTTTATGTATTTTCCCTGGAATAAGACTAAGCAGACACTTAGCAGAGCAATGTCCATGCTATAGTTGGGAATAGAACATTCTGCCAAAACAAACAAACATCACAGTGTTGGTTCAGTGATAAAAATATTACAAAACAGATAAAACATAAACAAAGATTTATGTTTATTGTCACCATGAACTATGCTAAGGGTCTGCTCAATTCAGCCAGTCTATACTGGAACATCTTAGGTTTTAGTCTCCATTTTCATTAGGTTATGTCATATCTGCTATCAGATTAAACTTGCTATCATAGCTTATGCTCTGACATGAAATACCTAAATTTTAGTGTATGTGATTGGTCATTCACTAAGGAATTACTGTAATTAACAAGGAATTTTGGCTCATGGAATGCAGGCAGTTGATGTACACTGATCACCCCATCCTTCCCAGTGCAGTGATAGTAACTACCTGCTATGAATCACCCCTGGAGAAATAAGAAGGGATGGATGGCTGTAATTCTTAAGTACTTGGTACAGGCAAACTTTGCCATTGTGAAGGAAAAGACATTTAGTGGCAAAGAAAACAAGTAGCAAAAGCAAATGCATAGATCCATTTCAGACTGAAACAGGCTTTTACCAGCTAAACCAGTTGTTTTGTGCTGAAACTGGAAATTAAAACAAATTACTGATTTTATAATCAGTACACCTGTTAAGACACTGAAGAGTATAGTCTGGGAAACAACACAATGGAACATCAACAATAGCTGCTAGGCTTGCTTCTGCATAGGAATCTGTACTGATAAAACATTCCTAAAAAAGCACAGATTATCTTGAACAGCTGTAGTGCTTATCTGAAAAGAAGCCAGTTGATACAATGGATTGCCACAAAATAACTGTTACTTCCCAATAACGCATCAGTACTAAGAAGCACCCGGTTGACAATGAACATGAACTGTATCTCAATATATCATTCAACAGAGTTGGTAAAATCAGATTATTGGGTAAAACAACTGGAGCTGTGTCAAAGAGCTACTAAGAAAAGACCCAAGGACTCACAACGTGGGCATCTCTGATCGTGTATTGCCTTCTTGCACCTGAGATGTGAAAAGAGGTACTTAGAACACCACTGTACGAGTCAGCAGTTCTTAGATGCAGCCCAATTTTGAATGTGCCAGTCCTGAATAGCCCTTGGTTTTTTTACCCCTCCTCTTAAGAACAATGACTCTAGTGAGGCTTGACCCACAAGAGGATATTACTCCATCTATTGTGACATTGAAGAATCGGAGCAGAAAAAAACCTCAGGCAAAAAAAAAAGTGCAAGTGCTGCTGAATCATTTTTGGAGTTATCCTGCCAAGTTACATATTCATTAGTGCCTTCAGATGGCTTTTGAAACCCTTTTCTGTGATGCTTGCAATTCTTCCCCTCCCTTTCACAGTCTAAATGTCAATTGGTTTAAGAGAATTACTCACATTTGCATAACAGATTGAAGCTATAAACTTATGATTTGAAAGCTAACAGACTTACAGTCAGTCTTGACTTGTCAGGTTTGTAGATTTACACTAAATTGAACTTACCTTAAATGCCATCCGAACAGTCTCTTCTGTGTTGGCTGGGTTGCAAAGAATAGACAAACCAATTACATACTCCCTGAAGTCGATGGTGCCATCTCCATTCTGTAACCCAAACAGGCATGGCAGGAGTTATAGTTAATACTGCAAATCACTTTAAGAGCTATTCTGTAAATCAAGCACACAACATGCACTAAGACAGCTTACAATATTAGCAGGTTTTGTTCTTCCTGGGAAAAACCCTAGCAGCTCGCTAAATATGTAAAAATAAAGCTGCAGTAGCATTATACATATTTTCAGTAGCTACAAACTGGGTATTGATTTCTATTTTACAAACAAACAAAGCACAAACAAAAAAGATTTAAAACAGCTTAAAAGTTTCTCTTTAGCACATGGCCTTCAGGAAGGCTCTATGAATAACTGGAATCCACGTGTTTGAGGTAACTTTAGGAGCGCACGCAGCACTGGCACTTGCTGAAGCTCAGAGACCAATGCAACTGCCCTGAATAAACAGGCCAAGAGTGAGGCTGTTGCTTTGAATTGAACCTTCAGCAATAACATGTATGTCTGTGAAAGGACAACCAAATCTATTTGGTTTATCTTAAGCTTTGCTTTGAAGTCAATGCACTGCCCTACGTGCTATTTGGAAGCCAATGCACTGTCCTACCTTTTAAGCCAGAAAGGCAACAAATTCATTAAACAGCCTTTGTAATAATTCCAGTTTTGATTTGAACAAACATTTCAATGTGTTAACTACAAAGCTACATCAACAAAACATTTGAAACTTGCTTTGATGGGATTTGTGATTAATTCTGTATAAGCTGCATTATATTTGGAGATAGGGAGAACAGCAGATGCCTGCTGAAATCTATGCTTATGTCAGTAGTGTTTCTGTCACTACACTGAAAGTTTCTTGAGTGTTTTGGGAAACATCTGTCGGGGCAAAAGCCATCTGCAAGTCTTATGTGGTGGGACATAGAGCAGTTAATGAAAGAGTAATAGAGATGACAAGAAGTTCATTGTTTTGAATATTCACAATAAAGACATTAATCAAAAATGTTTTAAAAGCAAACTGAAATGTAGAGCAGAGCTCCCTTTGTGGATAATGTGTTGTGCATTTCAAAAGGAAAAACATCTTCTTCATAAGTGGAATCCCTATGTCTGAGAACAGCACAAAACTTTTTCAGCCAAGTGAGAGAAGGGTGGTCTCCTGGGTAAATCTGCAGCAAAGAGCCAGACCAGGATTCTATTTCTGTCTCTCCTACCAACTTCTAATGCTCACTTGAGCATACCAGCCTTAACCTTTCTGCTCTTGGTTTTCTGCTGCTGAACAGTGCTATATGCCAGGGGAGAATACTGAGGCTGCTCTGTAGAGCACTTTGAAAATTTTGGGTGCTACAGGGATTTTAGTAATTGGATTTAGGTTTTGAGATAGTTCTTGATTAACAAAATATGTGTAATAATGTAGTAAAATCAGTATTACTAACATGTCATCATCAAGCTATACAACTGACAGGATTTAAAACTTCTAAGATACAATTGTATTAAACCTTCAAAACCAATGCAGGACTCTTTTGCATAGACAACTCCTATTTTCTTTACATTGATGGTCTAACCAATCTTTTTTGAAGACATGCAACCTTTGAACATCTTGTACTTCATAAACCTGTGAATTTCAGGGAAACATTTGAGCAAAGATATGCATAGGAGACGCACTTTTAAGTCACTTTCATGTGTGTTTAAAGGTTATAACTTTTGGTAGTTTTTAATCATTAGAAAAGGACACTATTGTCCCAAGATGTCCTTTTATTTTCAAATCTGTGCTCTCATTGTGGTGCAGAGTTTGACTTTAAGTATTTTGTCTGCATTGTAGTTCTCAGAGATAACAGATCTAACTTTAAAGTGTAACATCACAAACATGAAGTCTTAAAACAACTGAAGCAAGAGTGTAGATAATAACTGTTCAAAGTTCCATAGAATATTATTTTTGGACAGTTTTGTAAACTGTATTCTTAGCAAGGATTGTTTGATGTGCTTAGAATATTTTTAAAAATTTATTTTTAAAGTTAAGAATATGTATCATAGGAAATGAATTGGGAAGTAAACTTTAAAATAATCTAATTAAAAACAACTTCTGAAAGAAGTTAGCACAGCTGTGGCTGCACATGGATATATATCAAGAAAAAAGACAAAATAAGGGTCATATTACTTCCATTAAAGTGCAAAATCTCAGTAATCAAAACTAAGTGCAGTCTGATAGATAGAACTCCAGCCATTTCAGTCCGAAATAAAGTTACTATGCTTACAAGATCATGTTCTGACTAGTTCTACTAAACTCCAGGATGCTGGCTAACTTCCAAATGCTCTGGCATTTTGATTAAGGAAAAATGATGGGGTTGCCGCCAGGAAAGAGATGGGAGTTAAACTGAAAATGCAGGAAAACCTTCAGTGGTCTGTAACACCACAGCAAAAAGCACTTGCAATTGTCTTTCTATGCATGTCTAACTGTGTTTACAGCCTATGTACCCAAGAATATTTTAAGGAAGCAATGTGTGACCTGAGCTCCAGTTCTCTAAATGGCGAAGTAGAACATCAGAATTTAGGTATTTGTAGTTATGCTACACAAAACAATCAAAACATAGTGCAACCTTAACTATTCTTGTTTTCTTTGAGGAAGTCAGCTTTCTGCTACTATTTTCACTATAGCATGCTATGATAACTGGGGTTTTGTTGCTGGTTTTTATATATAATACAGTAAATCTTAGACTTTGGAAAACAAGAAAGTTGCATTGTCATAAGCATTCTCCATTTAGATTTGCAAGGGACTGCAAGCCAGATGCAGGATAAAGTACTACTGCATTGATACTTTTGAGGAGGTATCACACTTTACCTCCTGCTCACTTTTCCATTACTCAGAGCACAAATGGCACTATGTGGCATGATGGATAACTGTGTGCTTTTCCACTGAAGAACTGGGAGGAGGCTGAATGCCATTAGGAAGGAACTGACCTCTTTCATCTGGGAGAATATGAGTATTTTTCTGTTACCCAGCTTGCTACTAAATAAAGTGCAGGAGGGAAGTCTGTGCAAAAACTGAAAGTTAGTATCAAGTAAAAGGTTTCTGCAAGCATACCAGGCAGGATATCTCATCAATTTGGAAAATACTATTTGCCAAGTGTAAGTGCAAGACTTAGAAATCAAAGCTATGGAAATTTACAGACCAAACCAAACCACAGCAACCCATTTACATGCAGATGGCCTGCAGGTATTGTGTGGTATTTCTCAATGAGTCACTGCTGTGCCCCTGGGGAAGGGCAGGGGCATGTGAACTCTCACATCTGGAGACCGTCTCTAGTGCCAGGCTGCCTATTTAACTCATCTTTTCACATTCCAGCCAGCTTGTACATACACATTTAAAATTTTCTTTTAAAGCAGCAGAGCCTTGCCAAGAAATCTGCCTTATGCAAGAGCTGTTTTGATCAAGAATGTAATCCTTAATTCAAAAAATGTACCTTCGACAGTTCATGTTATTCCCTTTTTTTTTTTAATACTCAAAAGTTGACATCTTAGCCAGAACTGCATAACTAGTACAGTATCCCACTTGAGTGGGATGCTGCACTCTGATGAAATTTAACTCAGATAGCCAGAGGTTGATTTTGGCTGTCTGTCTGCTATGTGACTGCATAATTATTTCAAGTTTCTCTAAATATAAATGCAGTATTTTAAGTTGCTTGCATTATAACTAAACTTAGGCTTGAAGGAAAGAGAGAAAAGACTAGTTCATAGAACTGTAGGAAGGAGAAGATCATTGCAAAAGTAGCCTTGTGTAGGTCTTCCATTTTGTCCCGGCCAGCAGATAGAATTGACAGTACCACTCAGGTTTTGCTTCAGCAGCCAAGCATAAAAAGCAGAAGTAGAAAGGAAATTAAATGATCATGAAAATTCACTAATCATTACAGTTATTGCAACTCTAATGTTTTTCCTCTTGTTAGAAATTACTGCACAAGACTCTTTACCAGTGATTGCCTTCAGGCAAGCAGGCCTTTATTCCAGCTTAGTGACTGCCGACAAATCAGAACAGCAGAATCAATAACAAACTCAGGAGCTTTTTATATAATAGTTATATTCATATACAAATCACTTTACATGAAAAAATAACTAAGCTTTGATCTTTCCAATACATCCCCCAACCTTAAGAGTCTAGAGTTAGTTTTCTGTGACAGACTTACGCAACTGCCCATCAACAACCTACACAAACCCTTCAGAAAAGCAGATGAGCGTATGCACAAGAGGAATCTACACTTGAAGCAGAACCATCCAACACCAGCTACATCTGCCTTAGAACAAGGAAAAGACTACAGTTCCATAGCACAGGATTGAAGTCTTCCATGTGTTTCTTCCAGATGCCGTTTCTTTGCCATGGCTTCACGAATACATGGTCAGCTGCAGCCAGTCTTCCAAGGTCACTTTGATGTGCCCACTTCCATCTTGGTCCAGGGACTTGAAGGCCCGGAACATGCTGTCCAGCCGGACCAGGCAGCTAATGAAGCTGTTGAAATCCATGCTGCCGTCTTCGGCGGCGTATCTGCGCACGATCACCTGGCAGAGCTGTTCGTTCAGGTGGAACCCCGCAGCCTTCAAGGCGTTTGGCAGCTGAGCTCTCCCAACAGTGCCTGACTGCTCAGTATCATACTGCTTGTACACACACTGCCACTTCTTGACGTTGTTCCACAGATACTTGAACTCTTCAAAGCCCAGTTTGCCGTTTGCATCGCAGTCCATGACAGCCACCATGCTACGGCAGGTGTCTAAGCTGAAGCCATCCGTCTTCAAGTCTTGGTGTCTGGAAAGGACTTTGTTCAGGATGTCCCTTAGCTCTGTGGCACACACTTCCATATCATCTCCAGCCAGATGGGCAAACAGGCGACGAAATTGTCTGATCTCATCACTCTCCTGAGCTTCCACATTTGTAAAATGATTGTGAGGAGGTGGAGGTGGCTCTGGGTTATATTGAGCTGCTGCTTCACTTATAAGGTTGACGAGACCTCCAACGAGTCCTCCAATATTCCCTCCACCTCCACCTCCTGTTAGGAGACCTCCAAGGCCACGTGCAAGGCTCCCTCCATGACCACTACCACTTCCTCCACTCAGCAAAGCTTTGGCAAGGAACATTGTGAAGATTTTTTGAAGAGAGTTACTCAGAGATCCAATGCTTCTGTAGCTCTCCAAAGCTGTTTTGTGTCTGACTTGGGCGTGGGCAAAACACAGCTTATCTGCGTGCTTAGACATCACCATGTCTGGGCATGTCTCTGGTTGCCAGAAACAAGGCTCACTAGTTTCTGTCAGGTGTTGACACGCCTCTACTTCTTTTCTTCTTTACGTAGTTATGTTTATGCGATTTGAGGAATCATTTTAGAGAAACAAATAACGAGGTTGAAAGCCTCGTTACAAAGCAGAAGTCTCAAAATGCCTGTGCCCCTACCTGAAGCAATTTGAAAAGAGTCCTGTTACATGAGCGTGACTGTTCTTCAGTTGTGCCGATCTCCTTAAAGGTGAATGCAGCCTTGCACTTGTTTGTTTTACAATCTTTTATTCCCTCAAATTTTTGTGAATTGAGTACTAATTTGCTAGTTCTAGTCACTGATGTTGTGCCAGATAAAGAAAATGAAAGGAGTCTTGGTTGCCCTTAATTAGTGTGGTTGCCACAGCATATTTCTGATGTATGTACTGTGCTACAGGATTCAGACTACCTGCCATAGGAGCCAATGGTCCATTGGTGGGGAGGCAGGAATGACAAAAGGATGAGAACCTAACTCTGCTAGAGCTTCAAGGCATTCAGCAGTTCAGGAAACACATTTGACTCTTTCCCTATTTTAGAGCTTGTATAAACTTTTTTACCTAGAAAAGTCCTAAACCAGTTTTAATCAGCATATACATTGCAAAGGCTCCCAGGGGCAGGTATACTGCTAGGGCTAATTGATTAGGAAGAGTAGTGCTGAGTTGGGAAAGCTCTTATGGTAAGTTAAAATCTCCAGTCCTGAAGCACTTGCAGGACAACAGGCTGTAGGCACTGTAGCACATGCTGGAGGCCTAGAAGTAAGATGAATCCTACCTCTGCTCTAGTCACTGATGCTTCTGGTATAGTCAGAAAGGCAGCCACAGAGCAATTTCATCCCCAGAGAGAAGCAGAAAATTGAAGAGATTAGCACTGACCAGTGAGGAAAGCCTAAATGATCACATTAATGCACAGCCCCCTTTATGGCCGGAGAGAAGCAAGAGGAGTCCCTGTAAAGTCTAAGAACACCCTCCAAAAACACAGCAGGAACACTCTAGTGTTTGCAAGTTAACACTCTAGTTAGCTTCACTCTGCCTTAAATTATCTATTTAATTACAACAGTTAATTAAGCTATCAAAATGTACATATGCTCAAAATGGGGTAGGCAAAAGGAAATATTCAGCTCTTACCAGCATGACGATTATTGTCTGATACTGGTGCAGCAACTCGGTCTAAGGGATGGCTGTCATCTCACAAAACAGAAACTGATGAATGTTTTTCCATTGAAACTTATGAACAAAACTGTAAGAGTCACCTACCTTGCTTACTGAAACTGCTAACCAAGAAGCATTTATTAAGCTGGACATAATAAATAATAATAATAAATATCCTTTTGGGTTGTGATTTCTAAAAAGTATTGTTAACAAGTCAGTTAACCAACTACTCACCCTGTCAAAAAGTAGAAACAGCTCTTTGAGGACATCCGAAATAGGCAGCTTCAAGTAGTCGGCAAACTCCTCAATGCCAATTCTCCCCCCTTTGGAAGCACTTGCAATAGCAGCAAAAGTATCCAACTGCTCTCTGACATGATTCCATTTTAGGCTATGGAAACATGAGGGAGAGGAGATATTTCTATACAGCAGTTCTCGGACAGATGGAATTTCAGTAGGAGTCATTACAGTGTTCAAAGATGAAAAACTGCCAAACAGGGCAAGTGAGTACAGCATTTCTAATGCTGTATGACAGACCAGGTATTTTACTTTAAATCAGCAATTAAGGACTGCGCCCCTCTGGTTATTAATATTAAAAGCAGGCAGTTCCATGCCTGGGTATGTCAGACTTCCATAGACTAACTTCCCAAACCTAGAATTGTCCATCCAGTTACTAGGCTACTCCAGCAGAGAACTTTTCATTATCATAAATTCAGGTGTAGCAATATTTTGATGCATCGTGCTCTAGGGTAAGTATTTCCTTGACAGAGGGAGCAGATCTCGGCTCTATTAGCAAAGTCTCTATCCAAACACCAATATTGCTACAGAAGTATCAGATCTCTGCAGAAATACACCACTGCACATCGGTAAGAATAAAGATTGCCATGTAACAATTCCAGATGGAATTCTATAAATGGGTCTATAGCACATTAATAAATCAATATTTACTGCACACATTCAGATTTCACCACAGCCATGCTAGGTTATTTGATGGAGTTACTGTATGGTTACACAGTTCAGTTCTCAAATTCCAGCCAGAAAAGGCTGACAACACTAGCAACACATGACTGCACAGTGAAACTAAGAACAGTAAGCCCCTGGCTGAACTTTCAGGCTGGAAAGGTTTTTTACTTCCTGCCACAAGCTGCCAGTACCTCCCCACTAAAGCAATTTAAATTTGCACCAAGATTACCAACAAGTGCTTAAAAGAGGTACTGTTCTACTTTTCTTACCCTTTGGTGAGATAAATTCATAAAAGACTAGAAAAATCTTTCCCCCTGCAATGCTGGCCACAAAAATTACTTGGAATTAATCCTTACTGAGATTGTCCTCATCTCTGATTTCCTTATAATTTATCTATGTGAACTGTATGCATTAATACAGTGTATTACACATGGCCAGGTCTATTGTCTGGTAATTTAACCTTTGGCAGATGGCCATCAATACCTGCAGCACTTCAGCAACTATGCTACCAAGAGATAAATTTCCCTTACTTGAGTTTCTTGCTAATTTTGGTGAACTCCACCAGTCCAGCTTCCATGGGTAAAGTCAACTGTCCTGCTGAAATCATCAGTCTGCAATCTTCAAAAGTGTGATCAGTGACTGGCACATTCAAAGCACTGAAATAAAATTAAGGAAGAAGAAAAATCAATTTCTTATATGAAAATTACTTCTTGTTGACCGTTTCCCTTCTCTGATAAGCGAAACAAATGGTAAATCATTCTTGCACTGCTGCAAATAGGACAAAGCAATACACGCCATTTCGTGGAACCGTGAAACCACCCTGTGAAACTACATTATGGCATCATCATGAGGTTTTAAGATTTACAATCTTGTAAAATGCAGCCCAGTAATATCAGAGAAAAAACCACCCAGTTATTCTAGCCAAGCAAAAAGAAATCAGTTTATTGTAGTTTTCTGTGAATTGAACATACTATGGTCCAATGTAAGACAACCTTCTTTATGCTCCATGTAAAAACAATCAGGGTAATCTACTATAGGAATTGGACATCGCTCAGTGAAAATCTAGAGCAATTCCTGTATATAGTACCTGGACTTGACTAAATTGTACTTTATGTCTAGGCTATGTATGGAATTTTTGGATATAAAAGAACAGTCTCAAAGATTTTATTGATGATCGATTACTTACTTTGCCATGGTTTGTCGGACTCTGTTGGCAAAAAGAATTGGATCATTCTTTTCTTCCTCAGTAGGAACATGAACAGGCAGAAACTGAAAGGGACGAGTTATTCAATCAATTCAATAGTTACCACTTCATTAGGAACATGAGCAATTTCTTATTTTTGTTTGTGTGGGGGAAATCAGGAGAAAAACATCAGCCATGCAATGAACAGCCTGGGCGCTAGAGGTCTCAGCTGCCTTAGAAACTGCTCTGGCTCTGCTGCCCTCCCCACACAAATGAGATTCACTGTCAAACTACCTCTTAAGGATTGGTAGAAGGTTCTTTAATATGAAAAATCAACCCCCAAAAGAAGGCAAGTATAATAAATGCATACTTAGAAGATTAAATGCTGCACTGGTAAGAATGTGAGTTTGAAATACTGCACACTTCTTTTCAAAGATCCTTTATAAGTGATGTTATATATTGAACTAGTGTATGTGAGAATTTTAATGTTTTGAAATACACACTGCAGCCCCACCTCGTACCTGCTAATTGTATCTGTCAGAACGTGACTGGTAAGTTTCCTGTACATTTTTCCTCCGTGATAAAAACATTAAGGAATCATAGTTCTGAGTAGCACACTAACTGAATACAATACTGTAAGCTTTTGCAACTCCGAGCAGAGAGTAAAAGATCCCAACACCTCTGTCCTCCCACACCTAGAAAACACCGCAGGTATCTCCATGGCAACATGTTTACTATTGAGGATTTATTCAATATTAATATGTAAGAAGTTTCACTAAAATAGCCTATGGATGAACTATTATCTATTGTGGCATGAACAAGCACCTGTTTGCAAAGTAGTACGTGTGGAGGAGTATTTTGCTCTTTCTACTTCAGTCTACAGTGTTTTCTCACAGCTCTGTTTACTGTGCCTTTTCTCAGCTACGGTTATCATTTATCTGAGTTCTGCTGCTCTGCACCCTGCCCTTAATTCCTAGAATATAACAATTCTAAAATAAGGTGTTGCTCATGGTTCATTGGAAGACAGTTGTTAATTATGTGTCAGTATGTTTCTTTAGTTATACTGCAGTTGCTGGTGATGCAATATTATAGTGGTAACTGTCCCATATAAACACAGTGCATCCTGAATAGCCTTTTAATGTTTGTTTTTAAGGAATACTTTCTCTTTATGATTAAAACCAAAGAGTTTATGGAATTGCTTATCTGTCAAATAACCATAAAAATTTTCTGTTTATAATTAAAAGTTATCTCCCCTGTAAAGACAGGAAGGGTCCAGCTGTTCACAAGAATATTTGAGATTTCATTCCTTCTGTAAGCAGTTGCCAGCTTCGTTCAAGGTCTGAAATAGGTCCCTGATTGTTACAACTCACCTTCAGAAATCACATAACTCTTAAACTGAGAAAGCACAGGCACACAGTACAGACACAGAAAACTCTTCTTGTCACTGGGTGTGAGGAAGTCATAACTCCAGGTTTATCTATGCAAACATGGTCATGGTCTTCAAAGTGGTCATTACATCACCTGAGGCTGAGGTCTTCCTCACAGAGCAATGTAAATTCCTGGCAGGTGAAACACCACAATCATCCCCTTCAAAAAACCCACCTACAATTATTTATAAAACCTGTTTGCCAGCAACAACAACTAGGGAGCAAGAATTTGGTTTCTTGACATCTTGCGGTGCCAGCATGATCTCACACCCTCAGCTGCTTATCTGCCGGAGAGTGGCAAGTACACCCTCCCAGTCAAATTCAGTCTCCTAAGAAAATTCTTCACACCTCTTTCAGCAGCAAAAATACTTTTCAGATCTGCTTATGACCTAGTCTCTCTTCTTACAGAATTTGCCAAATGCTGTATTTCTTTCAGCCCCAAAACTCACTGCCAGGTTCAGTTTCATGTTCAATATCCCAGTGTGTTAGAGCTGGACAGGACGTGCACATACAGCCCTGGAGCCCACCACTGCTCCTGCACAGCCGTAGAGGCAGTGCAAGACTGATGGCAGTGGAGAGGCTACTTGCTCACAGGATGGGAGAGCAACAAATGCCCAGAAAAGGAGTAGTCGGATTCCCTCCTTCCCCAGGAAAAATGTGTCCCTTCTCTTTTTAGAAATAGAAAGGCTTTTGCACTCATGCTAAGAAATTAAGTTTCATTTTGGGGATACATGCTGCTGCAAAAGCTGCAAATTTTTTCATGTTTCAGTTTCATCTCTTGGAACATGAAATTTATTTTCTAACAAACAAGTCTGAGCTCAGTTCTGAAGTAGGGGAAAATTAAGCTCTTCCTTCTACTGGGAGGACTACATTAACTGTTTGTTGCTCCCACGTATATAAATCATGTAGCTATATCCTTCTGAATAAAATTATTAGGAGAATTACCTCTTTATTACACTTTCTACAAATATGAGTCTAATGCATGCACTGTAGAGTAACAAGATGCTCCCTTAAAATGAATGTCATTGTCTCACAACACAGACTACATTGCCAATTGTTAGCAATAACAACATTGCTTGTATTCACAAAACTTTGGACAACTTCACTAAATTCTGTGTTTTGCAAATAAACAGCAAAATGTGTAATTTTCTCCCCTTTCTCAGGTCAAGGACAAATTTAGTCCACACTGTCAATCCATTGTGGTCTGGTAAGGAACGTGCTTTGGATGTTGCCTCTTCGACAGGGAGCAGTTCAGAGCGTGGATGGTCATATTAAGAAGTGCAGATGTTGTTTCAGCTGTCATTCATCTGTCTCTGTGCTGTGCAATGGATTTTAATGATCAGGGGAACTGGTTTGTTAGACAAGGCTCAGCACAAATACTTAAATGAGCTCTTAGTAGAAATCTATTGAGAGTACAGTCTGGGAAGATGGTGAGGAAGACAAGGTTACTTTGCAGGGATCAGAGAAAGAGGAGGTGGGAAAAAGAAGCTGTTACCTTTAACAGAATGTATTCTAATTCTTAGTTTTAACATCTGTAGAATTCTTATAGTGCTAATTAACAGTGATTTTATAATGCTCTAAAAATAAAGACATTTCTGACAGCTATCTTTTAGAAACTCATCAGAATGATACGTACATTTGGCAAACGAATTAAATCTGTTACTCACTGTGATGCTTGTTCTTGTTTCTGAGACATTTGTTTATTGTTCACTAAAAGTGCCTAATAATGGGAATAATGCATTTATATTAAAACAGAAATTCCCTGGTTGCTGAATCTTAGTACAAAAGTATTTCCAATTCTTACCTCAACTTCTACTCTTGTGAACAGCTGACACAGTGTCATTATGCACAGCTCTTTACTGCAAGCAAAGAAGAAGAAGAAAAGTAAATTTTACTTATTTAAAATGAAAGTCTTTACATGTCAATAGATAAAACTTTTTAAAGCACAAAACCCAAAGCCAGTATTAGACAAGATTTTTTAGCACCTTGCAGTGAAGTTCCCCAAATCATTGCTTTTCACATTTTTTTCTACAGGGCTTCTGCACACAGCTGCTACTTGTTCACAGGGCAGGCAACCTGTTGTCTGCTCTCATGCCCATTAACAATTCTGTACAGTTCTTTGTCCACTAAAATGTCTCCCTCACTTTGAAGAGGTCCATGGATACTGGATTTTAAGCTTTAAGAGCTTTGATTCTGAGAAGTAGTTTTACTTTATCTGTTATTCTTTCAGCTGCAAAATAAGACCAGTAACTTCCTTATGTAGAATTGGATTTATTAGTATTTGCTAGTAGTTTTTAAAATTATAGTAGCATTTACACAGATGTGTTAATGAAGTGTCAGTATGGTCAGGACCATCAGTGCTTTTTAAAAAAGTCACAAATTTTAGGATCAACAGGTAAGCTAGAAGGAGGAAGAAACTGCTAAAGACTATAAGCACAGTCACTTCTACTTCTGACTGGCTCTTTTCACCATGATTTTTAAGCAGAAATGCACATTTGATCTTTACGTCAGCTATATCCTAATAGAAAACTTTCAAGCAGTCTTTCTGTGTTCTTATTTTGGACAAAATAAACAAGAAAAGGGAAAAGGCAGGAGGAACCTACGGGATCCTGTCTACCTTCTGCACGAGTCCACTCTTAACGCTTGATTTTCTAACACGTAACATTAGATATTCCTCCCAGCAAAGCACAAAAGTAAGAGAGAAGTAGTAAGTGAAAGCAGGAACTGTGTCAGGAGGTTTCTGAGAAGGAGACTGGTACTGTCCCGTCCTGGCTGCAATATCCAGGAAGTTTTACAAAGAGTGAGACAGTTCTGCATTTTGTGATCTGCATGTTTGTGCAGGGGATATTCTTTTTCTGGTTCCAGTTAGTTTTGTTAAGAATCTCTAGATTCTTATCCATCCATCCCTCCCTTCTCTCCTCATGTTTTTGCTAAGCAGTTCCTTTTACCTGCTCACAGGTTTTGATTTGAGCCTTCACCATCCAGCCACTGTCTTAGAGCATTTCTCCATTCTCAGTGAATGGGCAGCCTCCTCCCTCCCACAGGATACCTCTGATTTAATTTCTTTCTTTGCCTATTCCTACTCCATCTATCATAAGTGAAGATACAGCTCTATTTTAAGCTCCCAGTGTAAATCCTCCATAGAGGAAATCTGTAGTATGTACTGAATTTGCAGCATTCATCACTCTCAGTATGCTGATAAATGTAACAGCAGTGGTAGTAACAGCAAAAACCCTTGGGAAACTGAAATAGACATTTGCGTCATGTCCATTGTCTAAGCCTGCAGATGTTAGGATAATACATATATATATTTATAATGATAGCTTAAAAGGTGCTTATGATCCGCTCCAGTAGCCCAGATGTGTTTCAAAATTAGTTGCCTTAAAAATGTTAGTGTGTAAATCAGGACTACTGTACTTAGATACACTACATATTCCACATAGAAAAGTGGTATATGGATTCTGAATATGCACATTTTAATGAACATTTATAAAGTGTAAAGTATTTTCCAGACATATTTTCAGTACAGTTGTGAAGGTTTTTTAATACTTTTCTTTCCTTTGCTCTAGTGTAACGTGCAAAACAGGGGCAAACGAAAAAAAAAATAAAAAAAAGAGTGGCAGAGCTGGAAATAATACTTTCCTTTGCTAACCTTTTCTCTAGTCATTCAGATATGAAAGCTACTGCACGACAGCATTATCCCCAGGTATTTTCCCGTCATAAAAACAGATCTAGAAGAACATATGTCTTGGCTTAGTGGAATCTGTTTGGCAGACTGTTTAGCAACAGGGGAAAAATTTCTGTATGTAATTTTCAGTAGGCTTAAGAAACTTACAATGAATAGCCCTGCCATGTCCAGGTCACAGTATCCTAAGGAAAAAATAAAACACAGAAATATATGACAAAACCAGATGAAAGTTAGCGAGCAGATAGGTTACAACTTAAAACAGGCACAAGTTTAGTACAAGCAAATGATGTTTTTATAGCCCTATAGTGAAAATAAATAAAGGTTTACGGCAAACAGGATTTCTTGTCCTAAAAATTTGGAAATAAGCATGGCAGACTTGTATCAACAACTGGAAATAACATTTATAGTTAGTCAGATATTGTAAATCATTCACTCCGATCCAAACAACAGAAGTAGGGAAAAGAAAAATTAGTTAGACTTTTTCAGTGGGCCTCAGCAGTCCTTTTAGAGAGGCATTCTCATAAATGTGTCTCATTTAGTTTTCAAGGCCATTTCTGCATAATCTATCATGATTTTCCTTTGATATTTTGTTTTTCTTTTTTCCCCCCCCACTCTGTGTTTATTACTTCTTATACATTAGTTTTACAGTGTGTACTGGCAGATCCTTAAATCCCATCAGTGAAATGCGATACCAATTCTCTTGAATGGTTCACTTTTGAAATTAATTTGTAAAAGGATTATACAAAGGAGTCTTTGCAAATAACAATAACAACCATATTTTTAACTTCCTAATGTCTTTTTAGGGTTAAAGTTTGGTCTTTGCTGGATTTGTTGGATGACCAGATAATTTAAAAAAAAGTTGAAAAAGTCTCAGCCTTACATGTGGAGTAAGGCAGAGCCACACAAGGAATGTTGTATGAAATGAACACCTGCAAAGCTGCCCCCCTGAGGAGGGGTGCTGCATGGCTCAGCTTTGCTTCTGCCCAGAAACTCTGTAAGTCCCACTGCAGAAAGACTATCTTGAGCTTAACCAAGAAATGATGACTAACAGGGAAGTTGTGTCCATTTTAGACTTCAAAGTACAGGCTCCGTGGCACCGCAGGAAGTTTCTAACTTCCGCCGCAATACTTTCCTGTCTCCCCTCTTTAGCTCAGAAGCCCAGGAGTAATTTTTTCAGAGTCAGAACAGGAACTATGTGTCACCATGGTGACACTTGGGAAGCCTGGCTGCTTCCAGAAGCTCTTCAATGCTAAAGCTCAGGACAATATATTCTTCTGGGACAGTACAAATTATTTATTATAGCACCACTTAAGTCAGGATTTTGCCTTTTGTATTATTAGTCAGTAACAGAAGAATGTTCTGCTCACCAGCTTGTTGGGGTATCGGAGTAACACAGGTTGGACAGGGACTCGTGGAACAAAGGCACCTGCAGCACAAATTAGAACTGATTGTTACAACTAAGCTTAATACAGCAATTGGGAGTTTTAAGTGATTTATTTCAGATATGGTACCTCGAAGGAGACATTTTTAAAAAGAATGAGGAGCGTTCTTCAGTTTTTTGTTTGTTGTTCAGTTTGTTTTTTATGTATATTGTAGGTTGGGGGTTTTTTTCTTTTTTTTTTTTTCTTCTGTTTTTAAATCAGCAGCACAACTAGCAAGATGTCAGGACAGAAAAGGGTTCAGCCCCATTTCAAGGAGAAAGCTGCCTAAGATTCCTGGACTGTTCAAACTCATTTTCTGTGCATTACCTCCCCACTGACAGGCATTAGTTTCAAAGGATGAGATGCTCACAAGGCTGTTGACTATTTCCTGAATCACTCTGTGTTCTGATCATCGCAAGTGATACGGATCTGTAGTAGTGGTTTTGTAACTTTTCTACCCAAGACATTATAGAACAGTTAAAATCATGTTGCTCTCCTTTCTAATTGAAGGGCAGCACAACAATCAAACAATCAGCGATGCCATGAAGTATGTTTCTGTGTTAAAAATGTTGTTCTGGCTTGTTAAGCGCTACGCAAAGTGATTTTGTAGCTTGGTTGCTACGTCTTGTCTGGCAAAATTTATAGGAATCTTAGATGGCCCAACTGTTAGCTGAGATAAAAAAAACATCATGGAAGTAAAGTTCATACATTCATCTCATAATAACCACAGTTGTGTTTCTGGGTAAATAAATTAGATGAAAACTGTACCCAGCAGAAACCCCCAGCTAACTAACCATATATGTCATAGATATTTTGCATCCTACACAATAGCACAAACCAGAGAAGTAGTTGACTTGTATGACAGAGTGGGTTTACTGCCACTGAAACTTCAATAATATAGGGATTACTACAGTGCTGTTGTGGATGATGCACCTTCACAAGTACAGTCCTTACTACAACTATCAAATTAATATCACATATTATTTTCCAACAACAATGGGACAAAATCTCTCACCTTGTTTAAATGTGATCAGGCAAGATCGGTTTGTGCAGGTGCCTTCTGGGAAAATCAAGATCTTGGATTTAAAGAGAAAGAAATATATACACACACGTACATTTCATAAAAAGATTATACTTTAGCATCTGTTCTGCGTAGGCTGACGTTATGCAAGCTTTGTGATCTGTTGTACTGTATTACACGAATATCATTACTGTTTCAAAAGTAAACAAACAAAGTAATGAAGGATGCTCACAATATTATTAACCTGATCTATCCTGAGATTTGGAAACCAATGCTTTCTAAGAAAGGAGTTCTGGGGAAAGGCCTTTATCAGTTCAAAAATACAGTACAAAAGGCTTTAAGTATTTCACTCAAAATTTTAGTGTTGGTAATAACAGAATTGTTGACAGCAGCTCCTCATTGAGCTGCTGGGTGCATAAATATAAGAGTCTGTGCTGAAAGGAAGTGCATGAGGTACTTGGGCATTTACAGGCAGAGATGCTACCAGTGAGATGCCAGCTGTGATGAGATCACAGCTTGAGTAGCACAGCAAAAGGCAGAGAAGGCATGTGCTTGTGAGGCAGAGCTCTGAAGGCACTACACACCACAGCAGCCTCTGAACCTCAGTGACTCAGACACACCAACACCCAGAAAGTTTCTGAATTAGTGTCTGAGATAGTACATTAAGTGCACTGTGAACTGCAATGTGAGACACTGAATCCAGCCCCCTGTGGAATTCGTGAAAACTTTGTATTTCTCTTATCACCGCAGGATCGTATGCAGCATTCTAAAAACACCTCAGCACAAAATCCGGTGTGGATCAAGTGTTCAGGGTGTGCTCCCACTTCAGTCTGAATGAAAAGCTCAAGGCTAGCGGTGAAAGAGGCCACAGTAGGTCACACCCTAGGGACACAGACTGTTCAAGGGTATGACAGAGGCAGCTGCACGCAGTGAGTTATAGCCAGTCCTCCACTACACTTCCTGTAATCAGAAATTGTGGCCAGGGCACAGGAGTAGGAATCACCCAGTGACACCCTCAGTTGTACTGCTGACTCAGTCTTGGAGATTCCCAGATTGCTTGACTCATAATCTATTTATGCCACAATACATATCTAGGTTTAATCCCAAGTGCAGCACTGGTGCAGGAGCCAATCTCCCTTTCCTCCCCATGCTGCATTCAGAAGAGATTAGGTCTACCAGGGCACTCATCCATAACAGTTTAGCAAATCATAAGCATCAGTGTAGCTGACTTCATCTTTGTACATTTTAAGAATCCTGTCCAGCTTGGCACTGGTGATATTGTGATGCACAGTGAACATGGAGTATGAATCCATGAGAGAGGAGAAGTAAGTAGTGTATTTATTACCTGTGGCCACTGGCCTCTTGATAATGCCCGCCTGGTAATCTCAGCGACCGTGTTCTTCCGTGAATCAGGGTCTTGACGAGAAACTGCTACAGGCTGAAGGGAACTTAAAATTGCTGTGAAACAGATAAAAAAAAATTTGTCTTATTCTAGTGCTTAGAAAACACAAGGGTTCATGGCTTCCTTGTAGCAAAAACTTGTTATTCATATACTAGGAGACACACTCCACACAAACAACTTTCAGACTAAATTGATAAGAGTGTTATTATTCTCCTCTTTCTGCAAAATGGGAAGTAAGACACAGAAGACGTACCCAGCCTGCCAGCTGAGGAGCTTTACAGCAGATATAAACATGCAAAATTCACCCCAACACATTCTAATAATATTGCTGTTATTTTTCACGAAGCATTTCCACACAATTCTATGAGAGTGACCTGACTGGGTCTCCTCATGGGCCACACTCAGGCCTAACTCATGCAGACTGTACCCAAAATACTGTTTTAGCCTTCTCTTTTCAGTTAAAAAGCACGTTTTCTGTGTAAATAAAAAAATGTAAATAAATGCTTTTTATGTAAATAAAAAGCTTCTATGTAAATTACAGAAAAAAACCCCGCATTTAATCAGAAGACTACATCAGAATGTGTGGACCTTTGGGATGAGAAACCTGGCAAAGAATTATTTTCTCTGTCCCAATCCTGTGCTTTTAAGCTAAAATCAATATATTATCTGTTCATTTATTTTCTACAAAGACACTCTGCTGTGTTGCCAGCTGAGTTTAGTTCTGCATTACTGTATAGCCAGCAGAAAGTCTACAGCTGATTCTAGCAATAATGCAAACAGGGATTCTTTTTGTGCCAAAAGGAGGAGAAAATAATAGAAGCATGACTCATCTGATCTTCTTCATTCTCTGCATTTCCTTTTTGAGTAACTCCTCTTTTATTCCTTCCTGGTCTTGCTCCCATTAAAAAAATCCATAACAGTGCCTGCAAGTTTAATCTTATAAATGTGGTATTTTCCAGACGCCTGTAGTTTGGGTCTGTTTTGAAATAACCTTCACTCACATTTGTGGGCCACACTGTTACAAGACAGCAGTGGAACAGATTTCTTGAGCTACTACTGGGAGAATTAAAGAGAAAGCTTCCAGCCTGAGCAGCTGCAAAACATGCTTTCAGTATAAAACAAGTTCAAAATGATATTATATTTCATACCTGAAAAGAAACAGCATAACTTCTACGCATTCTTACCAATTCAGAAAGATAACATGTCATAGGAATTTCACTGGAAATAATTTGTCAGTATCTTTGGAACCTAAGGACTTAAAAGTCTGCCCCTAAATCACTTTAGGAGATAAAATTTTTGGCCCAATGTCAAGTTGCTGACTTGTAACTTTTTTTTTTCTTCATATATACTTACTGCCAAATACTGGAGTTGATAGGTTCTCTGCTCTAGACACTATTGATGGCATTCCAGTTAGAGCACAAATAATGGCATCAAAAAAGCTTGAATGAGGAGCTGCGACAAAGATTGGGGCTTCTGTCAGACTCGCTACTTTCCCTTTCACTTTAACTTGGAATCCCATCAGGAAGTACGCGGTACGAGTCAGGCAGGAGAGGGTTGTCTGGATCATCCTCCTTGTAAACAGAAACACAAAAATACCATCCAGCTTACGGTCAGTATTTATTTTGTACTTCAGAAGAAAAGCCCCTAACAGGTTTCCTAGTTCTAACCAGCACTGGGGCCCCACACAGAGCAGCAATACTACTCACCAGGAGGATGGAAGGCTAAGGGGAAGCAGGGAAGGGGACATCACTTTTTCCTGATGAAAGATAAGAAATGTACAGCACCTTGTGAAACTCTCCTCCCAGGTACACTATTTCTCATGCCATATTTAATAGCATTGTAGCATAACACCATTGTGAGAGGAGTAATTAACAGATTCAGTAAGAATTTACCTAACAGTACCTAACTGATACTGTTCTTTTACGATCAGTTTTAAACAAGAAAGATTAAATGATGATGTTCCCTTACTGGAACATGTTCCCACAGCAGGGGACATGTTCCTTTCATGGGGCTCTCCATAACCTTTTGGTCTTGTTAGAATTCACCTCCTGTGTCTCTTCCTCCAGCTGCAGTGCATCATAGCTAGAAGGGGAACTTCAATAGCTGGAGGTCAGAAGTGCGTGACTGAAACCCAGAACCCACAGAAGCAGCTGTGAAATACCACTTCAAGGGCAATGCAGCTGAGAGAGGAGCTGTCAAAGCTAATTTTGTCATAGAATCATAGCATAGCAGAAATGACAAAGGCCATACAGGAGCTCAGCCTATGCAGTGTTACCGAATACTTGCTTAATGAGTTTCTTTTCTCAAATATTCCTATTAGTATTACTACTGAAGTAAGTCCTGGCTTACAAATAGGCTATAAATATTTTTCTACAGACTTTTTTTTTAGCCTCAAGACAACTGAAAATCTACCTATTTAAAAATTTCCACTAATGTTGTAAAATACACTCATTAAAAAGTTGCTTTATCTAAATGAGTAGAATTAATATGTCACTAAGGAATCCTCTTTAACTGAAAGGAGGAGTAAAAGGAAAAAAAGCTTTAGACCCTGGCTTTGTGTTATTAGGGGAAAAAAAACCCCAAACATTGGTCACTTTTTTACCTTCTCCATCCTTTTAGTGGCAGAAATCCTCTTCCAGGCTGACGAAAAGTTGCAATTGATGCAAAAAGCCAAGCTAGCAGTAAAATCAATATGATGAATATGGCACGGAGGGGAAGCAAAATAATCCCCTGCAGAACAGTCTGGAAAAAAAGAAGTGAAAAATCTTAAGATCTCTCAACAGAGATGACATAGCTATCTGTATAGTTACTTCACAAGGACTTCAAAATATTACCATTAATGCTTTGTGATTTAGTAAGGAAAGCTTTAATGATTCTAGTGCTCTTATGGGAAGTCACTCATGGTACTTCATTTTCACTTTTGAGTTTCCATTTCAGGTAGAACTGGAATATCTGAGTATTTAATTTTTTCACTTAGATGTAGCTAGACCTAGAGGGTAAACTCAGTTTGCTGGTTCCAGTTAATATTTGGTCCTGGTCTGCAGCAGGTGAGATCAGTCTGCACAGCTGACACATATCTCCACTACAGACCTTTCTCTCACGAGCTGCCTATCTAGAAGTCAAGTGGGATCATTAAGATGACTAACTGTACTCCTGCCCTTTCAAATGACAAATCTTGTGTTGTGTCACAATGTTGCTGCAAGTGATCCTCACTGCCACTTCAAGGAGTTGTGCACACACAACACAACATCATTTCCCCTAGTTGGGACTTAAGCAAAATGGAGTTTTTAGTTGCCCTGATTGCAAATAATCCTCAAATATCAACCCAGCCCTCCCAAAGGAATCTTGAGCTTGCATATTTTCATGCACAGCTCCAGGAAACAGGTGTATTGGCACAATGTTGTATCACAGGCAGCTGTGGTACAGGGCAGGGGAGGAAGAAACTCTTAATTGTTTTCCCCGGCACACTAGGTTAGAAATTGTACTCTGAAGGGTGGCCTTTATGGTGCAACAAGCACTGTGCAGCCTAAACAAGGCCAGGGCTGGGAGGCAGGTGAGCTGTGTTAGCAGGTGTGAGCCAGGGCCCAGCATTCCTGGGAAACCAGTAAAGGGTTCAACTCTCTTTGGTGCCTAATCCAGCCCAGCTGCCACTCACTGATGAGGATTAGTTTGTTTGCAAACATAAGCACAAAACAAAACACACCCCAAAAGAACTGTAATAGTGGTTTTTTAAAATTTGGGCTGTTTCTACAAGGCCCTCAAAACTTATCTGTGCGTGTGTCACTAGTCACAGACTGACAGCTCCACTGCCTCAGGTGTACGGAAGAAGTTACTGAAGGAAAGTCAAGTGAGTTTAACTTATGCTTGTGAGTTTACTGCCTTCTACGCTTTACTATTTTTAAAGAAAATATACAACTGAACAACAGTGTTCCTCTCTCAAAATCAACCTTTCTAGTCAGCTCTTCAATGGCCTCTTACTGTACAGAAAAAGCAAGGCTTTTTGTAAGTCATTTTTACAAAATAGTTTGTAACTTCCTAGAGCTGTGATTATTAACAACATGGCGGATTTTAATACCTCTTTTCTTTAAAAAGGAAAAAGTATAGATTTCCTTTTTTTTTGAAAATAAGCCTCTTTGAAAGCCTCTAGCTTTGAAAATAAGCCTCTTAGTGTATAATTTATGCAATTTTTTTATATCGTCAGTTGCTTCTAATTTTCCTTTCACCAACACAGTCCTTTTCCTCTGCACCAAATCTCTTCCATCTTCATGTAACATCCTCTTGCCATCCTCTTGTCAATATTCAGGAGAGGCTCTGCCATCTGGCTTTAAACCCTCTGACACTGATGAGCATTAAGATGAATTTGGGGCCTTCAAGACTTGGTTCTGTGTTACCAGAGGCACAGTGACAACAGACCAAACATTATAGTGGATACACAGAGTAAATTAAGATAAGCATGATAAGCAGGTACACTGTGCTGATGTTTATGTTCTGCAAACACTGCATACAATGTGTTCCCAGGAGAGATCTGAACAGTTAGGTCTGATTATTTCTTTCTTTTATATAATTTTGTATAACTAGTCACGGAATTTCAACCATAACTTCATGGACAGCAGGAAAAAGACTGCTCTGGATCACAGAAATGAGCATGACAGGTTTGACCCTAAAGATCTATTGTTCCCACTCACTCTGGTGCCAGTTGTGGTAAATCTGAAAAAATCAGATAGGAAGACAAACCAACCAAGACTCCTTGCTTGTCTCCCAAAATTAGATGGGTTTTTTTTTTCTCTATATGCATCCTGTCTTACTATGATCTATAGTCCAGTTCAATATTTCAGCTGCATTCAGTTATCCAAAAAGGGCAGCGTAAGCATAAATCAGTGTGGTTTGACTTAAAATAGCATTTTTCTTTATGAAAAAATATATATATGCTCACCTAAAATGAAAAATAAAGGATACAAGAGCAAAAGCAAAACAGTCCCTTCCTTAAAACTTTAATAAATTCATTAATCTATTTTAAGCAGATGCACAGGTGGTACTGATTTGCTGATGCAAGCTATTGGCTTTCTAGGTCACTGTGTTATGAGGCAGAGTTGGTTTCTGCTCCATCAGCTGCAGAGTAGGGTAAGAAAAGGACAGAAAAGATAAAGGTCAAGGTGGACTAGAAAAGGCAAAGTATAGGAAGAAAACATATAGAAGACAAAATTTAGTAATTAGTGAGTTGGTTCAGAGCCATTCCAGCTTCTGTACAGTAATCACCAAGATAGAATTATTCTGAGTCATCCAAAGAACCTTTTCCCACATACTGAATCACCCATGTACTTTCTGTTTACTGTGTCTGCAATAACCGCATATCCTGTCACTGCAGTAGCCCTTGCAGTCCAGGTTTCACCTCCCATAGCTGACTGACCCTTGATCAACACATGGCATTGCACTTTCATTGATGTCAGGAACCTGGGAAGCGGAAAAGCAGGTCTAGCAGAAAGCCACGGAATTCCATTTGAAATTTTGTTCAACTTCAGCTGCTGTCAGGTTATCTAGAAAGCAGCAGCAGAGCAGGCTGGGGACCAGAATGAAGCCCAACTCCCACTGAAATACTTTGACATCTGAAGCTGAAGCTATGATCAGATGGACTGTCCCCCACAGCAGTACACACAGGGCGGGACAGTGTTCCATCACCATCCAGACGATGTCACAGCTCTGCCAGGCAGTCCAGCTGCTTGCTTCCAAGCATGGGGATAAAAATACTGCTTTTAACATGCTAGTTATGCCTTTATATAGTTCATCATTGCAGAAATCCACCGAGCTTATCTTCTGAGTAACCTGGAATCCAGTAATGACTTAACCAGAATTTGTGCTTTGCATTTGCAGTTAGAAGTTAGGACAGCAAGTGAGAAATCAAGAACAAAAGAACTAAAACTGAAACCCAGGAAAAATCTCAGCAATGAATTGCAGCCAACTTCAGTCAGAAGAAGGAAAACAGAAGTATCTGACAGCTGTTTTAAAATCTTGTTTGGCACATGAAGATGCTTAGCACAGCACAACCGATCCTTGCTTTGCACATTCTGAAGAACGACAAAAATCTCACTGGCTTGTAAGCTATTAGCGAGGACTGACAAGAAACTGTAAAATCTTTTCACTCCACTTTTCAGTCTGACTGTTTTTATATTTGAAGCTGAATGAAATGCAAACAGCTACCCTGTCTCACTTTCAAGCTCCATTCATCAGACACACAGCAGCCTTTACATTCAAGTTCACCAACATACTGAAATCCTGCTGTAGACTCCCAAAGAAGTGTTGAAATTGTGTAGTTTTATTGGTGTATGTTAAAGGAATAGTACAGAATAGAGGGACATAACAAAGCTATCCTTTAACATGCAAAAATAGAGGAACACTACACTTAGCACAAATGGAAAGAGAAGGGAGACTTCCCTTTTCTGAAGTTTATAGTAACACTATCTGGTAAGGCCTTGATTCCCAGCAGGTCTGACTGACAGTGCTGAGCAAGAGAGGAACTGGGGCTTACAGGACAAAGCAGCCAGTAGGAAGTATCCTAGTCATTATGGCCACAAGGGGAAAGGAACAGAAGGGAGCAATACACAATATGAAAAAATTCTCTCTACAGTTCTGTGACTGTTTTGCTTCTCAGCTCACTAACACCAGCCCTGACCCAGACAGGTGCTTTTCCTTCCAGATGAATTACGGAGTTCTCTATGCTATGTGCCTTGTTTTACAACGTATCATGTTTTTCATCCCTTCCTCCTGAAGGAAAAAAGCAGGATATATTTATTATAGCTAAAATGGTAATAGTAACTTAAAAATGCAAGCTTTTGAAAGTAGTCTGTGCATCCTCCAGAACAAACAGCCAGCACAGAAAGCTGTCCATTTCTAGAACCTCATTAAGAAACTGGTTTCCTCAGGGTTCGTGCCTAAAGCTACTGATTCAGATGTACTTGAAATGTGTTCCAGGCTGCTAGTAAAACATAGGGGATAAAAGGATTTGAAATTGTTTTCTACGCTTCTCACATTTTCCCTACCCAGCCACCTTCAGGGCAAACATTGTTTATAACTTAAGGAAGATCTCTATGAAACATAATATATTGAGTTGTATATCAGCTTCAGATATTTACAACAATCAGCAAAAAATGCTATAATTTCACCTACACACTGATGTCTTCATTGTCCTCACTCATATGTTCATGTTTGGTTCATCAGCTAATTTTTAAAGGATGTTTTTAAAAACCAAAGCTTTTTTCAGTTGTATGAGTATCCTGCAAGGGTTGTGTGTGCTTGTACACAAGTCATACTGGGACAGCACTCAGCTCAGAGGTCTAATTCAATTCACCCAGTGACACCAATCAGTAACCCAGTGGAATATTGGGTACCATTTTTTTGTTGTACACCCTGCAATAAATATGGAAGCAAGAGATTCACTTTCCCCCTCCCCAACACAGGCTTAAAATCAGCTGAACGTGAGCTAAGCATCTGAAACAACATGACTGAAAAAGTTATCTTCTGTTTAAGCTTTTCATATCAGAGAGAAGTTGTCATCCTCACTCTAGAGCTAAGGCATCTCACAGGATTGACGGATGGCTAATATTTCGTTCTTGAAACAGGACTCTCGTTTCCTCTAGGAGTGATATGTTATCAGCGATGATTGCACAAATATTTCCAAGCACTTGTTAAAAATCTTGTGTTAAAAGTTTCAAGTTTGAAGTCAATAAGGCTCTGTGTGTGCACTGAGCAAGAATGCAGCTTCTGGACTCTGACGAACTGAATTTCAAAAAACAGTGACATTTTTCTGCTGATCACTTTTTGCTTCTTTGACCGTTTACATAACTTCTTCGTGTATCCGCTCTCTGTCTCTAGATTAGATCAGAATGCAAACTACGCCGTACAGAAGGAGAAGTTCTCACTAGAAGCCTGCTCCTGGCAAAGCAGGAGCTATAGATGCGGAACAGAGCCGGGGCTGCTCCGCTCCACTGCGGGCTCTGCAGCACCCTGGGCGGTGCTGGGCAGGCCGGGCCCCACAGCCCCGGCTGCCGGCGGCACTTTCAAACCTGGACCACTCACACCGCGCTCTGCCCCGGCAAGGGGGGCTCGGAAGAGAGCAGTGCCCCCAGCCCGCACTGCTGACAGCCCCGCGGAGCTTGGGACGCGGCACGGAGCGCTGGGTCAGGGCCGCGCCCGGGCTGTGCCATGCCCAGGGGTGCCGCGCCTGCCCCACCGCGCTGCCGCCCGCTCCCGTGCGCATCCCAACCCCGGCAGCCCAGCCCGACTCCGGCGGTCTGTCCCACCCGCGCTCCAGCCTTACCCGCAGCTTGTCGCCGGCGCTGAGGCGGCCCGGGTGCACGAAGGGGTTGAGTACAGTGGGCGGGCTGAAGGAGTGCTGCCTGGGCAGCGGCAGCACCCGCGGCGCCATCGCCGCGGCCATCCCCGGCGGCTGCGCATGAGCCGGCGGCGGAGCCCGGGGCCAGCGGCTCCGGCCGGCCCTGCCCACCGCGGGAGCCCCGCCTTGGGCAGGTGAGGGGGGGCGGGCCTGCCCTGGCCACCCCGCGGGGCCGCAGCTGAGGCGGGTGGGGGCCGGCGCTGAGGTCCGTGTCACAGCAGCGCTGCCCGTGGCCTGGCCATACCCCACTGCAGACACCGCAGCTGAGCCGTGTTGGCCGGCTGTGAGCGCGGGGCCGTGTTCATTAGCACTGGCAGCAACGCGGGCCGTTATCTGAGAGAGGAGAGGGGCGAGCGCGGTCGTGACACGCGGCTGAGGTCGTTTCTAGGAGAATGGTGCGTTTTACCACTGCATAAGGCTGGTACAGAGATTCTGGGCTTGAGCACTTGAGGTGTACAGATCCGCTGCAGCCTTTCTTTGCGTGCTGGACGCCCATGGGATCCCTTCCTCCACATCTGACCTCAGGGATGCGCCACGAGCAGCTCTGCAGGGCCGGCGGTGCAGGCAAACACCATCCTCCAGCACCTTCTGCCGGCCACCCTGGCGGTGTAAGTGCCGCTGCTGCTGGTTTCAGCCCAAAAGGAAGTTCCATCCTGACCAAATTTAGGAAATAGGCTTTTGGGTTCTCACGGAAATCCTCTCCAGTGGTGGGGCTGAGCCGCCAGTCTGTCTGTGCAGAGAGCGCTGGCCTCAAGCAGCTGACCTCTTGCGTGACATTAGTTCAAGCACTGTGTTCTGTTATGGTGCTTTTCCATTTCTCCTTCATGCGAAAGTTTTGGTACTTCCTGGCATAACAGTAGTCCGTATGTTGCCGGACTGTTCATATTGCTCTAATGAAAATAATTATAAACGTCTCATAGTTCAGTTCCCAGTTTGACGTCTCTGCTTCTACAAAGATACCATCAGCATTCATAAAACCTAATTATTATAAAATTATTGTTTGTGTTTCACAACTGCAGGTGCTTAAGGAGTAGTCATAATGATCTATTTGGGCTAACTGAAGCCTGCCTATAATGGAAACTGGATGAGTGTAGAATTTCCCTTGGCTGGTTTCCAGGATTTCTCTGTAATTGCCAGTCCTTGAAACCAGCACTGTCCTCTGAAAAAGCCAAGAGCTGTGAATGAACTAGATCAACACAATCATCACAGAAAGTAAAGCTAGGGGAGCTCCAGAGGAGGATCAATTCCACCTCCATCACTCTTGGCAGATGATTTTATAAGCTCTTTAAAAAACCCAATGACTTCCCTAGCTGATCCTTTCCAGCAATTCTCTGGTACTATCTTGAATTTTTTTTTTTCCTGTATCTGAGAAGAATCTCTCTCATTGCAGATCATATCCATCCTCAGTGGAGGCAAGAACTGTTCCCTTTCCTCTCTGCAGCTAGTTTTTGCACACTTGTGTAGTGTTACGATTCTCTTTTCACCAGACTAATGTTTCCAGATTTTCTCTCCCAGGTCAGTTTCTACATATCTGAGCATTCTTAAAGCATTCCTCTGGCTTTTCCCCAGGGAGTCCACATCTTTCTTGAAGTACCCAAACTGGAAATACTACTGCTAGGAGGCCTGACCAGTGCAGCTGAGTGGGCAGGAAGGATTAATTTGTGTCTGACAAATTATATTATTATATCATTGTATAATGGTGTCTGCTTTTTTTGTCACTAGCCTGATCCTATGACTCACACTGTGGCTTTGCAGACATGATGCTTTTCATATGTAGATTAATGTTTCTGGTGACTTGTACATTTGTTACTAATATTGATTATAAACTTTTTTACTCTTCTAAGGCTGATTAGCCACAGCACCATTTGAAAGGCTTAACATCACAAATACCAAAATACAAGCACAATGCAAAAGAACCTTTAATGTTCAGAACATGTGAGAAGGTGTGATCATATGTAATTTTTTTGGCTAAATTTGAGTCAGCATCTATTTTGAATAATAATTCCTTTTTAGTCTGTGAATCTATGGTAAAATGAACCTTGATCAATGGACCACTAACACAAAACACCACCAAGCTTTTGCAAAGCTGATATCTGGAATCTTTCTTTCACCAAGAGGTGCATAGGGTGCTAAAGATGGACATCAAGAGAATAGCAGCATTACCTTGCTACTCATTTTTTTTCTAGGTTAAATCTACAGCTTTAGTTCTGCAGGTCACTAGGACAATGTATGTTTTTCCTGAAGAGCTTACCCTATACCCTTGGTTTTGCCTAGAAACTGTAGAAAAAGTGGCCCTACAGTAGTTGTAGCTTCTGTACAAAATCTAAGTGAATCATATTAGTAATACATGAAAACCCAGTATACATTTCCATAGTGTAAGACAGGAATTTTTCTCTCCTGTAAACAGACACAGCTTTTTAAAGTGTATGCAGCTTTATAGTTTTTAATATAAATTGTATATATGCAATTTAAAATGGGCTAAGATATTTACCTTATTGTAGCTACCTTTGGGACAGTTTATTCTCTTCCTCATTTTTGTAAAAATATACTCCAACTTCTTATCATAAAGAATTTAGTGAAGCTATAGTAACTTTAAAGTAATTCCAGTATGTATCAATTTTATAAAATGTGCAGTAGGTAAAACCATATACTGCAGAATATGAAATATTTGTGAACAATTTTTAAAACTCTTCTGTCTGTAAATTTTAATCTGAATCAAAAGCTAAAAGAAATTGCCCTTTTTAGCATTTATCTTTTGATCAAGGCTGTTGTTTTGCCATTATAAAACATGTACACAAAGGCATTTTTGATATAGAAATTGAAAACCTGCTCGGGTTGGACCTGCTCCCTGCTGGTGTCTGACAAAAATCTGCCATCTCCTGGCCCAGCCGTGTAGCACTGCTGCTCACAGCAGCTGGGGAGCATTTGTTCACTGCTTATAAAGAAAACAACTCTTCTCAAGGACTAGCTGAAAACCTTTTTCATGCAAAGGGCCATTCTGATTTTCCAGTTTCTTTCTGTGGTACTAAATGTAAACTAAATATGAGAAATGTGTATGAGGACAGCAGTAGATTGCCATTTGTTTCTGTTGTCAATATAGCAACTAACTTTCTTTTCTCTTTCTTTCTTTCTTTCTTTCTCTCTTTCTCTCTTTCTCTCTTTCTCTCTCTCTTTCTTTCTCTCTCTCTCTTTCTTTCTCTCTCTTTCTTTCTCTCTCTTTCTCTCTTTCTTTCTCTCTTTCTCTCTCTCTTTCTTTCTCTCTCTCCTTTCTCTCCCTTTCTTTTTCACTCTCTCTCTTTCTCTCTTTTTGTCTCTCTCTTTCTCTCTTTTTCTCTTTCTCTCTCTCTTTATTTTTCTTTTACTCTTTCTTGTTCTTTCATTCTTTCTCTTATTCTTTCCAGGCCATGGTCCCCTCATGCCAGTTCAGTTTGTGCCTCTCTCCTGGAACAGTGCCTGCTAACACCTTCTGAGTGCCCATCTGGGCACAGCTGACAGCACATTCTCTCCAGAGATCAGGGCAGCCAAGAAGTGTAATACAAGTCACATGAAGTTTCTTTCTCCACCTGGGACAGTCTTCCAATGTTATCTGGGTAAGCTGTGTTATATCCTTTATATTGATGCACATAAAGTTCACAGTGTTTGCTTGCTAAATTTTCAAATGCTTCATTCAATTTGAGAGTTGTTTCCAGCTGTTTTTATCAGAGAGAAGTTGCTGTCCCCAGTGTGTCAAACATGCCAGCCCGTAGGTGCAGGTAAATTAGTCCTAGTGTGCTGCACCAAAGAGGAAAACATCACACTGAGAGTTCCCTGAGGCTTCTGCAAAATTCCTTTCTCCTTGCAATGCTTAATGGTCATAAGGCAAATAAATCAGAGGCAAGAATCTAATCACTTCATTTAGCAAGTCAGACCTGATAATGACCTCTGTGTAGGGAGGCACTTGAGTAAGTGCTTAGCTTGCGTGGTGTTAGTCTCGGTGGAGTAGGCAGGACTTGGTTAGGTTTTTGGTCCTAGACAGGCAGATAGATTGCTGAGCCAGCTTTTTTAACAACTTGGGAAAAAAATAGCATTGGCTCTTGCTGATGCTGAGTGAAAATAGAGGTAGTATTATCTCAGGGAATCCATTGGGTATGTCCTCTTGGAGAATCCTCCTTCCTCACCTGAGCTGGCTGCAGAACTAGACAACTTGACAAGAATTTCTCATCTATTCCTCTGGGTAAGGAAAGCTCTAGACTGATGATGGGGCATCTCCAACTCCCTGTGCTCTCAAACTGGCACCTTCCCTGATTATTGAATTCACTTGAAAACAAAAGAAAAAAGTAGATTTACAAGAAAAAGAGAGACTCCAGTGATTTGTGTGAGAATGAGATATAAAATTAACAGTTGGGGTTTTTTTCCTTTGAACTGAACCCAGGAGCCTCAGTAAAGTTTACCCTATTTAAAGCATTAATTAGGGAGCTGACTGTACCTAAAGATAAAACAGAACTCTTAAAAAAGTCTCCAGGGACTCCAAAAAACCTAGGTTTGTCTACATGAGGCAAAAGAATTTTAATTAGCGGCAACTGAATTGAAGTGAACTGATATGAGCAACAAAAAGAGAATTTATCCCACAATGTATTCAGAGAACATAATTGAATGTTCATTAGCTAAGAGTTATATACTGACTGTTAATGAGCAGAAATGAATATGTATTAATTCTTATTAAGCTGGAAATGTATGGAACTAATTGCATTTAAATATAATGCCCATAAAGCTGTGTTTATTAACAGTCACTACTAAGAAGAGGAAAGACATAGGTGAATTTATATTCTTTACTGCAGTATCGTTTTAAATATTTATTATGCTAAGTGATAATAATACATAGCTTTTCAGGGAAATGGTTATTATGTTGTGCTAGTAGGACTCGGTGATGCCTTCATTTGGATAGGATTTATGCTTTATTTATTTTAAATTAGGGAAGGCACCACAAACAAACAGAAGCTCTTGGATACCTCTAAGACAGTGTTATTATTGCTTCTCAGGATGAGGGCCCTCTGTTACTCTTGATCAAATGACACTTGGCTTCTTGATATCATGCCTTGATAATAATCTCAGGAGAGAGTTTTGGTAAGGTTTCTTTGTTGCAGACACACTGAAAAGAGCCATCTTGTTATTAGGTGTGGTGACAGAAGACCAGAATGAGTTTGTATTAACACACTGGGTGTGCTGTGCCTGCACCCAAGAGGGGCCCATGCCTGCCGGCGAAAGCCTGTGGCCATGTCCTAGGTTGAGCCTGAGAGGGAAACTGGTAGGGCATGGTGGGCTCTCTAGCTGATGAGGATCACAGGGAAGTGTGAGGGAGGGGGCAGTCACAGAGTTGTTTAGGTTGGAAGGGTTCCCTTCAGAGCATTTGGTTAGTGAAGGGTACGTGAAGAAGGGCAAAGCAGAGGGAAGGGATGACACAGCTGCCCTGACATAGGGCAAGGTGTGAAATGGAAACCCTGATGTCCAACAGCTCCTGGGCCTTGGAGTTTTCTCAGATGAAGGGTAGTGACTTTGTCAGAACATTTTATGGCTTTTGCCTTGATTTCAGTGGTCTCTTGGGAAAGGAGTGGGACAGTAGACAGAGATGGAGAAGGAAAGGAACAATGACACCCTGAGTGGGTGCAGAGCAGCAGGGAAGAATGGAGTACCACAAAGAGGAAGTTCTGTGAAAATAACTCAGTAGAAGTCTGATGGCTTCCCAGTGTGGGGCTAGCCTGTTAGCTTTGGTGCTGTTGCGCTGAACCAAGACACACCTGCTCCCGACTGCAAACTTCACTGGCAGCTGCAAACAAATTTGGACTTACACCCATGATTAGTCTTTGCAGTAAAAAGACCACATCTTCTGCATGGCAAAAATAGGTGTTTTCATCCTCCTACTCCGTTTGTAATTGAAGGATGTTTTGGGGCTGCAATCAGGGAAGGTTAGCACACCTTTGAGTTAGTCTGTGCATTTGACATCAGTGCTTTAGGCAGTGGTTGTGTGGTATTTAGATTACTGTCTTCCTGCTTAAATGGAAAAATATCTTGCTTGGTCTGATTTGAATTAGAATTGTTTTTAATTTTTGCAATTTATCCTTTTCTGATAAAATAATTATAGATTATTACAGAAACCAGCGATCCTACCTTTAGTAATCTTAATTTCTGTTTATTAATTGTACAGATGTGCTTTTACTACAGGATTCTTAAGTAGCAGCAACAACTGCACGCTCATTTTCAGAAAGATTGCAACTTTTCCCCTATTCACAAGAGGGCGATAAATCCCCAGTCATCTTTATGCAGCCTCTCGTAAGTGCTCACTCCAAAATATCAAGACCAGCTCGCTGTCAGAAAACTGATATATATGTATATGATCTGTATAAATATTGTGATGTCTTTGTTTTGCTTTATGGGAAGTTTAAGCTATGCTCTGTTCATTTCATCCCACTGTAGATCCTACTGTCAGTATGAACTAGATGTGGAAAAATTATTTATAATATCCCCCACCACAGACTGCAAGTGCAAGTGTTTTCTTCATGGTACACATACAGGTATTAAATTCAGGCGAATATCAAGCACATAATTAAAAAACGATTTTCAGCACACCATTCAGGAGAATTTCCCATAGCCTAAACATTGTTTTGTATGTTTATATCTTCGTCATAGTGAAACTTCCTTTGGTAATCAGCATCTTCCATTTCTTAATCTTTTTCTTGAATTAAAGTATCTTATGTCTTGAGCCTCCCCTTTAAATACAATGTTATTTCATCTAAATACAAGCCTTTTTGTGGTGATAATATCAGTATGGAGAGCTGCCATAAACACTGTGATTTCTCTCTGTGTGTACAGTTTTGTAGTTTATCAACACATTACTATATTTCCAATATTTATATTTATTCACTTTCACATCCACTGTCTCTTTTAAATAGTTTCTGTTTCACATTGTATAATAAAAATAATTTCAGGAGTTTCACATGGAATAAGGCATAAGGGAAAGAAAAAAGAACAACTGGTTCAGTGTACAAAATTTTATGTCTCTGTTGATGTTATCTGAGTTCATTCTAGCTCCTGTGTTTGAAGGAGCTGAACTTCCAGCTCTAAAGCTCCATGACCCAGCCCATGCAATTTTTAAGCTGTCAGTATTAGAACAAATTCTTAATTATTTACAGTGCAGTATGGCCTTTGAAGAATGTTTTCACTCTGTATCTTAATATGAAAAATAAATAAATGCCGAAAATCTCTAGCAATGCACTGAGGCATTTGCTCAATGTGTTAGTACAGTATCCAACTGAGTATAAGGGCCTCAACTGATGTGACTTCCTTAAATAATAAGACAAGGCCAGTACTCTTGAGGCTCCTTCTGCAATCTCAGGGGAGTTCAGGGGCTGTCTCAGCTAGCTGAGACAAAAACACCTTTCTATTGTCTTTAAACAACTTCTCCTGTCTTTGGTTGCAGAGACTCAGTCTTGCCTGGCCCCTTGCCCAGTCACTGGTTACCTCAGGCCTGCACTACAAGGGAGCTGTTAGAAATCAGGGCTACCAATAGCTTATTTGTTTTGATACTATCTTGCCTGTAACAACCTTCACAATTCACCTCCAGCCCTCCTCCAGTGGTGCCTGCAGGGGCTGCACCAGTGCAAGGGCAAAGCTGTCCTTGAGCATTGCACTGGTTGTGTGCTCTGGCAACTGTGATGCAGTCAGGAGCAGGACTGGGCAACAGGCAGAGCTGGGGAGAGATGCGGATTGGGGCTTCAGGAAGGAAAATTTACTCTGTTTAAGTGAAATTAGAGTCTTCCCCATGCCTTTCCTAATCACCAGATGAGGTGTATGGCCTATTCCTTGTTTTGTCTCATCTCTAAAGCCAGAGTATTTTAATGGGTGTCTTATAGTCAGTAGTTCCCAGGCTGGGAGTGCCACTGTAAACACAGGCTCCTTCGCAGAGATTCTCTCGGTACAGCCAGCCATTTTGTCTATTTTAGTAAAGAACAAAATTCTATAGCAAACCCATGTAACTGTGTCTGTTGGTTTACTATCAACTTTCCTCTGGACAGCAGCAGAATTCTGTGTGCTACATTAACGTCTCCTAACTGCCTTGGCAGATGCAGCCCCAGCTCTACTCTGTGTCTAGGGGTATGAAAATCTTAATAGGGCACATTCAATTGTAAACATGATCTGCCTCATAGTAATGTATAACTCCTGTGTTTCCAGCTAAGGAAAACAAACTTCTTACCACAAAAATGTGCCAGAACTCTATCCATATGTGAGAAAGATACTTAAATCATATTTTTGTCATACTATTTAAAGTTTTAGGTACACCACAATAGTAGGAGAGTAAGTATGCAGCTAGGTGGATTCTTTTTTTATATTTTCAAGAAATAAAGAGGAGTTGAGAGTGAACAAGAAAGAGTAAATGAGGCATTTCCAACTAACCCACTAACCATGACTCAGCTGAGGTATCTGATGAGAGTAAGAACTTGGTAACTAGAATTAAGGGGGGAGTGGAAGGCATGCGATAAACCTTTTTTATTTAGCAACTGTAGGAAGATGTTCTCCAACTTAAGATAATTTTTTTTTAAAGCTTATGGGCTTTTACAGTAGGTAAGACAATAAAATCATCAAGAACTTGCTTTAGCATTAGAAAGCTGAAGATTCAGTGGTATCCCAGACTGAAAAAAACCAGTAGGCAGCTGAGGACACAGCATGGTTTGTACCTAACCATGAAGTCAGTTTTACTGGATGTGTTGATGTAAGTATGGACATGAACAAAGGCTGTCCCTTCTGCAGTGTTGACAGGTATCTGCTTTGCTCAAACCGCTTTCTGCTTCTTTAAGTACCAACATTGAAGCCATCCTAATGCTATTACAGCAGGTGTGGCCGCAAGATTGTAAGGAGAGCAGCAAAAGTCAGGTGAGCTCAGTTAATGCTAATGTGATCTGCCCTGAGCCACACTGCGTTTTCATTTGCTGAAGGTGAGGACAGTGGGTAATTTAAAGCAAGACCAAGTATTCCTGGTCTTTAGCAGTTGGGGCTCTTGAAGCTAGCAGCCGTCTCTGTTCTGTGCATGTTCTCACAGGTAATGTTGATCTGACATAGTGACCAGCCTGGAAATATGCTATGAAGCCCAAAGCAGAGATCTATTATGTGCTTTGGAGTACATGTTAGAAGAAATATTTTTCTAGAGGAAAAGGGCAGGAAGGGTGGAAACAGTGAGCCTTGAAAAAAGGAGTGAATGCTAGGAAACAGGCTTGCTTATAACTTGGCAGTTTTTCAGAGATGTGCTGCTAGTTGTGCCTGAAGAATAAACATTCTGCTTTTTCTGCTGATTGCAGCCAAAATTTGTGGCCAGCTAAAAGGCAGGGGAAGCTCTGAGGAAGTGTGTGCGTGTAACTGGGACATTTCAGTGCTGATTACAGGTGCTTTGTCCAAGCTTTTCATTCCATATTGCAAAGAAGGTTTGAGTCTGGAAATGTGCTGTGGGATTAGAAACACTGCCTAAGCTCTACCCAGCTGGCTTGGAGGACTTTTGGACACTGATATGTGAAGCAGGTTCAACACACTGAGATTGGGCCTCGAACGGTAAAATAACCTCTTTTTCTTCTGTGGAATCAGATCACAGATGTGGATGTTAACAAAGGATTATGGAGCTGTAGCTCAGTTCTCATAGAGGGAAATGGTGATTAGTTACAGAGACTTGTGAGCTTACTGCCCAGCAGCAGAGGGGCATGGACCCAAAGGGGCTGGGTGTTGGAATTTCACCCATGCTTCACTGGGCAAAAGACAGCAACTCTGTACTGGTTTTCCAGTCTGTAGTATGAAGTGGTTATCTTACTGGAGGGATTGAAAGGCATAATCAGTTGTAAAATGTATTGAAACAGAAAGTGCTATCTCAGTGCAGAGTGGTTTTATCTACTGCTGCACACCCAAAGGATTTACTTTTGAGGTGGAGACACATTTCTTAATGCCTGTGATGTGTACCGAGACAACTGGAAATAATGAAGCCTTGGGGTAGTGGTGTTGGAACCTTGTTCTTATTGAGGTCACTGGCAATTCCATCACTGATTTCAGCAGGAAGAGGATCAGGCCGCTTTATCAAGAGGCATTAGGTAAACATAAGATTTTCCAAGACTAAGGATCTGGGATTTTTGGAAGGCTATATTGCGCAGTGCCAGCCCTTGCCTTCATAGTCCAATGGTATAGTGTAGACACTTTATGTCAGCTAATTACTCAGGGATTTATTAACTTGAAATTTTAAGGAAACTGCTAGCTTCATTGCTGTCTGCAAAAAAGAAACCCACGCAGAGTGAAGAAGGTTCGTATATTTTGGCAGAAAGTAAACATAAAATGTGTTAATTGAACAGAGGACAGTAATTCAAAAGGATGTGTGCCATTAAAATAGACCGTTAAAACGGATCATATGATCCGTGGAAGAACTTAGAAATAAACAGTGCACTACTTTTGTGGAAACTGAAAAGTGACAATAGCGGGGGAGAAACCAACAGAAAAAGAAATAGAAAAATCTCCACAAAAGCAAACTGAAAAAGACCTTGTGGAGATTTACCCCAATGTAAATCAAGTTGAAAATGTATTGATATTTGGGAGATGCCTCTGACAGTTATGAACTTAAACAAGAAGGATGGCTTTTTCTCTGAAGAATTTCAGAGTGTATAGATCTGCAAACAATTTATATATCAAAGCAGTCACCAAATGGGCTGGAGAGGCAGAGCAACAAATCATTTCCAGAAACTGCCATTATCAGAATTTAGAAGTAATGTTAATCTTAGTGTTGCTACAAAAGTGAATATTAATATCTGTATTCTAAATAAAATCTGATTTTGATTTTATTACGGGGCCTTTGAACTCTTTGGATCTGTCTTGGAAAACTGTGCTGTAGCCATGTCAGCTGGAGTCTTTTGACATATAAATGACAGAAATCTGGGAAGTTTTCTATCTATGTGTACTGTCTTGTTAAATCACAGTGCAGTGTTTCATCTGACCATTGAAGACATGTATAGTAAGCAGAATTAACAGCCAGATGCACAGGTGACTTTCTTATTAAGAAACAGAATATCTCTCATTTATTTCTGATGTTTTACTGAAGGATTTATACTCCCAGATGATTTTATGCCTTTGCATTCAGTTCTTGTTTTGGAAAGGAAGATCTTTTAATAATGTTTAGCATCAACCTCTCCCACCTGTGCAATTTGCTGCTCTGGTAAAAGTGCTGTTCCCCTGCAAAAGCTTATAGCGTGCTATATGAAATGTCAGGAATGATAAAGCAAAACCAAGAACTTCTGAAAGAAAATGTACTGCTATGAATATCTGAAATCTACTGAACCACTGCTTTATTATACTTAAATTTCAATAAACACTTTTCTTAAGAGCTTGTGCTTCAGTACGCAGAGAGATGTGTTTTCTATGTAAATAGCAGTGTTTGCCTTTTCTTTAAAAACTGTATTCCACTGGAGTGGTAAATCCTACAAGCAAACTAAAACACAGTTTAGGCCATGAGATATGGAATAAGATCTCTGAAACCTTTCTCTGTGCTTGTTGGGTTGCCAGTTGTGGCCATAAGGCAAGAACGCCTTAGAGAGAGAACAGATTTTCACAATGTTTTTATGTATATTCAGATTCTGAAAATAAGAGAGAAGGGAGGAAGCCAAAACCCATGAAAGGGTGCTAATAAGCTCATTTTACCTCTTTGTTGTTTTATGCCTTGCCCTAGATCTTATAGCTTCATTCTCAACAGAGATGATATGGCACAGGATTTATTTCTGAGTGCTTATCACTCCTTAGTAGAAAGCATTTCTATTTTTCCATAAGAATGCTCTCTATTCATATCTTCCTTGATAGCATTTTTATCCACTTACTTTACCCTGAGGTATCACTTAGAATGCTGTTCAGAGGTTGGCAGGGGTTAGTGTAACCATTAATGCATTAAAGTTGGCTACTGGAGGTGTTAATGCTTTGCTGGCCATCGTGTTTCAGAGCTGCTGTCTCTCATGCCAAAGGACATCCTTTCCTAAATGCCAGGCCAGCGCTGTGCTTGTCTGAAGTCTTCTTCAATAACTCTACCAACTCTCCCAGTCATCATTTTTAGTTTCCCAAGATATCAGGCTTAAAGTCTTGAAAGATAGAAGATGTATCTCTTAACTATTTTCACAAATGCCTGCAAATATAAGGGATTTTCCTTGGTGATCATTTCAACAAGTTTCCTTTGCATCTCTTTAAGGGCCAACTTATGAACCAAGCAGGAAGCAAGTGAAAAGGGTAGATTGTTTGTGATTCCATCCTGTGCAGAAATACCACTTGAATATTTTCAGAATGAAAGGCAGAGTCTCCAGTTTTATATTCTGCTTATGCTTTTGTACTTCTGTTTTCCATGTATCATTGGAGAGCTTTTGTGTAGTTTTCAGGCAAGACAATTGTTATTTGTCATGCAGAGTTTTCTCTTTCTCGCCTCCTTTTTTCCAAAGAGGGTCACTGTAAGGGACTTGTACAATAACAGCCATGCTACCTGTATTACATTAAGTGATGTGGTGGTTGTTTAACTTTGCGTGGACTAGAAGAAAGCTGGAGTTGCAGCATTCTTAAATCTGCTCATGGTTTATTTGGTGAGGTTGGATTGGTTCTCAGGCTGGTTTAGATCTGCTTCTCTGTGGCTGAAACTGGCAATTACAATGCTTATCCATTAAAGCAAAGTTGCTTGCTTTAACACAGACCTAGGGCACATCTCCCTTGGAGATAATGTCATGGAAGAAAGTAGTTTAATGGAGGCAGAATGGAAACATTGGAGGATTCTTTGGGTTTTTTTGAGATTTCATCTTCCTGTTCTCTGTCCCAAAGTAAACATTCTGTCTTTGAATGAGTAAGCTGAATTGGATGTCAAAACCCCTGAAAATCCTTGGATAGTTTAAAACAAACAGGCTGTGTCATAGTGTGGATAAGCACAAAGTTTGTGGCTGAGTTGAAAAGTACCTGAGGGGAGAATAAACGTGTTTAAGAATATTTGAGATAAAAGGCTAGGGATTTTAGCATGCATGGCCGTGCAACAGTGTTGGAGCTTGTTGTGCTTCACTAATGCAATGTAAAGGATTACTGATGTCCTGTGACATGGTGGTCTAATCAAATGCCACTGGGCAGAGCCTTGGTACAGCAAGTGCTGAAGTCTTACTGAAATAAAGAAAAAGCTAATTGCTATTTTGGGCTGCACAGTCCATGCTGGGTTGTTTGACTTATCCATTTGGGAATGTCTTATGTAGTAGGGTAGAACGTGCTGCCTCAGGTGCAGAAGTTCCTATTGTGTTTTCTGGACAGAAGTCAAACAAATTATCGTGTAATTTCTGTCAATAATGCTGTATGCTGAGTACTCTTATCTTGTCTTTCTGAAAGGGAGGCTGTATTCTGTTGTTCCTATACCTCCAACAAAGGCAGTCAGGACTCCAGTGAGATTCTTTGGTGCTGCTGGCTTTTGGGCTACACTAGGAGTGTACCACTGGCGGCCCATAATTACACCAAAGTTAAGAAACTCTGTAATTGTGAGTACAGTTATGCTTTTTTCTACTCCCCTCTGTCTATTGTTGGCCATACAAATCTTCCAAGGGGGAGGGATTAGCAGATACCTGTGGTTGCTCTGCAGTTCTTCAGAGAAGGTGACGTTCTGGACGCTCTGCAGTTCTTCAGAGAAGGTGACGTTCAGTGCCAGCTCTGATTCCCCAGCTCCGCAATAAACTCCTCAGCTTACAGAAGTGTCCCGTGGGTTAAGTAGTTCATGTTTATAATATGCCTTGATGTAGAAAGTGTTGTTATTATTACTTTAAACTTTTGAACAACCTCTTGGTATAGAGATAGAAGACTTCTAATTAGAAAAAATGTATCCTGAGAATAACAATTCCATTGTCTGAATTCCAGTGACATTTTATTTGTAGTTTCCTGTTACCATCCAATTGACTTTTAAGAACATATATTTTTAAAATATTTTTTTTAAATTTAGAATGGAAGTTGCCTGACATAATATTTAGATTTATTCTGATTTTATTTTTAGTTGCATGCAGTGCAGCTTTGATTGAAAATATTTAAACTGAGGAAACCCATGCCAATAGGCTGTATTTGTATTTGTGCTCAGCTCTTCAGGAAACCTTGTCTGTCTCTGTTGCTTGGCTATAATGAACTTAATGAAAACAGCTTTTGTTGTTTTTTAGAGTAACTGTGGTATAGAAACTTTGGAAAGAAAATGCTGCTGCCTTCCCAAATAATTCTAAGGAAAAGGAATTATAAATTAATTTGCATGTAAGGTATGTTATTTCTCATTCATTGTGTTGCTTTGTGTCAGACGCCTTGGACAAGTTAGAAGTTTTTGCTGTGGGCAAATGGTGTAAATGGTGAAATGAACATGTGTTACTATGGAGTAATTGATAGTCTGTCTGTTTTAAAACTCTGCATTCCACTATCTGTTGATCACATGCAACACTGCAAGTTGACAAAAACAAGAGCTTTTTCCTTCTTCCTCTAATGAGGAGTCATTTCCTTGACTCTGAGTCTAGCTGGAACCTAACAAGTCCAGAAAAGATGGACACAGTGATACCATGGAAACACTTAAAAAATTAATACTAGTTGTGTTACTTAATTTATTTTAATTTAACTTCTGAAAATGTGAATTTAACCTTAAATACTTTGCTTCTAGGAAGACGAAGTAGTTCTAGCTTCTGCTTAGGGCACCAGGGTTAGTCTGAGTTACTGAGTATTATAAAACAAAGCTTCTATCAATGAACTAACGTGAAGCATATTTTCAAAAACACATCTGCAGCCAATAATCTTCAGGAGTAAAGAGTGTTATGAACAAATTCATTGAAAGCATATTTTATACTGGATATGAAATTCTTGTGCACATGTATAAACAGCGCAATTCCTGGGCTCTGGGGGTCTGATACAGGGCTTTGGAGAGACACTCAGCTACCAGGGTTTGTATGTTTGCACATAGTTCATAAACAGCATGATTTGGAACCCAGTCATGTCCTGTGGTTTCCTCATATCCTTCATGTTGGATGAAAAATAAGCTGTCATTCATGGCATTGTGGAAACTGAACTACTTAAGAAGACAGTCATTGAATGTGGTAAATTTTCGATTGTTTATAGCCCTTAAATCAAGGGTAAAAGTGACTGTGATCGATGTAGTAATCAGTGGTTGAAATTTGAGGGGACATTTCAGGAGATCAGGCTAAATTATTGCAATGTTCTTTCAAAAGTAAAAGCTACAAAAGCACTACTGAGCGTATGCACAATCAGAATTTTATGTACCCCATTTATGTTGAAATGAGTATCTACTGTTCTAAAGCACTCTGAGGGGAGAGGAGGGGCCTTCCCGTTAACCCTCCCTCCTCCAAACTCAGTATGAATGCTGAGCTATTTTAAAGTGCCTTGCAAATAGGAAGGAAGAAAAGAATATTCCTCCTTTATCCACAGTGCAATGTTCTTGTGTTTAACTCCAGGTCAATGCTTTTTTTCCCCAAGAATAATAGCAACAACAATAATAATAAAATAATCTTGCATTTTGATAAACTGAAAGTGTGTTTATGAATAGCCACCAGTACTGTGATACAGATAAAACTAGTTCATGTTAATGGTACACACCCACCCCATCAGGGAAATGGAGAGGTCTTGCCAATATAGATTAGATTGTGATGGATATTAGACAGTCAGTGAGACTAGATTAATCTATATAAATGTGAAGTATTTAGTAGTATTCTTCAGCTCCAGATAATGAAATGCCATCGAGGCACAGTTAAATTTCTGTTTATTTACAGACATCTGCTGCAGTAAAGAGCCTGCCAGGAGCATGGTCTATGTTTTGAGTTTTGATTTTATATCCTGATAACTCTCCATAGTCGTGTGAAACATGCCCAGGTGCTGGAATGGAATTGAGTAGTTCTGTCTCTAGTAATAATTTATCTGTTACCTTGCTTATGATTGTTTCTCTTCTGGTGATCCCTATGCTTCCCCCCTGCAAATAATAGCAGAAGGGAGACCTCTGCTTTGCTCCTCTAATGACAAGGCAGTTAATCTGTTTTGAACTACTTGCATATTTATTTTATACTGTGAATACTTCGTTAATATTTCCATGATGCCTGAAGTTTTGGTATCTGCCTAAGAGCAGTAACAGCTGTAACAGTCAAGAATAATAATTTTTGGGGTCAAAGTGTGGGTTTGTGTTGCTGCCTCTCCAACAGTGAGTGCTGAGTGGTGTTCAGGTGGGATGGCACAGGCGAGGTGAGGCCAGTGCTGGCTTCCCAAGGGTGAAACACAATCTGTGAAGATGAACCACATGGCTACTTAGCTACTCATTTACCACTTCCCTTGCTCGTTTGCTGTGTCCATTCTCACATTTTAGTTAATCCTATGGAGTTACTGGCTGGTAGCTCTGTATTTCCACTGTTAATGTGAGACTGGATGGCACTGTCCTTCCTCCTCAGTTGCTCTCCCAAAGTTGTGTGATAGCGGTGTGAGTGTGCAGCAGTTATCACTCCTAATTAGCAGGGTTTCTCACTCTGTCTCCTGTGTTCTCAAATATACCAAGATATTTCAGGCTATATTTTCACTGTGACACCATAGTTGTGCCATACTTTTATCTGTAGAGGCAAGGCCTGCCTAACTGCCTGTTCTCCGAGCAGGGAAGTTGATGTACTAGTCACATGCCAAGATCTCAAATTATTTTTTAAAGAAAATTTTAGAGTTAAATAAACGGTTTCAGGTGTTGAATTATACCAGGGAATTGCACTAAGGTGACCTGTGGGAATTACATTTGGGTGGTATCAATTAAAAGAACAAAGACTTTAACCAGTCTGGAGGAAAACAGATAATAGGTTGGAATACCCATAGTGCATGGCTCAGAGAGTGCTGGGACATGGCCAGAGGTCTACTGGCAGCACAGACCACTCCTATAAAGACAATAGTTGCTCTTCAGGCTGGCAGGAATTGCTATGAGGGACTTACCTCTTACAATGAGGAAATTCCTTGAACCTGGCTCAATCATTTCCTGCCCTGTCCTGGTTGGAAGGCTTTGGATGACTTTCCTCCTTTGGCTTGAAGGGTTAGTGACTAAAATGCAGAGCTTGAGGACATGAGGAGGGAGAGACAGATAAACTCAGGGAAAAAGCTTCCCCTAAATGAGTATGGAGTGTATATATGGAGCTAGGAGAGTGTGTATGAGAGTTGTGGAACATGATACTCCCTCTTTTTACAGAAATGCTTTCATAAAAGAATTTTCACACTTATTCCCAACTAAGCATGCTTTCCTTTTGATGTTTAAACACCCTTTATCTTTTTAAATACCTTGGTGCTACCCCAAAATAACTGGCGCAAAGAGAACAAAATCCTTCAAGCCTGCTGCTTGGCAGTCTCTTACAGTGCACCGAGGACTCCGAGGGTTGCAGCTGTTTTCCGTGCTGCCTTTGCTGCACGGGGCTGTGCTGGGCCGTGCTGGGAGGGAGGAGCGAGTGGCTTTGGGCTGCGGGAACCGCCGTGTCCCGGTCCCGGAGCGGGGCCCGGCCGGGCGCGTGCGGTGCGGCAGCGATGCCCGCAGGGGGCGCTGTGAGCCCAGCCCGGCCCGGGGACCGCAAAGCGCACCGAGAGCGAGCAACTTCCAAATAGCTCCTCTCTCCAAATGTTTGTCTGTGACAGCCTGGCTGCTGACTCTGGAAGGAAAATCAAACTGGAAGCAACGCTGTGTCAACTGCAATAAGTCTCCTTCGGTTTGCTTTAAAGCCGTCAATTATTGTAAAGCCGCTTCTTGGCTCTGCAGAGGCTTTTATCCCCTTGAACTTCAGGAATGGTTCTAGTTCACATCCACATTTCATAAATGCCCTTCTGAATAAGCTGCCTACCTTGGAACTCTATGTCGAGCTAGTGAGGATGCAGCCTAATTCCAAATTTAGGAGAAAGCAAGGCTGATGAACTTTGGTTGTATTATTTCCATCATAATTTTTGCATAGCCTCCTTTTGCCTTTTCACAGCATGTCATGTGGTATCTACAGCAGCTCAGATCCTGTCACAGTTATTCAGATCATACTCCGTTATTTAAATATAACTCCTAAGAATTTTAGCATTGGCAAACAACCTTATATGGAGATACAGGTATTGAGGCACTGGCTTTGTTTATAGGAGTTTTCTCTTCTGCAGTTAATTTTATCATATCTATCCCCATCAAGAAAATGGAATAGAAATTCTGAATAATTTGCTAATCATGGCATTCCAGATATACTTGAAAGCAACAATGCATTTCCGATTGGTCTGTTTTGGATGATTTTTCACTTTTGGAACGCTCAAATGTGTTCACATAAAGAGTGTGAAACCCAAGAGGACCTGTTTTCTCATAGAATTTTGATTGGGAAATGTGGGAAGTTGGGTTCTCCTATGGGGCTGTGCTGTGCTGATGAAGGCATATGGAGCTGGGAGTCTGGATTCTTTTATGGTTGTGAGAGATCTTTGCACTTACATAGTGAAATATGTAGTTAGGATTCATAGTACAGTTGCAGACAAAGTGCCAATCATTATCTTTAATTTTTTTAAGTACAGAAACCAGGGCCAGTTCAACACATGAAAAAACCGGAAGTTAATTTCAAAAATGAGCAACTAAGTGGATGTTATAACGTGTGGTTTTAAGCCCTTCAGGTTCAACAGAGCATAGCCTTTGCCAGGAGCGATTAAAATACTAACAAAGAGGAATGAAATATTCCCAAGAGAGATGAAGGAGAACTGAGCTTGGTGTTGACCTGTAAAGTTAAAAAATGTGAGAAAGGATGTCTGATGTCTAATGTCCCCTGACATTAGACCACTTCAACTTCATAAAAGAAAATTTCCTCATGAATTCAGGGCTTCACTACCAGTGTGTAAAAACCTTTGAATAGACAAAAAAAATTCAGGAGTACTTAAAGCTGCCAGTGTGGTGTAGAAACAGAGTATATATTAGCAATATTTATGTGATGCTAGTTTTAATTTTCATGCCAAAATGAGGAGTGTCTATAGAAAAAACATCTGAAGGGGAAATAGTCTTGTTTCCAGGAGGAGTTTTGATCTGACCCTTTACAGGTGATGACTAACTCCTCTCTGCTGATTTCTTTTGTTTTGATCCAAGTGTCTAGTTGTTATGTAAGAAACAAAGCTGAAAGAACAAAAGAGTAAAGAGGTGATAAAAGTGAAGTGAAACCAAGACAAAATCTGTAAAGGCCATGAGTGCTTTGATATATTATGCATTTTCTCAAAGGACTTGCCTGAAGCAAAAGCCAACCCAAAACCTGAAAGCTGAAGATCTGTGTAGGCAGGTGCCCTGCCTCTTGGGTTGGATACTTACTCCTTTTTAGCTTCAGAATGTTCACAGATTCAAGAATACTGCATGAAAGTGAGAGGAACTGGAATTTACCTATTTGAGCATAGAATCGAGCCATAATTCTACACACATAACCAGTGATACAAGACAGGAGCTTGAGGACTGAGACAGTGCTGTGCAGTGCTACATAGAAAGGCATCTAAATGCAAGAATGGATGAAAGCCCTACAAATGAGGGGTTTAGAAGCCCCTTTGACAACATGGGAAACATGAGAAAAAGGATTTTCAGTGTAGGTCTTCCTACTTCATTCTTTTGAGCTTCTGAGGAATAGAATTGTCAGTGGCCTTGAAAAGTATATTTCTTTAATGGAAAAGCGTGAAAATGCAAGAATTTAATAAGCCTTGCCATGTCTTCAGCTAATGAGAAATCACTCTCTCTCTTTCGAGGCCTGGGTTCAACAGTCAGTGCATTGACCAGAGAGGAAGCAGAGCCCTTGTCTTCCTTTTGCATGCAGGACTTGCTTCTCTGATAAAGAGTTTCGACTTGGTTTGCCTTGTTCACTCTTTTGCTGCTGTCCTGAGGCAGTGAACTCTGCTGTGGGGGGGTTCCACTAAGTCAGATTCAGGGAGTTGAAAAGGAGAGCAGTGGAGAGAGGCCATGGCCAGAATGGTGTAGGTGCAACCACAGTATAAATAATATTTCCATGGCTTAAGTAACTGTAGAATTTGACACTGGATGGGAGACGTGTGGTTAAATTTCCCAGTTCCTTGGCTAGTGGTGATTAGAAACTTTTTGCAGTGGAGGTGCTGGGTCTGCATCATTGCCTGGCACCCAGCTGCAGAGTGTGAAGCTGCTTTTGAGCTTCAGCCCTTTTGGCAGCAGTATTGTGCTGTAATAGGCATGGGCAAGGCAGAATAAAGCTATGAAGCAGTCCAAGGTTGAAGCAGTGGTAAAAGACATGGAAAATAAGCCCACTTGGATAGCTTAATACAGTGAATTCCTGTCTTTTAGAAAGTGGAGACCACCTCCACATAATTCCAGAAATAGACTGCCAAACTTCAGGCTAATCTAAATTAAAACAATTATCCTCTTACAAGTCTAGTTTGTTTTGGCAATGCTAACAAATTCTTAACAGCAAAGCAAGTCAGTCATTTGGGAGTGATTCTGAGAAGTCCCAGAGGAAAGGACTGGGCAGTAAAAGACAGCTGAAAGCTCACCACATTCTGTTTTGTCACCCTCTGGCTCATTGTGCAGAGCATCTGCATCAGGGTTTGGAAGGGAAATGCAGACCTGTAGTGTCAGGAGGCCTTTTATTCTCGTGTCCCTCTTCCAGGCTGGCTCGTTGGCTGTCTGGAAGATTCTGAGCATGTGTATGGTGAATCTGGCTGAAGCTGAACTTTAGAAGTGTACTGTGAGTTTGGGGATTTGCAGAATGAGGTGAAAGAATGATTCAGTGATGACAAAAGCCAGCAGTGTGGATACAACTTTGCCAATGTTGATTAGGCTGACCAGCCTGCAAGTGTTGGTGTGGCTTCTCAAGCAGCTATTGCAGCTATGGCGGAAGTGTTTGAGCAATAAAACAAGTGAACTACTGATTATCTTGAAATTCTTGGCTGTTATCTCCAGTAGTGCTACCAGGGAAGAATACCCGTGCACACTGAACACTTGTATTTTATCTCGCTGTGTCGTTCTTTGCTCAGACTGTGACATATTTTCTGGAGAAGGGAAAGAGTGGTGTTAGGTGCTAAGCAGGTTAAGGTCAATTAGCCTTGAGGCACTTGGACTAGATGATTGTCATAGGTCCCTTCAAACCCAAATATTCTATTCTGACATCTGTATTAAATAAGATATTCTAATATAGCCATGAGCTATTTCTTTGTGTGTGCATATGCCTGTACACATGCAAGTATATATTTAACACGTAACTTAGAAAAAGCTATTATCTGTACTTCTTAAATGATATAAATTAATGTTGTAGCCTAAGGCAGTTCAAGACTAGAAGAGAGTATTGGTTCAGTTAATCCACTCCCAACTTGTTTCAGACCAGGATTTTTTTTTTTTTTCCCCCAAGTAAAAAAAATACACCAGAAATAACCTGTCAGATGAAGGATATTCTCTGAAAAGGTGAGGAGTCTTCATCTGAAGACATAGTTGTTGGTTTTGTTGTTGTTTTGAGGGGTTGTTCTGGCTTTGTTATTGTTCTTTCTACATTCCCTACCTGGAAATACATTAATACTTGTGAGTGTTTTACATAACCAGTCTGTAACAAAGTGTTTCCCCTAGCACAAATCAATCTCTGTGATTCCACAGAGCCCAATGCCTGCTTGTTTGCTGAGTTCAGCTCTTCCAAAAGCAGAAGTATGTTCATTTACTTAGTCTTTGCTGCTAAAAACATACGTCTGAATTTGTAAATAGAAACAATTTGTCCAAAATGGACCCAAAGGACCTACCTCCTCCTGATTTTAAGAATAGCACAGTTACAGTCAATTGATTAAATGTGTAGGTAACTGCTGCTTTGTAAAATCAAGACAGAGTAGCAGGAAGAAATTGTACTTTTAGCAATTACAGAGTGTTAGTGAGACACAAACTGTTAAGCATGATTCACAGTTCAGGCTGCTCTGTCGAGTGTTTAAGCTGTGGCATTTCATTATAGCCTTGGCTGCTTTTTATGTCTCGTAATGGAGCAGTTGCTAAACCACTGCCCTTTGCCGTACTGGACTGGAGCTGCCCTGCTGGGGGCCTGCAGCCCATCCTGCTTATAACTGGTACAAGATTTCCTTCAGTTCAAGGAGCAAGAGTATCTGACCTCTCTCCATGTTGCAACAGTGGTGCAGCATGTGTGCAACTCTATCCTGACACCAAAACGTCCTAAGTAAACCTGACTCAATTTAATAAAACTCTTGAGGAAAAAGTAGTTCAATAAAGGTTTGAATTCTGCTGGGTTTTGTATGGCTTTGAGATAAATTTTCCCTTTGTTTCTTCCTCTTTAAGGAAGGCAGATAAAAACTTCTGGTTCAGTTCTGAAAATGTCTTGGGAGAAATGTGTTTGAGGGCAGGAAAGGCAAGGGCAGCGGCCTCCTTGACAAGGGCACAGATTGGAAGTGCCCAAGAGGTGAAAAGAGAGGCCTAGGAAGGGTAATCTAGTTAAGCCAAGAGTCTAGGGATCATTGAAAAAGTCCATAGTGTTGGGATAGATCTAGAGTTAAAGGGGGAAGCAAGTGAGTGGGACAGATTTGCATGGGACATGGCCCAGGTACAGGCTGAGCTGCAGTGCTGCTCAGGTAAGGACTTTCCCTCTCATGGTTAACTCATTACAAACAGGAAAGAAAAGGGAGGTTTTAGAAGTGGCTATCAATAAGTGGAATTAGATCCAAAGACATTTTCAGGGCACATTTTGTGACTTAGTGTTTCCCAAGTCAGATGGGAAAGGCTAATGAGAAGGTCAGTATACTCCTCCAGCTTGTCTGACATACGTAAGTGATAACCTCGCAAATGTTACAGTTGATGAACAGAAACAGATGTGTTTGTAAATGACCTGTGTTAATCTTAAAGTTGCCAGTCTGAAACTGAACCCAAAGAAGTGTGCATCGGTTTAAGGATAGAAAATTTATTTCTGGTTTTCTGCCAGTGATTTAGTCATTGGAGAATGGGTTTACATAGGCAAGAACAAAAAGAGAAGCTGAGCAGAACTCCTTAAACCCACCAGATGTACAGAGTTTTGTAGGATTATGGTGTTATTACTACAGAACATAAGATGGTAGATTTGAAAATGTTGCAAAACGTGTAAGTTGTAGAGGAAAAGGAAACTATTTCAGTAATCAGTAGAAATGCAATTTAGCAAGTTCAGAGCTAGAAGGCCCTTTGCAGATGTTCTATATCTATGTTTCAAACCCCTTCCATATCAAATACAGATGCTTGAGAAGGCACGTTGGGGCAGTATTGACACAAGAACATAAAAATCTTCAGGTGATGGTTATTGAGGATTCTTAAAATAGAGCTTAAATGATTGTAGGATTTAAAAGGAATGCCAGGCAGTCATTAAAGCTAGAGAATATTTTCAACACTAGTACAGGAAGATATTTATGATAAGGACAGATCATGCATCCATGAAATAGATCTTTCTATGGTGCCAGGTGTTTGCAAAAACCTGCAACACTAACATTTTGCAGTTACAGCTTCTTTGTTTTGTGCTTTATTTTGTTGGCTCTGGTGCAAGACTAATTGGGAAGGCAATTAATGATTTCTGAAGAGAATGAGGATTCTGAGGAGGAGATAAGGCATCTTTTCTTTTGGCATAAGTGAAAATAGTGCTGGCTCATCCAGGTGAGGATCGTCTCTGGCAATCAATGGCTTCCTGAAGTGGGAGTTATATCTGGATAGGGTGCAATCAAAAGATGATTTGGCAAATGCAGCCATTTTAGAAGTATCTTTTCAGAATATCATAGTAAAAAGCCTCTGCTTAGAATAGGAAAGGACTGAGTGCAAACAAACATGAAGTTGTAGAGGACATGAGAAGAAATCAGTGGGTGATGGGCTCAGGTATTAGTTACTGGTCAGCTCTATGAATCATGGGCTCAAAGTGAGAGATGTCTTGAGAAGCACCTGGGTTGACCACTTGCCTGATGCAATCCATAAAGGCTCTTGAAGTGTTTCGTGTGCATGGAGCTGGGTAAGATCCTTGGCTGGATGGTGTCTGATCTTATGGGCAGGATAAGGGTTTACATCTCTGTTTCTCAAGCTTACATCCCTATAGGGTACATACACCCTCTCTTCCTGCCTGGGCTGTGGTGAGGTAGCCTGTGATAAAGAGTGTGGATTGCAGACAGGAGTGTAAACTGTTCAGAGCGAATAGGAGGCTTCGCACAGATACGGGGCCATATCATCTCTTTAATGACATTGCTGCAGTTGCAACAGAGAAAATAACCTAGGTTTCTAAATGTCTTGGGGTGACATTA
>VZRN01004877.1:35128-46140 GCA_013397935.1 Dasyornis broadbenti | reverse complement strand
GCTTGGGGGGGCCACCGGAAACACCCGTGGCTGGAGCACGAGCTGGTAGGGCAGGAACTGGGGCTATGGCTGGAGCTGCAGGAGTGGCCTTGACAGGACTCTTTGGGGGTGCCTTGGCCTCAGCAGGGCTTTTTGAGGGTCCTTTAGCTGCAGCAGGGGTGGCTGGAGCTGGGGTGGCTTTGGCAGGACTCTTTGGGGGTGCCTTGGCCTCAGCAGGAGCTGCTGGAGCTGGAGCGGCTTTGACAGGGCTCTTCGGGGGAGTTTTGGCTGCTGGGGGGGCAGCTGGAGCTGGGGTGGCTGTAACAGGGCTCTTGGGAGGTACTTGGGCAGGAGCTCGAGGTGTTTTGGCCTCAGCAGGGGTGGCTTTGGCAGGCCTCTTTGGGGGTGCCTTGGTCTCAGCAGGTGTGGCTGGAACTGCAGCAGTTGGGGTGGCCTTGACAGGACTCTTTGGGGGTGTCTTGGCCTCAGCAGGGCTTTTTGAGAGTCCTTTGGCCTCAGCAGANTGGGGGTGCCTTGGCCTCAGCAGGAGCTGCTGGAGCTGGAGTGGCTTTGACAGGGCTCTTCGGGGGTGTTTTGGCTGCTGGGGGGGCAGCTGGAGCTGGGGTGGCTTTGGCAGGACTCTTTGGGGGTGTTTCGGCTACTGCGGGAGCAGCTGGAGCTGGGGTGGCTTTGGCAGGACTCTTTGGGGGTGTTTCGGCTACTGCGGGAGCAGCTGGAGCTGGGGTGGCTTTGGCAGGACTCTTTGGGGGTGTTTCGGCTACTGCGGGAGCAGCTGGAGCTGGGGTGGCTTTGGCAGGACTCTTTGGGGGTGTTTCGGCTACTGCGGGAGCAGCTGGAGCTGGGGTGGCTTTGGCAGGACTCTTTGGGGGTGTTTCGGCTACTGCGGGAGCAGCTGGAGCTGGGGTGGCTGTAACAGGACTTTCTGGGAATGCTTTGGGTTCAGCAGGGGCAGCTGGGGCTGGGGTGGCTTTGACAGGGCTCTTTGGGGGTGCCTTGGCCTCAGCAGGAGCTGCTGGAGCTGGAGTGGCTTTGACAGGGCTCTTCGGGGGTGTTTTGGCTGCTGGGGGGGCAGCTGGAGCTGGGGTGGCTGTAACAGGGCTCTTGGGAGGTACTTGGGCAGGAGCTCGAGGTGTTTTGGCCTCAGCAGGGGTGGCTTTGGCAGGCCTCTTTGGGGGTGCCTTGGTCTCAGCAGGTGTGGCTGGAACTGCAGCAGTTGGGGTGGCCTTGACAGGACTCTTTGGGGGTGTCTTGGCCTCAGCAGGGCTTTTTGAGAGTCCTTTGGCCTCAGCAGAGGCTGCTGGAGCTGGGGTGGCTTTGGCAGGGCTCTTTGGGGGTGCCTTGTCTTCAGTGGGGATGGCTGGAGCTGGGGTGGCTTTGGCAGGGCTCTTTGGGGGTGCCTTGGCCTCAGCAGGGGCAGCTGGAGCTAATGGTGCTGGAGCCACAGGAGCAGGTGGGGCAGTGATGGGGCTGCCCTTGGGAGACTTTTTGGCTGCTTCAGGGGAAGCCAGAGCTGGGGTGGCTTTGACAGGCCTCTTTGGGGGTGCCTTGGCCTCAGCAGGGGCAGCTGGAGCTAATGGTGCTGGAGCCACAGGAGCAGGTGGGGCAGTGATGGGGCTGCCCTTGGGAGACTTTTTGGCTGCTTCAGGGGAAGCCAGAGCTGGGGTGGCTTTGACAGGGCTCTTTGGGGGTGCCTTGTCTTCAGTGGGGATGGCTGGAGCTGGGGTGGCTTTGGCAGGACTCTTTGGGGATGTTTTGGCTGCTGGGGGGGCAGCTGGAGCTGGTGGAGCTGGGGGAGCAGCAACAGGACTCTTCGCAGCAGTTTTGGCTGCAGGTGGGGTGGCTGGAGCTGGGGTGGAGGGAGTTGGAGTGGCAGCTGGGGCAGCAACAGGGCTCTTGGGAGCCTCTTTGGCTGCAGGAGGGGCAGCTGGAGAGGCTGGAGCTGCCATGGCTGGTGTGACAGGGACAGAGGGGGCAGCTGGGACACTGACCGGGCTCCCAGTAGCTGCTTTGGCCTCAGGAGGGGTGGCTGGAGCTGCCATGGCCAGTGTGACAGGAGCAGCAGATGTTTTAGCTGCAGCTGGGGTAGTGACCGGGCTCCCAGGAGCTGGTTTGGCCACAGCAGGGGTGGCCAGAGGTGCCATGGCCAGTGTAACAGGTGGAGCAGGAGCTGGAGCAGTGACTAGGCTCCCAGGAGCTGGTTTGGCCACAGGAGGGATGGCCAGAGGTGCCATGGCTAGTGTGACAGGGACAGAGGGGGCAGCTGGGACACTGACCGGGCTCCCAGGAGCTGGTTTTGCCACAGGAGGGATGGCTGGAGCTGCCATGGCCAGTGTGACAGGGGGGCAGCTGGCAGAAGGGACAGCAGGCACAGGAGCTGCTGCTGGGAACATGGGGCTCGCTGGAGGCACTGGGAGAGAGACAGTGGGTCCCAGAGCAGGTGTGGATGGGGCAGGAGCCATGGGAACTGCCCGAGGGTCCGGGGTCCCAGGAGGGGTCCTGGCCACCAAGGAAGGGATTGGGTGTCCCACACCTGGGACCACGGAGGCAGGGCCCACGGGACAGGCCTTAGCAATGGAAGGAGCAACTGGCAGCAGTGGTGACACTGGGGCACTAGGGGCTGGGCCTGGTGGGGCAGCAGCAGGATGCCCAGGGGACATCCCAGCTGACAGCAGAGGGATAGGGGGTGACAAGGGAGCTTTGGGGGCAGCCAGGAAAATGGGTGGAGAGATGGCACTGACCAGGGCTGGGCCCTGGGTTGGAGCTGGGGCTCCGGGAGAGGCTGGAACAGAAGCCAGTGGGGTGGAAGCAGGAATTCCAGGAGACACTGGGACTGTGGGTGATCCTGGGCTCTGGGGACAAACTGCCACGGTGGGAGCAGGCAGCAAAGTGGGAGACACTGGTGGGGGAGATGCCAGCAGAGGATGGGATGGGAGAGGCAGGAGAGGGCCTGGGGCTACTCCACAGGCAGGGAGAGAGGCCGGGGCTGTTCCAGAGGCAGGGGAAGGGGCCGGGGCTGCTCCAGAGGCAGGGGATGGGGTGGGGTCTGCTCCAGAGGCAGGGAGAGGGGCCAGGGCTGCTCCAGAGGCAGGGAGAGGGGCCAGGGCTGCTCCAGAGGCAGGGAGAGGGGCCAGGGGTACAGCTCCCACACAGGCAGAAGCAGGAATAGTTTTCATGGGAGAGGTGAGAGCAGCTGGGAGAGAACTGGGGCTCACTGAGGGGGCAAGGGGGGCCAATGTCACTGCAGTGGAAGCAGCAGCCAGACCAGGCGACACTGGAGCCAAGAGCCCTGGAGACACTGGGCTAACTGGGGAAGGCCCTGGAGATCCTGGGGCTGCAAAACCCACCAGAGACTGAGGAGCTGGAGGAGAGGCAGCAGTGACTGGGCCCGGCAGAGCTGGGGCAGGGGGCTGGGGAGGCACGGAGAACATGGGGATGGCGGCAGCTGAGACCACAGGCGGGGACACGGGGCCCAGCGGGCCCGGCAAAGATGTGGCAGCGCTGAGCGGCTGCGCTGGGACAGCCTGAGCAGATGGAGATGGAGTCAGAGGTGGGGAATGAGCAGCATGAAGAACAGCTAAAGGAGAGAAACACAGTGAGCCATGAGAGGAGGGAAGGAGAGGGAGATACAGCGAGGGGGCAGTCAGCCGGCCCTGGCCTTCCTCCAGCCTCTCTGCCTGGCTTCTAGCCCAGCAGACACCGCCTGGCCTGCCAGGGTCAGCACGGACCAGGACATCCATCTCCTTCTAGAACCTGGCACTGATTTTCCCGAGAGCCCTGGAGTGGCAGAATGCACCCCCTCAACCACCAGGAAGCACCAGCAGGCCAGGGATGTAGGGACCCAGGTCTACCCTACCCAAGGGGTTGTCACAATCCCCACAGAGCCACAGTGGTCTGGCAAGACCCCCAGGGCTGCTCCCAAGCCTGGGATCACCCCGTGGGCCGCTGGGAGCAGGGGGGAACAAGGACCCACCTGAGAAGAGGAAGGAGAAGTCAAATATAACCCACTGGCATATGGAATTACTCCTGGAGTGCTCCAGGTGCCCCTCCCTCCAGACATGGGTGACATGGGCAGGTGCCTTGAGGGGAAAAGGACATGGGGGCAGCAGGGCCAGGCCCCCCAGTGCCCCCCACCTTTCCTGAAAGCTATTAGGGTTAATGGAACTGCAACCCCTGGAACGGCACACACTGGTTAATGCGGCACACGAGGGGTTACAGGAGGGTCCCAAGTACCTGGAGGAGGAATGGGAGCAGGAACAGGGGCAGCTGGAGCTGAACGGGGAGAACAACAGTTTATTAAGGCAAGTCCCACTGACCAGGAGCACTCAGCCTCCAGCTCCCCCGCCAGGTCCAAGAGAGCCTGGAGAAAGCCTGGCCATTCCCAATGACAGCTGGTGATCCAAGGACGCCTCTCAGGCAGGAGGCCATGAGAGGACTCAGCTTCCAGCTCCCTGAGCCAGTGCTGAGAGCCTGGAGAAAGCCCTGACATTCCCGTCATTCCCAGCACTCACTGGAGATCCAAGGGCACAGCTCAAGGAAGAGCTCACGAGCGCCAGGGAGAGCAGTGCTGGTCCAACTGGCGTGACCGGCCCCGCTGCCGGTCGGGAGAGTAGAACTGGCCCAGCCGCGGTGCCGCCCTTCAACAGCGCGTCCCAGCATGGCACCGGGAGCTGTGGAGACCAAAGCCAGCCCCATTCCATGGATCCTGTCCCTCCCAGTTCCAGGCCAGCTGTTATGTCCCTGTCCCACCCTGGGATCAGGGTCACACTCAAGTCCTGGTCTCGCTGCCACCCAGGGCAGTGACACATGTGTGGAATGCAGGGAATGACATCCCTTTCCCTGGCCCTGGAATGGGGTCCTGAAAGATGCTGTTTTACCCCTATCTGCCCCAAACCACGGGACCGTGGGAAGGATGGGAAGGCTTGGAGCTGGACATCAGTGCAAGTGGGTGCCAGGACACTTCCTGCTCCAGTGAACATCCTGGTGCCTCTGAAAGGAGCAACAAGTCCTGCCAAGGGCTGCACTGGGCCTGGGCCTGTCACAGAACAGGCTGTGCAGAGCCACCCTCTCTGGAACAATCCTTTATCCCTGCCTGCTCTCCCTGTTCCTTCGCCAGCTCTACTGGCACCGTTTGAGCACATTCCTGATAAACACAATCATTCATACTTGTCACCTCTTGCCCTACAGCCCCACCTTTCCTTGGCCTCTTTTCAGACATTGCCAAGCAGCAGGATTCCCAAAAAACACGGAATTTTTAAGGGATGCTCAAATCACCTGGGTGACAGAGCTTGCCCACAGCAGAACCTCTGGATCGGAGAGCACCAGCCCCATCTCCAGGGTTTATCCAGGGACCAGCCAACCTCCACTGAACAAGACAAACATTCAAGGAGCTGTATGAGCATTCCCACAACACCATCAGAGACTTAAGAGCAGCAGAATTTTGGAAGTTGTCAGCTGAGAGAGACAGAAGAGCCATCCCAGGGAGGGGGCCCCAGCCAGGAATTCCAGCTACGCTGGGAAGGATAAGGAGCTCAGCAGTTCCCTGGGAATCATCGGCGCAGCTGTCACAGCAACAGCCATCACTCAGCCCCTCCTTGTGTTCCTTTCTGTCACCAATCCTCGTGGTCCCAGATCCATTGGGACAGCACCCAAGTCCAATGGGAGACCCCCAAATCCAGGTGGGCAGATCCCCAAAATTCAATGGGGCAGACCCTCAAATCCAACCGGACAGACCCCAAATCAACTGAAGACCCTCAAATCCAACGGGAGACTCCCAGCTCCAAGGAGAAGACCCTCAAATGCAACAGGGCACACCCCCAAATCCAACAGGAGAGTCCTGTTCACCCTCGTGCCTTGTGTGGCCCCCCAAGACCGGGTGACAACACCTAGTCATGGAGCACACCCAAAATCCAATGGGAAACCGCTAAATTCAACAGGAGAGACCCCCAAATTCAATTAGGCAGACTCTCAAATCCAGTCCCTCGACATGACCACGGCTGCTTCCCTCCCACTCCCACCCGTAACCAAGGACTACCCAAACCAGGCTCAGAGTAGAGCCGACTCATCCCTGTCCCCGGGATTTTGGGACACGAGGGATGTGTGTCTCCCATGACTCCAGTCACGTTCCCTATGGGATAACTTGAGTGTTGTGGGTGGGAAACCACAGAACCGGCCCGAATGTGTTTTGGCCACAGCATGAGGACACGGAGAGACCATGGAATGGACACGCCAAAACCCCCGCGGCGGAGGTGACGAAACTCGAGCCGGGGTCACACAGCCCCCGCCGCAACCGGGTCCTTGCCCGCCAGGCGACCACCACCCCAACTTCCTCGGGGGACTGCAGCTTCCCCCTCCTTCCCGCAGATGCCACCGGGCGGGAGGACCCCGGGAATCACCCCCAAAACCGCCCCGGAGCACCTCCAGGCCTCACCTGTCTCCGCCTGTGGCTGCGGCAGCTCCTGCTCCGTGGCCGGGACGGTTTCTGTGGCTTCGCCGGGCATTTCTACGGGAAGGGAGAAACCAACAGGCCCGGGCTCGCCGGGGCTCCAGGACAGCCCGGAGGCGACCACCGGTAACTCGCCCTTCCCACCCCGTTCGGAACACCGCTCGCCTTCTTCTACCGAGCAAATCTACGAAGACAACTCGGCCGCACGGCACGGGCAGAACCCGATCCCGATCCCGGTCCCGGTCCGGGGCCTAAACCACCTCCTTTCCCCACCCCCGCCGGTGCGCGGGGCCGCCCCCTTCGCCCTGCCCGGCGCACCCGCAGCCCCATCAATGGCCTCAACCGGGCCCTCCCGGCCTCCTGCGCGTCCCGCTAGCGGCGAGTGACGCCTTAAGCGGCGGATGGCGGCGGATGACTGCGGATGGCAGCACGGGACTCACTGTGCGGGGAGCGGGGCCCAAGATGGCGGCGGAAAGAGAACGAGAGAGCAGCGCGACTTCCGGGAGCGCGGCACTTCCGGGGCAGAGAGAGAGACCGGCAACACGGTCTGGCCCGGCCCCCACGGCCGCGCTCCGGCGTTCCGGGCTCTGTTCAGGTCCCACGAGGGTGTGAAAAGACCCCTGGGGTGGGGGTTGGGATCTCCCGGCGTGGGGTGGGACCCCCGGGGGAACGTGGCGAGGAGCCCTCCGGGTGTGGGATGAGGTGCTATGAATGTGGGGCCTGGTTTCAGCCGTGAGGCAGGGGCTCCGGAGGGTGGCAGAGACATTGAATGCACGGGTTCAGGCAGAGGTATGGGCAGGGGTAGGGGGTCCAGGCAGAGTTAGGAGTATGGGCAGGGGGTCCAGGTAGCTCTCAGAGCAGGGGGTCGGGGCAGGGGGTACAGGCAGGGGATTGAGGGCAGCAACCACACACTGCAGAGCAGGGACCCCCTCCCCCAGCTTCTCCCCATAGGGACGAGACCCCCACCTGCCTTGGCATGTCCTGGTCACAGCACACGAGTGACCAGAAACATTTAATGGTCTTTGTGTAGAAACAATACAAAAGGTACAAAAACTGGGGAGGGAGCAGGGTGGTTTGGCTGCTCCAAGGCACCAGGACCCCCATGGCCAGCGGAGGTGACAAGGGCAGAGGTGACAATGACAAGATGTGACACTCGAAGTGGGTCCCTCGGCTTCAAGGCCTCAGAAATCTCCTTGCAGGTCTGTGAAGTGGAGAAATGGGAAGTTTTTTCCAGACAGAAAAAAGCTGTCACAGCAACAGCCATCACTAAGCTCCCTCCTCGTGTCCCTCTCTGTCACCAACCTTTGTGGCCCCAGATCCAATGAGAGAGTCCCCAAATCAAATGGAACAGACCCCAAAATCCAGTGAAAGACCCCCAAAATCCAGTGGGAGACCCTAAAATCCAACTGGGCAGATCCCAGATCCAATGGGGCAGACCCCAACTCCAATAGGAGGCCCCCAAATCCAACAAGGGAAACTCTCAAATCCAACAGGAGACCCCCAAATCCATTCTCAGAGCCAGGAGGGCCCACTTGGGGTCCTTTTTGAGACCCCTCCAGCACTCACCACTCCGACGGATCCGCTCTCCCCGCCGGGCACTTTCCATCCCCTCCACGAAATGCTCGAAGACCCTCACGTAGGGGGCCAGGCTTGTCTTCTTGTAGTCTGGAGGATTTGGGGAGTGGGTAAGGGCAAGAGTGGATGCTGGGTAGCCCCAAACTCCAACCCTGACCTCCAAACCCCAACCTTGAAACCCCAGCTCTGACCCCCAAACCCTGGCCCTCCTCACCCCTCATGCGGCGTTTCGGCTCCGTCTCCCCGATATCCTCCTGCTCCCCATCACTGCCGGCTGTGTCCAGCTCATGGCACAGGGAGCTGCCAGACAAACGGATGTGCTGAGGGGGCTCTGGCACCACTGGCACCCCGCCCCATGCTGCCAGCTCACGTACGTGATAGTGGGGACGGCAAACGGGTCAAACTGGTCCAGTTTCTGCAGGTCCAGCGGCACCGAAACGCGCCCTGCGACAGAGTGGGGTCACCAGAGCCACCCAGCCCGGGGGTCCCCCAGGCCACCTCATACCCACCTGTTTTAGGGTGGACACTGAAGGGGCTCTTGAGGAGGTGCCCGAGGCCTTTGCTGACGTTGATGTCGAGGCGGGGAAAGCAGAACTGGAGCATGACCTCCCAGTCTGCATAACATGGGCCCAGGGCCACCCCGCGGCTGCCTGCCCGTGTCCGCTCCATGCGGCCCCGCAGCAGCTCCCAGCGCTGCACCGAATCCTTCTTCTTGGGGAACTCAGCCTGCAGCGGCTCCTGGTGCTCTGCTGGGGGGTCAAGGCACTTCCCAAACTCCTCTGACCCCATTAACCCTGTGTTTTAACCCCGTGTTAACCCCTGCAGACCCTCCCTCGCGACACCGCACAACACTGGGAAGGATATCCTCTGGGATGAGGGCCAGCACCTTGTCCCAGCTCTCCGGGCTGCCTAGGATGTCCTGCCCCAGCAGTGCATACTCCTCGAAGTATTTCTCCACCACACCAACAGAGTGCCTGCGGGGAGTGGGATGGGCTCAGCGCCTGCCAGCACCTGCAGTGGCGGGCAAGGGGGTCCCCACCCACCTGATAAAGGGGTGGATGGGGTGGGAGAGGTTCACCTTCTTCACAGTATCTGCTCCGCCCTGGGGGACAGCAGTGGTTAGGCTGGGGGTGGGCAGGGGGCGCTTTGCCCCCTAAACCCACCTTCTCCAAGATCAGGGGGTGTTCAGACCCCTATAAATCCACCTTCACCAGGGTCAGGGGGGATCCGGACCCCAATAAACCCACGTTCTCCACAGGCAGGGGGTTCCTGGCCCTCCATAAACCCACCTTCACCAAGGTCAGGAGTGGGCAGGAGGTATCCAGACCCCCATAAACCAACTTTCACCAGGGTCAGGGGGTTCCTGGCCCCGCATGCACCCACCTTCACCAGGGTTAGGGGTGGGCAGACCCCCATAAACCCACGTTCTCCAGGGTAAGGGGATTCCTGGCCCCATGTGCACCCACCTTCACCAGGCTCAGGTACTCCACAGCAGCCGCCCGCAGTGCCGGGGACCATTTCCTCACCGCATCATCACACACCCAGCAGTGGACACCCCTCCGGCCGGAGTACACCCACAGGCGATGCTGCACACCCAGGTCCTCTGAGGGGTGCACAGATGGGTTTGGAGGGCACATCAGGACAGGCTGTCAGGCACCAGTGTGTTCCCCAGTTTGGTGATAGCATTGCCCTGGCCTGTGGGGCCAAGCATGGTCTGGACATGCACAGTCAGGGCCCACATATGTTCCCAAGGCCCTCACCCACGAGCGCACGGTCAATGATGCGGACAGCAATGGTCATCAGTGTCCAGCACTTGGAGCAGATATCAGCCGAGCTGGGGGCAGAGTGAGGGGATTCAGGTGGCTGCCCCATCCCACCACGCCCTTCCCAGCCCAGAACCCCCCAGGGAACCTGCAGCACATCCGGACATCGTCGTAATCCGTCATGTCGATGTCAAAGACCAGCTCCTTCTCCTGCGGCTGGAAGGCTCCCAGGTGCACTGTGTTGTGCTGGTTGGGCTGCAGGAGGGACAGGATGGGCTCAGCATGACCGGGGACCCCTGGGAACCCCCGGTCACGGTGCTCAGGACTCACCCGGTGGGAATAGACAGCCCCGATGTCGATCTTGTAGGGGTTGATCTTCTGCAGCTCCCGCTCCAGCTCTTGGGGGCTGCCGAAGGACTGGAACCGCAGGTACACATCGTCCCGCAGAGTGAAGGAGAATTCCCGCAGCTGGAAGTAGTTCTTCACCACTGCAGGGACGTGGGAGGGTCGGGGAGTGCAGGGGGCTCGGGGGGTCAATGCCCTCCTGAATCTCCCCATCATAGTCACCTCCAGACCCCCTCTTCCCTGCTCCTCCCAGTGTCCCTGTCAGTGCACCCATCCACCGCTTGTCCCCGGGACCCCCAGCGTGCTCTGAGACCCGGGATGGCGGTGCTCCCGTCTGGTATCGGTGCCCCTGGTGGTGCCCCCCGCCCGGTATCGGTGACCTCCATGGTACGCCCAGCCCTATGCCACGTCCCTGGCCAAACCCCCGACCGCGTATCGATGTCCCCCATGTCCGGTACCGCATCCCCAGCGGAGCCCCCCGTCCCATATCGAAGCTCCCGCCAGGTATCGCCGCATCCTCGGCGGTGCCCCCCGCCCGGTATCGGTGCCCCTCCGCTCACCGCCGCCGTAGCTGAGCCAGCGGCCGTAGGGGCCGTGTGGGAAGAGCCGCCGGTAGAAGACCGGGAGCAGCTCGGGCAGCGCCGCCGGCTCGAACCGCGCCATGGCGGGAGCGGAGCGGCAGGAGGTGGCGGGAGGCGGTGAGACGCGGCGGGAAGCGGCGACGCCGGTCCCGGGGGCCGCCGGGAGCTGTAGTCCGGCCCCGGGCCGCGGGGACGGGTGGGTACCGGGACCGGGGGCGCGCAGCTCGGGGGGCGTGGGAGGGAGCAAAGCACCAGAGGGGTCCCAGGATGGAGGGGAGAGAATGTCGCGGGGTCGGGGGGTCCCGG
>VZRN01004877.1:16829-34966 GCA_013397935.1 Dasyornis broadbenti | reverse complement strand
GGTCCTGGGTTGTCCCGGGGTCCGGTGGACCCTGGGGGGCTGAGGTTCAGTGGGGGGACCTGGGTTTCGGGGTGGTCTCAGAGTCTGGGAGGGTCCCGGGCTTGTCCTGCGATCCCGGGGGCTTCTGGGGCGGGGGAACGCGGGGTTGTTCCTGAGTCTGGGGTGGTACCGAGGTCCGGGGGCTTCCCGGGGAGGCAGCGCAGCGCTGCGGGAGCTCCCGGGCGCTGCCCCGCTCTCGTTAACTATTCCCCGCAAGAGCAGCCGGAGCGGAGCCCCAGGACACATCCCAGGGCACTGCCCACAGCCCGGCGGGCTCCAGGCGGCAGCACCGGGACGAGCACCGGGGGAGAACGGGGCGGAGCCGCTCCCGCCTCCCATTAGTGCCGGGAGGACCCGCGGCGCCTCCGCGATCGTTGACCCGGGACTCTGCGAACTAATTATTAACAGCGGCCAGCGGGCAGGGCCACAGTGGGGGCAAGCCGTTCCTGGGTCGCTTCCCAGTCCCCATCCCGGTGCTGGTCCCGATGCGAGGATGTGGCTGTATGTGGTGGCGGTGCTGCTGGGGCTGTTCCTGCTGCGGCGCTGGCACCGGGAGCGGCAGACGGTGCCACGGCTCTCGGAGAAGCACGTGCTGATCACAGGATGTGACAGCGGCTTCGGGAACCTGCTGGCGCGGCAGTTGGACGCGCGGGGGCTGCGGGTGCTTGCTGCCTGCCTGACCGAGGCCGGGGCAGCGCAGCTGCGGGCAGCCACCTCCAACAGGCTCCAGACCGTCCTGCTGGATGTCACCTCCAGCAAGAGCATCACCGACGTCACTGCCTGGGTCCGGGAGCGTGTGGGTGATCAAGGTAGGATGGGGTCGACACTTCCATTGTCGCCCCCATTGTCACCCCACCAACCCTCCTACCACATTACTCACTCGATACATGCGAGGCTGGCGTGGGGCTGTGAGCCTTGGAACAGCCCCACCTCATCCAGTCTCCTCTCCAGGGCTCTGGGGGCTGGTGAACAACGCAGGGATCGCCATCCCCATTGCCCCGAACGAGTGGCTGACCAAGGAGGACTTTGTTAAGGTGCTGGATGTCAACCTGCTCGGGCTGGTGGAGGTGACACTGAGCCTCTTGCCGCTGGTGCGGCGAGCACGGGGCCGCGTGGTCAATGTGGCCAGTGTGATGGGCCGTGTCTCCTTCTTTGGCGGCGGGTACTGCATCTCCAAGTACGGCGTGGAGGCATTCTCCGACAGCCTCAGGTAAGTCTGGCACAACAGGCACCATCCTGATTTCCCAATTTGTTTTTCCGGACTTTGTCTGGCACAGCTGCCACCCCTCATCCTCGTGAAACCATGGCTGAACATAGGTCGAACTGGTATCTGCTGCTGAGGTGTGAACAGCTCATGTACTGGCACTTCGGACCTTGCCCCTGTCCAAAATCCTGCGGGACATGGCCCTGCTGTCCCAAACTTTGCTTTGTCCCCAGCTTCTCCAGATGTGTCAGATGTCTGTTGACACATGGTCCCAGCCACTTGCCAGGCTGGTGCAGAGTCTGCGGGCGTGGTCAGGCTCTGCTCCACGCCTCTGGCATGAGGCTGCATCCCGTGGGAGAGGCAGGCATGGACGCATTCCGGTGCTGCTCCCATGTCCCATAGGACTCAATCCCTTCCAGGCTTGAGATGCACAACTTTGGGGTGAAAGTTTGTGTGATCGAGCCGGGCTACTTCAAAACATTGATCACCAACATCGAGAATTTGGAGAAGAATTTTCTTTCTGCATGGAAGAAGCTTCCGGAGGAAATTAAAACAAGTTACGGGGAGAATTACTTGAGGCATTGTAAGTACCTCCCCCAAAGGCTGAGCAATGCTGTTGCTCTCCTGACACAAGGCAAATCCCCAGGGCCATGGCAGTCCCACTGCTCCAGCACCCCACGGAGCCACTCAGCTCCGCTCAGCTCCAGGTTCTTAGTGGTGTTTTCTGCCTCTGCAGTTGTGGGGACGCTCAAGCTGCTGCAGAAGAGCTTCAACTCCGACCTATCACTGGTCACAAACTGCATGGAGCATGCACTGACCAGTGTCCACCCCCGCACTCGCTACTCGGCCGGTTGGGACGCCAAGCTGCTCTACCTCCCTGTCAGCTACCTGCCCTCAGCCCTCAGCGACGCCCTGTTCACCTTGTTCTACCCCAAATCCGTTGGGAATGCCTAAGGCGGGGATGCAGTGGGCAGCCAGGACTGGATGGTGCAGAGTGGGGTCCGGTGATGGAAGATGGGATCCAGCATCATCTGCAGCCGAGGCTGTGCCGAGGCCCCTGAATTTATAACTCCACATATTTCTCAGCCTCTGTCCCCTGCTCACAGATGGGTTTGTCCTGAATAAAGACATCCTGTCTCCCCTGGCAGAGTGTAGTGTCACTCTTGGAATGCGGCACCGGGGCTGTGCCATGGGGGCTCCTGAAGGCTCTGGCTGTTCCCCTGAGCACCTGCTCTGTTCGGGGTCCAGCCCTTGCCAAGTTGCCAGGGGACTTGCCCAAACTGGCACCCCAGGTATTGACACAAACAAGTAAAACTCAGACCTGTTCCAACTTGAGCAGATTTCCCTCTAGGCAAAGGACTGGGCAGCCTCTTACAGAATCTTCCCCCGCTCTCTCCTCCTTCTTCTCCTCCTCCTGCAGAGCTGGTTGGTGGGGGCTGTCCCACTCTATCACCGCGTTTGGGGACATTGTCCCGCACCAAAGCTGGGCAAGAGGGAAAGGTCCAGGGTTGGTGCTGCTGACGGTGTCTGGAGGGTTCCACCAAATCCATCTCTTTGGGGCACTGGGATCCACCTGCTAAAGGTACAGCAGAGCCCCAGGCACAGGGAATGGTGCAAGACAAAGCTGAAAATTACAAACCAGGAATACAAAATTCGCCCTGGGTGCTGCCACAATCCTTGCTCCATATATATATAGCCCAAGCCTGGCCAGCACCAGCTGTCACCGAGCAGTGCCATTGCCAAGGATGTGGCTGTATGTGGTGGCGGTGCTGCTGGGGCTGTTCCTGCTGCGGCGCTGGCACCGGGAGCGGCAGACGGTGCCACGGCTCTCGGAGAAGCACGTGCTGATCACAGGATGTGACAGCGGCTTCGGGAACCTGCTGGCGCGGCAGTTGGACGCGCGGGGGCTGCGGGTGCTTGCTGCCTGCCTGACCGAGGCCGGGGCAGCGCAGCTGCGGGCAGCCACCTCCAACAGGCTCCAGACCGTCCTGCTGGATGTCACCTCCAGCAAGAGCATCACCGACGTCACTGCCTGGGTCCGGGAGCGTGTGGGTGATCAAGGTAGGATGGGGTCGACACTTCCATTGTCGCCCCCATTGTCACCCCACCAACCCTCCTACCACATTACTCACTCGATACATGCGAGGCTGGCGTGGGGCTGTGAGCCTTGGAACAGCCCCACCTCATCCAGTCTCCTCTCCAGGGCTCTGGGGGCTGGTGAACAACGCAGGGATCGCCATCCCCACTGCCCCGAACGAGTGGCTGACCAAGGAGGACTTTGTTAAGGTGCTGGATGTCAACCTGCTCGGGCTGGTGGAGGTGACACTGAGCCTCCTGCCGCTGGTGCGGCGAGCACGGGGCCGCGTAGTCAATGTGGCCAGTGTGATGGGCCGCGTCTCCTGTTTCGGCGGCGGGTACTGCATCTCCAAGTACGGCGTGGAAGCCTTCTCTGACAGCCTCAGGTACGGTGGTGGCAGTCCCCGGAGCAGTCCCGTGCTCATCTGGCAGCCGTGGCGCTGCCCCGCTGTCCCCACACAGGGTTTTATGCGGCTCCCCATTACATCCTCCCCACAGAGTTTGTGAAACCCTGACCTGGCCAGCCGCGGGGCAGAAGCATGGGCAGGGCTGGAGCCGGGGTTGTGCAATCGGGGAAAAGGTTTCAAGGAGCTCAGGAGCGAAAAACTGGAGGGGTCCCAGGGCGGGGGGGACGGAGATGCCCCGGGGTCCCAGGGTGTCCCAGAGTCTGGGAGGTCCTGGAGGGGTCCCCGGTACTTGGGGTTCTGAAGTCTGGGGGAGTACCGGGGCTCTGAGATTTGAAGAGGTCCCGGGATCCCGGAATGATCCGGGATCTGGGGCAATCTCGAGGCACTGAGGTTCAGGGGGATTCCAGGGATCTGGAGGCTTCCTGGGGCGCTGAGGTCCGGGGATGTCCTGGGATCCAATGGGCTCCCTGGAGCAAGGAAAAGGCTCCGCTGTGCTCATGACAGGATGCCTGGGAGGGGAGCACAGGCTCCCTCTTTCCTTCCTCCCAGGCCCTGCCCTCCTCGGGACAACGGCTCCCGCTGATGCCCCCACCCCGGGCAGGCGGGAGCTGCGTCCCTTCAGGGTACAAGTCTCCATCATCGAACCTGGAGGCTTCCAGACAGGAATGATCGACCCCGCACCGCTGGTGAAGGGTTTCGTGCGCCTCTGGGAGCGGCTCCCGGCAGAAGCCCAGGCAGCCTACGGCCGCCACTACCTGAACAAATGTGAGTCCATCCCCACATGGCACCGTCGCCTCCGGTGACCCCACCGCCACGGGACTGACCTCCTTCTGTCCACCCAGATGCCAAGAGCACCATCCTGCTGCACCGCCTGAGCAGCTGCCGCCTGTCACGCGTCACTGATGCCATGACACACGCGCTGCTCTCCCGTTGCCCCCGCAGCCGCTACGCGGCCGGCTGGGATGCTCGGCTCATCTTCCTGCCCCTCAGCTACTGCCCGGCCTGGCTGTCAGACACTATCCTTGGCCTCTTCCTACCCATCCCAGCCAGCAGGATCCCCTGACGATGGCACCAGAGCGGGGACACGGACAGGGCACCCGTGGGTGATTCGCGCCCCTGAGAATATGCTCAATAAAGGCGGTGCGATGGCCACCTGGCCACAGTGCTGGTGACCTGTCTCATCGGGGGTCCCGTGGCAGGACTCTGGCTGCTGCTTGTGCCCAGAGTAGCCACGTATCCCCGGATATCCCGGTTTGGCTGGCAGGGAAAGAGCTGGGAAAGGCAGCGCCGTGTTTATCCATGCCCTGGGCGTGTGGGCAGTGATCCCTGCGTCACTCATAGCTCTAATTAAGAGCTGATTAGCTATCAGTAGCTGAAGGACAGGTCTCTGAGATTGTGCACTTGCCTGCGGGACCAGAGCAGCGCCAATGCTGCCCTCTCCCCCCAGCTCGGGCAGAGGCCGAGCCCACGCCAGACTGGGACCCCCGAGATGTGGCGGGGAGGATGAGAGGGATGAGGAGGACACGGGACCTTGCACAAGCTGTGTTCAGCTCGCCGAGCTGCTTCACCAGCCAAGGAAGTTTCTCCGAAATGTCTTCTTAGGTTCAGCAAAGTACAACGTCCCCGGCAGCCCCCGCACGTCACGTTCAGGGCCCGCACGTCACGTTCAGGGCCCACACGTCCCCAGGGGCTGAGATGCAGCATGCCAAGCCCCCAGGAGCTTCTGCCTTGGCTGTACCTGCCCACATCCCTCCGACAACATCCCGGGCCAGTGACGGCTGCCCAGGGAGGGAAAGGGTGGGAGAACAGCAGATCCCCAGCGCTACCTCTGCCTGGAGCCCGCATCTCCAGACTCTGAGGGAGGCTGGGGGCTCCTGGGCACACATTTCAGGTGCTGAGAGCCTCGGGGCGCCCCAGACATTGTGGTAGGGGTGGGGAGTAGGGGCTGAGCCTCTCAACTGGCTTGGAAATACAACCGGCTCCCAGATCTTGCTATTCCCATCAGAATCAGCAGCTCTTGCTCAACCCCTGACGGCTCCCAGATCCTGTTCAGTCCCAGAGTTAGGTGTGGAAATTCCTTGACCTTTTAAACAGAACCCATAGAGCATTGCTTCCCCCTTGAGTGGGGCAAAGCCTCCCAGCCCCTCGGTGACAGAGCAGCCCCTCACCACCCCCATGGCCCCAGCTGGGCCAAAATTTGCCCGGGGCCAGCACAAAGCTGCCGAGTTCCTGTTTGGAAGCCGGTGCTGCCAGGGCCGGTACCTGCACACAGGGTCACCAGCGCTGGGCTTGTTGTTGTGAGGCCCAACTTATCAGTGCTCTCGTGCTTCCCCGCTCCGGCCGTGCCTTCCTTCCGAGCCGATTGTTGATCCCACAGTCTTGTCTGCACTCGAAAAAAGGATATTTCCTGCAATTGTTTCACAGGACTTGCAGCTCGATGCAAAATTTTCTGCCTATCAATCCCCTTGCCAGTGCTGGGGCAAGGCTCAAGCCCACTCCCTTCCCCTGCCGGGCCCCGGGGCAATCACGGCTCTGTGATTAATTGCTGCCTGGCCAGAGGTGTTTTTCTGGCGACATCTATCTGCCCTTGGCTTCTGCAGGAGCACTGCCCAGGCAGAGAGTTCAGCTTTCAGCCCTTTCCCCCCGAAAATAACCCTGAACTCACCCTGATATGGAGGTGGCATCAGGAACAGCTGATGGCACCTTTGTTGTAACCCACCCCAACCCCGCAGGATTCTCGCGGCTGGGGCAGGGCCTGGGATGTATTTTCCCCACAGCAGGATCCAGGCTGGATCCGGCCTCCGAGCCCAGCATGATGACAGTGGAGGGGTCACTCAGGAAGTCTTGGGGACCTCCATCCATCCCCAGGCACCTGTGGCTTCCACACCAACACCTGCCAGGGTCCTCTCCGCTCATGTCCCCACCGTGTGGCAAAAATCAAATGAGAGTCGAGTTGCGGGGCTGGAAATCCAGTAAATGTTACCCATGTTGGGCTATCTCAGGATGTTGCACCAGGACGGTCATTTCCTGTCCGGGAAGCAGCCACCAAGCCCACCCCGAGCTCCGTGCCCAGAGGCTTGAGAGCTGCCGAGCCGAGAGGATCCCCCCGCTCCCGGACAACCCCAGCACAGCCCTCGTTCAGCCGCCGGTGAGCCAACACCGTTCCTCCTGCCTCGTGTCCCTTCTCCTGTTCGTCTGTCCCCTTTACCATCCATCTGTTCCCTCTCCCATCTGTCCCATCTCCCGTTTGTCTGTCCCTAATCCTGTCCGCTTGTCCCTTCTCTTGTCCACCTGTCCCTTCTCCCATCCATTCCCTCTCCTCTCTGTCTGTCCTTTCTCCTGTCTGTCCGTTCTCCTGTCTGTCTGTCCTTTCTCCTGTCCATCTGTCCCCTTTCTCGTCTGTCTGTCCCCTCTCCTGTCTGTCTCTCCTCAGTTCCACCAGCCTCTCAGGACCTGCAGCGCAGAGAGGACAGGAGGTGCAGGGGCCCCGGGGGTGGCAGGTCTAGTCTTTCCATGGTTTCAAGAGTAGGTAGGTGTCAGCGTTTTGCCACAGGGATGATGCTCTCACAGGGAACACCAGGCAGTGGCTTGTTCCTGGCTTGCCAGGCTCCAAATGAAGCGGGAAGATCCTGCTGTCATGGCACACTCCTCGAGCATTCCCAAGGGAATAGCTACTCCTGAACTCTTCCAGCAGCACGAGGCTAGATGGGGTCCACAGCATCTTTGCTGTGTGGATGCAGCTGTGCTGGGATCAGAGCTCTCACTAGGGGCAATAAGAGGATGTTGAGGTCAACTGCATTTCCCTGAAATTTATAATTTTGTCACCTACTTGGAAGTCCCGATGGTTCCCGGTAGAGCAAGGGCAGCTGGCAAGTGACCGTGCCCTGAGGGCTCGGGTGGGAGTGGTAGCTTTCCCTTTGGAGCTGAGTCTCCAGGACACAGTCACTGGCACCTGCCCATACCCCAGACCAGGCTGTGGGACAGGGAACATATGGTGACTGTTGTTTGTGGCTGGCATTTATCCTGAGATGTGAGGGGATCATCTGGGTGAACACAGCGTCTTTTGAAGGTTGGTGTAGGGAGTCACTGTGGGAGTAAAAATTGGGTTAGAAGCCCCTAGAAGGATCTTTTTGAGCCCCACACAAGGGCTCTCTGTTTCAGGCTGCCCAGCTCAGTGCTCTCCCTTTCCCCACAGCCACCAGGATGGCCGAGGTGACCACAGTCCCCATGGAGACACACACTGTCCCGAGCGAGTATGGGGACTACCACAACTGGTCTGAGCTGTTCCACCTCCTGAACCACACCTACACCTACTGTGAGTTCAGCCTGGATGAGAATGTCAAGCGAGTGATCCTCTTCATCCTCTACCTGGTCATCTTCGTGGTGGGCTTGGTGGAGAACCTCCTTGTCATCTGGGTCAACTGGCAGACACGAGGCAACAAGAGCTTGGTCAACCTGTACATCATCAACATGGCCATCGCTGACCTCGGGGTGCTGCTCTCGCTGCCCATTTGGATGCTGGAGGTGATGCTGGATTACACCTGGCTCTGGGGCAGCTTCCTCTGCCGCTTCACCCACTACTTCTACTTCGCCAACATGTATGCCAGCATCTTCTTCCTCACCTGCCTGAGTGTGGATCGCTACGTGACCCTGACCAGCTCCTCCTTCTTCTGGCGCCGGCACCAGCACCGCATGCGCCGCATGGTCTGCGGGTGCTGTTGGGTCCTGGCCGCCGCCATCCCCTTCCTGGAGGTGGCTCACATGCAGCTGGTCAACACTGGGGAGCCCATCTGCATTTTCATGGCTCCCTTTGAGACCTACGATGAGTGGGCGTTGGCGGTCAGCTTGGCCACCACCACCATCGGCTTCCTGATCCCCTTCCCCATCATTGCTGTGTTCAACGTGCTGACGGCACGGTTCATCCGGCACACCAAACCAGAAAGCCAGAAGCACTGCCTGCTCATCTACACCTACATTGGGGTCTTCCTTGTCAGCTGGCTACCCTTCCACATTGTGCTGACGCTGCTCACCCTCGATGGCAACCACATCATCCTGCACTGCACCTTTGCCCACTTCCTCTACTTCTTCTACGACATCATAGACTGCTTCACCTTGCTCCACTGCGTCATCAACCCCATCCTCTACAACTTCCTCAGCAAGAACTTCCGCAGCAAACTCATCTCCGCTGTGGTCAAGTACATCCCGAAGGACCATGGTGGCCAGAAGGGCACTGCCAACTCCTCGTCCAGCACACAGCACTCCATAGTCATTGCAAAAGACAACAACCCTGCCAACTAAGTGGGGTCAGACTGTCCCAGCCGCTGCCGTGTTGGCTCCCTGGGGACAGTGGGATCAGTTTTCCAGGTGATGAGGAGACAATTAACTTGGACACAGCCCTTCTTGGCCAGGCACCTCCCATGGTAGGATGAGGTGCCAGGTTTGAGGTGAGCTGGGAGCTGTGGACATCTTGCCTCTAGAGCGCTGCAGTGTCCAGCCTAAAGAAATTATAAGAGAAAAAGATATTCCCTGTTTTCAAAACGAAACCCTTGCAGTAATAAAGTGTGTTTACTCTGTGTATGGTCTGTCACAACCCAGCCCTGGGACCTGACCCCTGTCCCACCCAAAGCCATGAGGTTGGGGTGCACAGTCTGCTCCATCAGGGGCATTCCTGCACCCCCAGACTGTCCCTGACCCCCAGCCCTGGGCACGGCACTGCCTGCTGAGTGCCATCCCAAGTGGGAGAGGCAGAATCATCCTCTGGAACACAAACCTTCCCTCACTGTGCCCAGCAACATCCAGAGCTTGATTTTTGAGAGATGAAGGTGAGGCAGCCCAAGGGGCTGAGCAGGGCACAGACCTGAGGGGAGGAACAGTTTGGATTAGAGATCAGCAGCTCCTTCAGAGCAATTTTACAAACCCAGTGGTAAAGTAGTGATGGTTAAACTGGGTTTGACTGGGCAAGGCTGTTGCAGACTGGCTTTGGGTCCCCCATCCTATTAACTCCAGCTCCTCTGGAGCATCCCCTGGCAGGTTTTTATGGCCACTGGGTGCATTTCTCAACTCCATCAGTCTGCTGCAGCTCTTCCCCTTCCACCAAAGTCCCCATGGCAGCTTGGACACGTGCAGAAAACCTCGGAGCCGGAGCGTGGGTTGGGCTTGTGCCGTGCAAGGAACTGGAGTATCTGGATAAAGCTCATCCTTGCCTGGATTGTGACCTCAGTCACGTGCTGCGAGTTGAGCCCTTGGTGGGGGAAGGTGACAGAGCGCCGGGTGCCAGAGCCCATAAATCTACAAGAGGCTTTGAGCTGCTCGAAGAACACATCATGAAAAAAGCAAGGCATAAGCAGTTCTGAGGACAGGATGCTGGAGCAAGGGGTGGGAGCCAGGATATGCCAGGAGAAGCCCAGGACCAGGGGTTAAGACAGATACAGGGTTATCGCAGGGCTGGCTGGGAAATCTCTGCCCATTCCAGGGGTCCTGCGATGGGGTAAAACCCTAAATACTTCAGGGTTCCTTCTGCAGGATGTTCCTCTGTATCCTGGGACACAAGCACTGAGGGAACAATCCAAATCTGTGTCTTACACAGAAACCCTGGGAAGGCACCAGCCCCCTTATCAGAACTCCGTGTTCAGGGCAGCAGCTCAGGCCGTTCCCCTTCCTCAACTCTGTTTCTCACAGCTGTGAGTGCAGAGCCCCAGGCACTGTGAGACCCCCAGGTGGGCTGCAGAGATCTGTACCCACAGGACCCATCACCTTCACCCCCTGATCTTGAATCTTCCCTAAGCTTCCCTTTGCTAATTCTCTCCCATTTCTGATGAAGAAATGGACAATAGATACACAACCACAAACCACTCATGGTGTGACATCACCACAGCAACAATATATTAAATTTCAAGACACTTAAACATGTAAAATTTTGTATTTGACCTAATAAACCTAATTTTTAACTGTCTTAATTTCTCTGCAGCTTTGTGCATAGACCTCCAGGCCATGTGGTGACTGAGGCTGGGGCACCCTCTTCCCATGCTCTGCCACCCTCCATGGGAAGTTCTTCCTTGTGTTGAGGTGGAAACTTCTTGGGGTTTAATTTATGGGCATTGCTCCTTGTCCTGTCACACCACTGAAAAGTCTGGTACATTCCTCTTGGCACCCACCTTTGAGGTATTGTTATGGACTGATGAGACCCCCTCTCAAATTAGATATTTATATGGGTATCTTAGTTATTGTAATGGATAGACAGAATCCCCTCTCAGTCTTCTCTTCCCCAGATTAATCAAGCCCAGCTCTCACAGTCTCTCCTCATCACCGAGATGCTCCAGACCCTGCAACACCTTTGTGGCCTCTGCTGAACTTGCTCCAGTAAATCCTTGTCTTTCCTGAACTCAATTCCCAGCCCGTGGAGCTCCAGTTCTGGGTGAACACGGCGCTGGCAGCACGGAACAGACTCATCCAGGCACACAAACCCCGGGATTCCCCAATGGGTGGGCTCTGCTCCCACCATGCTTCTGCACCCCTCCCTCCCATTCCTGCATCCCCCAGGAATGCCCCAACCTGTTCCCCTGTGCCACTCCCAGTCCTGGAGCCATGCCATGAATCCTGCTGAGCACAGCACAGGAGCAGGATATCAGGATGGCCTCACGTGCTTCCCGGGCATTCCTGAAGAGACAGCAATGCTGGGATACACACTGGGAGTAACAAGTTTTATAGAGAAGCAGGTACAAGAGGTCAATGTTTTCCGTTTTATTATTCTAAATAAAAACCACACTTTGTGCTGAACAATGGAGTAGAAAAGAACCCGATGTACAACGATTTTAGACATCTACGATTTGGGGGGAAAGTTTACAAAATATACAAAACTTTACAGCAAATAGATAGTAAACACTTAAATAGCAGGAGGTCAGTACCTAAGATTAACTTAACAAAAGGGTTAGACAGTAAATTCAACTCTTGCTCTTTCTTCTTCTGCTCAATTACTCGGATGAGAGACCTGGATCCACTGAGAATGGGGAAAGCAAATTTTATGTTGGGGATGGGAGTGAGACTGGGCTTGGAGCAGGGCCCTCAGAGGGGGATTCCCTGTCGCAGCTCCCCAGGAGGCTCTGTGACCTGGATGCTGCCGGAATTTCCCCTCTGCAACTCCCTCTCCTACCCCAGAATCCCAAAGCACTTTGCAAATGCCTCAGGCTGCCCCAGGGGAGGTAGGTCGGTGTCCCCATGGTCACCAAGGGCAGTGGGGACAGGAAGGAGCCAGGTTTACCCACAGTGGTGGAACAGGAACAGAACTGGACACTGAGCGATTGCCCCAGTTCTCCCAACACGGAACTGGAGCTTCCAGCCAGGCTGGCCAGACGCGGGGACACAGGTGACATCCCTGCCAACCCCTGAAGGCTTGGGGACACCCAGGACCCTCCTGGGAGGAGCACTCAGGTCTCTGACCCCTCTGGAAATCCCTCCCAGGAGGAGAAGCAGCAGGTCCAGACCCACCCCTGCAGCCCCTCCACTGCTGATTTCAGGATGCTCCATGTGGGAATGATATGTTTTAACCCAGGCAAACAGAAATTCCAGGGATCGGAGCCAGTAGCAAGCAGGGGGCTCCCACTTCCTGCATCCAGGGTTGGGAGCGACGGCCGACTGCACCCATTGGTGTTTCGGTGTAAAAACTTCTCTTTTTGGTTTATGTGCACAAAAGGCTTTTGCTTTATAGCTTAGTGAGATCCAGGGCTGCAGACCCTCCCTGAAGCTCACCATGGCTTCTGGAATATTCCAGGAGGGTCTCAAGGCTCTCTCAGCCTTGTCTGTCCCTCACATCCTTCATGGCCACCTCCAAAGCAGCGCGGGTCATGTCTATCCCTGTCCATGTCCCTGTCCCCAGCCTGTTGACAGCTGGGCACAGCCCTGAGTTCAGTGCTTGAGGGGACCCTGTGTGAGCAGGGAGTGGGACTGGGTGACCCCCGGTGGTCTCTTCCAACCTCACCTATCCCACGATTCCATGAAAGAACCCCTGGAACCCGAGAGCAGCCCAGAGGAGCCCCCTGTGAAGCACCACCAGCTCCCATACTTCCCAGAGCACAGTGTTCCCAAAATTATCCTGTCTCTTGTAAAACTTAACAACACAGTTCAACACAGCTCCCAGGACAATGAGACCGGAGTTCAGAACTCAGAACTGCAGCAACCAGGCCAACCCAGAGCTGACCTTGGCTCTGGCGCCTCCCCTCCTCCAAAGCCAGGCTCCAGGCACCCTCCCCACTCCCGGAGGTAGGTCAGTACCACGGGAGGTACCACCCTCATTTTACAGATGAGGAAACTGAGGCAGAGCTGAAGTGACTTGCCCAAGGCCACGACAGAGCCGGGGGAGAGATCCCCGAGCGCTCTGAGCTCTCCAAGTCCAACCCCTACCACACGATGGCCCTTCCAAGGTGTCCCTTCACAGGGAGGGGGCAGCGGGGTGAGTTTCCAGGGTTTGCAAATCACTAGTTTAGTTTAGTTTAGTTTAGTTTTGTAACAGCAAAACCTGACAGAAGCGCAAGAGTCGATCCACAACAACCAAGGCTCGAGAGCCCCAAGCGCTTCCTGTTTGTGAGGTAGAATGAGTTACCCGAGGGCAGTCCCAGTTTGGCAATATCTGTTCCTCCCCACCTCTGCCCCATAGCAGGATAATGTGGTAGGAAGAAGCTGATCCATGCCCTTCCCAGTGTTAACATTGCTGGCACTGGCTGACCTTGCCAGGGTGGCTGGAAGAGATGCCCAGGAGCGTCCGGCACATGTCCAGGAGAGCCCCTGACACTGAGGTGGACCTGACACGGGGCTGGGAGAGACACCTGTGCCCAGAGAGCTCCATGTGCCAAGGAGAGCCTGACACATGTCCAGGAGAGCTCCCCATGCCTAGAAGAGCCTCCTGCACTCAGGGGCACCCAAAATGTACAGAGGGAGAGCCACCCATGCCCAGGAGAGCCACCCATACACAGGAGAGTCCCCAGGAGCACCCAGCATGTGGCCGGAGAGGCCAAACCATCACTGTGGCTCCCACTTTATGAACAAACTCACATTGCTCTAATCACACACATTTGCCACCAGAACACGTCTGGGATGTGGTGATCCACAGCAAGGGAGGGGGGACCCCTTTGGCAGGCGAAGGGTCTTTCAAGGTACCTTCCAGGGAGTTAAGGCAACAGCTTCATCCTGACTCATCTGCCAGGAGCCTGACAGCCCCAGGGCACAGCATGAGGCTGGGGCAAAGCGGAGCCAGGAGACTCCTGGCTCTCCATGGCCACCACAAATCATCTGCCAGGGAGCAGGGACCTGCTTCCCCTCCTGCTCCAGTCCTACAGGAGATCCCTGTGCTCACACAGCCACCTCCACCCGGGCTCTGCGGGGAGGTCATGTCGTTCCTTCATCTCCTCCCTCCAGGTCTCGGGGTATGAGCGAGCCACAGCCATGGCAGAGAAAACACGGCCTGGGAATCTGCGAATCCCCTGCTCCTGCTTCCCTGCTGGGATCCCTCCTTGTTTACACACTCAGGTGCTTCCTGCTCCTCTCCCGAGCAACAATCGATCCCAGGAAACACTTTGCCCGTCTCCTGGCAGTAGCAGCAGAACACCAGGGATGTCCAGAATATAATTTTTTTTTCCTTTTTTTCTTTCTCTTTTGTTCCTTTCCTTTGAGTTCAGCACCTGCTCTGGCTCTGTCCCTCTCCACTGAGGTCAGGTGTGAAAATCTTAGCAGCATCAGTTTGTGGACAAGCTCAGGGTTAGCCTGGTCAAGTGGACTAAAAGGTTAAAAAAAATAGAATCTAGACGAAAACTAGTGAGAAATGCTAAAAGCACAGAACTCAATGGCCTGTAACAGGACCAGAAGTAAGTAAACACGACAGACTCCTTAAAACAGTGATGTACCTCACGTGCTGTTAATTTGTACAACCCCACCAATGTAAAAAGCCCTAAGAAGGCCCAAAAAAAGAAAAATTAAGGAAAAAAAAAAAAAATTCCATCCATGATGCCTGACCATTAAATAAAACGAAACGACATCTTCTTTTTTTCTCCATAGCTTCCATCATTAACACTTGCTTCTCCATCGGCCCTGTCCTGCCCCATCAGCTATCTGTGTTTTTCTCGGCCTCTTTGGAATGGATGATGTACATAAAAGTCTGTTCGATGGTGAAGTCCGGCGGGAGGCTGCCCTTGTGCACCCCTATGTGCTTGCTCATGAGGTTAAGCGTGGAGCTGTAGTGGCCGCACACGGTGCAGCGGTACATGAGGGCCCCCGAGTGCGTCCGCAGGTGGCACTTGATGGTGGAGCGCCCGCGGAAGAACTTGTGGCACACCTTGCACTGGTACGGCTTCTCCCCAGTGTGGATGCGCCGGTGGTAGTTGAACTCGCTGGTGTGGGCGAACCTCTTGCCGCACACCTTGCAGCTGTACTTGCTGTTCCCTGACTGGCTCTGCAGCGCCAGTTCTTCACTCAGGAACTCCTCAGGCAGCTTCCTCTTGGGCAGCCCCTGCGGCTGCAGGCGCTCCCTGAATCCTGCCCGGATGTCCAGGTTGCCCCCGCACTTGTGCTGGCTGACATGGTACCGATAGGCCGCTTCCAGCTTGAAGCTCTGGCTGCAGAAGTGGCACCGGAAAAGGGCCTCCTCCATGTGCTGGTGCATGGCCAGGTGCTTCTCCAGGAGCTGCCGGTCCACAAAGCTGTTGGCACATACGGAGCAGGAAAAGACAGAGATGCCCAGGTGGGATAGGGTGTGCCACATCAGGCTGCAGAGGCTCAGATGCCGCTGGTCACACACGCCGCACGTCTGGGTCTTCAGGTTCACGTGCTCCAGGAGGTGATTCCGGACCGTGTGGAAATCTTTGGCCAAGGGCTTCCCACAGGCAGCGCAGGCCAGCTCAGGGCCAGCCCCCCCCCCAAATACGGCCACCTTCCCAGGCAGGGGGTCGCTGGGGTGGACGATGACATTGTTGTCGAAGACCCCGTCTCGCCGGTGCAGCGTCAGCTGCCACTGGGTGAAGAACTTCGTCTCACACATGTCGCAGGAGAAGAGGAAGATGCCTATGTGGGACAGCACATGAGTGACCCTGGAGTTGCGGTCCTGGAAGTGGGTCTCACAGACTTTGCAATTCCCGGTGAGCAGGTCCACGTGGTCCCTGGCATGCTGGCGGATCAGCTGGATGTTGGGCTCCAGCACCTTCTTGCACACTTGGCAGGGCATGGCCTTGCTGTCCCGGCCATCACTCTCGAAGGCCAGTTCCTCCTCACTGTCATCGCTCAGCTCAATCACCTCCTCGGATGGGCCCAGCTCTTCTCCAGCATCCTCAAAATGCAGCTCGGTCTCTCCCAAATCCTCCAGCTGGAGCTCATCCATCTGCTCAAATCCCTGCTCTTTGGAGTGGTCACTGTTGCTGGGGCAGGAGTTGCTCCCTGTGGAGACATCCAGGGAGGGATCAGTGGGGAAGAAGCCGCCCTTGCTGTAGTCGCCATTGCTCTGGGCCTTGTATTGAGGGCAGGAGCTGACAGTGGTCTGTGCCATGACATTCCCACTAGGCTGGGCTCCCAGACTCACAGCTGGAGCAAACTGCCCCGGATCTGACTCATGTTCTGTCTTGGGAGGCTGCTGTGGGTGCATCAGGGGAAGAGCCTGGCTGGCCTCACCCACAGGGTTCCTGTCATCCTCTTTGTAGCTGCCTGCCATGTCCCCATGCAGGAGGTAATTCCGCTCGGGGCCAAAGTGCTCTGTACCACTCCGGATGTCCCCCAAAGAGTGGCTCTGCTCCGAGGAGGTGCTGCTCAGCGGCCCAGCTCGGCCTTCCCCCACGGACAGGGCAGGCTGCTTGGTGATGGCCGAGCTCTCCAGATCGGGGAAGGTGGAGTGACAGGCCTGCAGCAGGTCCTCCATGCCCAGCCGCTCCGCCACCTCGTAGATGACACCCACATTGATGAGGTCTGTGAAGAGCTCCGAGGTGTACACGAAGCTCAGGATCTTCTCGAAGTTGGCTGGCGTGATGAAATCCACCACGTAGGTCCTGGCAGCATCCAATCCTGTGTTCAGGAAGAGATTCTGGAAGTAGCCAGCGGCACAGGCCAGCACGGCCTTGTGCGCAGCGAAGGAGCGGGAGCCCACCAGGATAGTGACATCGCACATGGTCTCGGAGAGCCGGCACTTGTTGAGTTCCTTCAGCAGGTTGTTGGGGTGGTTGGTGCTGTGCAGCTTGATCCTCATGCCCATCTTAGCAGCTGCTTAAGAGTCCCTTCTCCTGATCAGCTTGGCCTTCACACCTTCATCCGCAGCGGGAGCAGGAGGTGTTGGGCAGCTACGAACTGGCAGGGCAAGGGGCTCTGGAGAGGGGAAACGCAAAAAAGTGTTATGACTTAACAGCCAAAGCGACACCATTCTGGTCATACCTCCCATTTTCCACCTTTCTGATGATCCACGGAGCAGTTGCTCAGCTGGAGATGGACTAAACCTGTCTTGTCACCTCACAGACTGACCTTTCGGGAAGTAAAAGGACAGATGCGCAAAGGAGCAAAGTCAAAACAAAAAGACACTGACTCTCAGAGGCAGCCTGAAGGTGTCACTGCTATTGGGGCAGGGACAGAGATCCTGCTGACTCTGAGACCCAACTGGAGCCTGTTCCAGACATCTCCTCTCTTCCCGAGCTGGGCATGAGGATCCTCTCCAAAGAGATGTCACTCAGGCTCAAAACACAGGTTGGATTCGTGTCTAGGTCTCCTCCAGCCGCAGCCACTTCATTCCTTCACTTCAGATTCCACCTGTACCCACAAGGATACTTCAGGCTCCCAGGTGGGATTCTCTGCATTCCAGTCTTGTGGATTCCCCTGGGATTTCTTGTCTGCTCCAATGGAGTCTGCGACATCTCTCAGATTCCCCGGCTGCCACCACATCTGTCCCACAGCACCGGCCATGCCCCCCAGTCTCCTTCCAGCTTGTCCCAATGCCTTTATCCCTCTGTCCTGCTCACGAATGCCCCAGCAGCTCTTGGGATGCCGCAAATTTACCCAGGGAGCTCTATCCCTAATTTCCCTATTCCTAATTCCCTGCCTTCCCCTCCCCGGGTCAGAAACAGTGAGCCCAGAAGGCAGCAAAAAGCGGGAGTTTGGAGGGAGCTGGTGGTTCTGGGGCTGTCCCTCCTCCAGCTCCGGGGAAAACGAAAGGGGCAGAGACGGGCTGTTCTCCCCCTGGATGCGGAGGGATGGGGGAAACACCACTGGCTGCTGGGGAGGGCGAAGAGGAGGATGAAGATGCCGGGGAAGGCTCTGGAAGGCAAACGCTCACCAGCCCAAAAAGCACCAGGGCAATTCCGGCGGCGTGGGGATCCCTGTGGAGGGGAAGAGGCAGGAGGAAAAAGAGCGGGAGAAAAGACGGGGGCCGGGGGTTGTATCGGGAAGGGGGGGGCCCG